>JAWNKV010000198.1:0-197565 GCA_035041805.1 Amiota mariae
AAGAAAACCTATCCCGTTAGCTCCCTATGGGATGGGACCCTATTACTAAGCTTACGATGTCCATCCGTCCGTCTCCTGCTCTATCTCATGAACCGTAATAGGTAGAGAGTTGAAATTTTCACGGAGTGTGTAATTCACTTGTGTGTAGATCGACAAATGCTAAAAATACACATTTTTAGAAGCATTCTTTTTTAATTTAACCTTTTGTTCAAAATTTTTTTTTATAGTATACTTTTAGGCTGTTAAATATACACATAATTTAATATTTTAAGCAAAAAATCTTGTACGGTAGCACGAAACCCTCCGTGTGCGAGTCCGACTCAAACTTGGCTGATTTTTTTTAAATTTTGTTTACAAATTATTAAGCTTGGGCAAAAAACCTCTAAAATTTTGATTTATTATAGTGATATGCTGTAGTCAGGAAGCTAGTTTTTTGTAAAAGAGCTTGGAGAGTAGTGTGTACTGTCAGTACTAGATCTATTCCTTTTCTGCCATCCAAATTCATGAGCAATAACATTTGGACGCCACAATTTAGGATTACACTTCATCAAACGATTCAGAAGACACGCTAATCTTAAACGACAAAATATCACTAGGTTGTGAAAATTTGAATTTTCGCACACTAACCTTCACATTCGATTTGGAAGCAATATACCTGTTAATATCGTCACAGTTAGTATCATAAGAAAGTCTAGATAGGAAATTTGTTTCCGAGGGGCCACTACCGACAAGATAGCTGGTGAAACCACACTCAAATTATCGCTATCAAAAGATGGCTTGGTAAAGGTTCAAAAGTAGTCGCAAGTGACATCGATAAATGAGAGAATGGGCAGGACCACTTCAAACTGCCACAAACAGATTTAGATCTACTGATTATCCTGTCATAATGGTCATCATCCAAAAATGTTCTAAAGTGCAAGGTAACAATGAGAAGACTAGCTGCGCAACGCAAGCTTTGTATCTGTTAGGTATCGAGACAAAAGGGCATATAGGGAAATGAGACTGTTGACGAAATTGCAAAAAACGGATGCAGGTTACCAAGCTATGAAATAAGCCACTCAATAATATTTACAACAATCTAGAAATGCGCTTAAAGGAAAAAGCGAAACCTAGATTTCGAAATCTTAGCAATGCAGAATAGCTAAAGCCATGTGTAATGGTTGTAGAGGAAAATTTGCTGAATCTGTTATCGAGCTGATTCGTACGATCCGCAGAACATTGATAGGCGTCTTAACCGGTCATTACAGGATAGCGGTGTACGCATTCAAATTAAACCTAACTGACAGTGAACGGTGCAGGAAGTGGATGGAAGATAGGGAAACCCGGCACTTATGAGAACTCGATAAAAGTACCTAGGAGCTTCACAGTTTAGAGATCTAAGCGATATTGCTAAACTGGAGCAAAATCAATTTTTATGATTTTCCAAAAACGCGAGCATTTTAAATGATACATACGTTCGCTAAAACGAATCACGTAGGTACTCCAGAGATTAGATTCGTAATTGACTTGGAACTTAAAACAAGCGCTACATATAAGAACCCAAAATCCACAAATTGGGAAATATTTCAGAGTACCCTTGAGGGGAAAATGAATATATGTAGCGATGTAGTCAGTAACCCTAACGAACTGGATTCAGTTTGCATGAACATTTCTGCTTCAATTTTAGAGTCGTACCACCAAACCTGTCCCGAGAAAACAAGATCGGGTAACAGAATTATCTCCTGGTGGAACAATAGGCTAGCTAGACTACGGAAAGAAACCAGAAGGCTCTTTAATAGAGCAAAGAAAGATGGTGACTGGGAAAACTATAAAGTATCACTCACCAGGTACAGTAAAGAAATTAGAAGAGCAATGAGAGCATCTTGGAGTAACTTCTGTGGTGATCTAAGTGACCTAAGCAGTAGTGCTACGATTCACAAGATACTCTCTAAAACGCACACGAATAATAATCTACTTCTCAGAAGACCGGATGGCACATACACTCAAAATAGTCGAGAAATCCTTGAGCTCTTGTTAATGTGCACTTTCCGGACTCTACTGAAATCATAGATGTTCACCCAGAAGATTTAGAAGGGTTTACCCTGGGGACTCACGACTGGGCACAAGCTAGAGATATATTTAGTAGTGGAAAGATTGCATGGGCAATCAGCTCATTTAAGCCGTATAAGACCCCTGGGGAAGACGACATCTTTCAGGCACTACTACAGAAGGGTCAACCGTACATCAGTCGTGCTCTAGCCAACATGTTTAGAGCGAGCTTTGCATGGGGAGTCATCCCCAGCAAATGGAGGGGCATCAAAGTACACTATATACCAAAGACAGGTGGCCAAAATATGGACCTCCCCAAATCCTTCAGGCCAATTAGCCTCACCTCATTCCTCCTTAAAACAATGGAGAAAATAGTTGATAGACATATTAGAGAAAAGCTTCTCAAACAGAAGCCACTACACATCAATCAATATGCCTATCAAGTGGACAAGTCAACAATGCATGCACTTCTTGAATAAAAAATATGCAGTTGGCTACTTCCTAGATATTGTGGGTGCCTTTGATAACACGGAATTCCGCCATGTTAATGGGGCTATCCGACGTAAGGGTGTCGACCGTACAACCTACAATTGGATTGAAAACTTTCTAAAATAGAGAAATATTAACTCGGCAATAGGCCAAACTACCTATAGTGTTCGTGCTGCGAAAGGATGTCCGCAGGAAGGGGTACTCTCCCTCTTCTGTGGTCCATTGCAGTTGACGAACTCCTTCTTAGTAAACATGGTTTCTAAACACAGGGGTATGCTGATGACATTGGGTTTCTCGTCTGCGGAAAATTTGAGGACACTTTATCGGGTATATTCCAAGAAGCGATAAATGTAATCATGAAGTGGTGTGCAGAAGTAGGATTTATCGTAAACCAAACAAAGACCATCGTAGTGAAAAGATTAGCATTCTCTAAAGAAGTGAAGTATTTAGGTGTCACACTTGATGAGAAGCTGCTCTGGAACAGCCACCTACAATCCACCATACTTAAGGCTAGGGCTAGCATATAGACCAGCCGTAGACTGCTCGGTAAGAACTGGGGTCTCAACCCGCCTATGTCATATACGGCTATCACCAGACCAATCATATCCTATGCTGCACCCATCTGGTATACCAAACTAGGTAGAAGTACAGCAAGGTTGAAAATTGGTAGAGTACAAGGACTGGCTAGTGTGTTTATAAGTAGTGCCTTGAGGACAACTCCAACAGCTACCCTGGAGACGCTATTGAATATACCACCAATCCACTTGTTTATAAAGAAGGAAGCAATGTTATTCATGGCAAAGCTAATTATATTATTCGATGAAGCAGACTCTGTAAATATCAATCAATCCCGTCTAAGGGATGAGCTCAATCTGAGCGGAGCCAATCTAACCGTAAGCGATCTTTGTCCTACGAAATTTAACGAAACGAGCAAGTCCCAAACCCTCTTGTGACTCCCACGTGTGGTACACGGATGGTTCCAAAACTGACAACGGCGTAGGAGCTGTGGTATTTGGCGAAAACCCTAAGCATGGGCCAAGGGAACTCAGTATTCCAGGCAGAAATACATGCTATAGAATTATGTATCAGAGAGGAATTACAGTATGCTACTGTGAATAAGCACATTCTTATTCACTCGGATAGTAAGGCCGCTCTACATGCACTTAACGCCTTTGAATTCAAATCGAAGATAGCTTGAGAATGTCTAATTCTACTTAAGTTATTAGCCTCAAATAACCATGTTAATCTCAATTGGATACCTGGGCATATCGGGTACCTTGGGAACGAAGGGGTAGATGAACTCGCCAGAAACGTGTTTGAGAACGTCCTCATTGGACCTGAACCATTCTGCGGACTGCTTGGAGCTCGACTAGGTCTAATATCGAGAAATAGCTGGCTATAAAATCGCATCAATATTGGGTCAACACTGACAATATCAGAGTTGCAAAAACATTTTTGCCAACCAGCTCTAGCAAAAGAACACGAGAAATACTGGGACTAACACGGAGAGGCAAACGGTCAGTTTCGGGATTTTTAACAGGTCATTGCAAGGTGCTGAAGCACCTAAGCAATATGCGTATTACAAACAATGATAACTGTAGACTATGCAATGAAGAGGAGGAAACAGCAGAGCACGTGCTATGCCACTGTGAGGGTCTGGCATGGTCAAGACTCCGATACTTGGGATTACAATACCTGAAAACAATCGATATCGCAGGTCTATCTCCGAGAAAGATTCTAGAGTTCTTGATGAATAATAGAATATCGGAGGTACTGTGATCAAGAGGGTTCTTACAATAGGTCCATTAGTGGCCGCGGTGGCGAGGTGTATTCTGATTCCCTACCTTTCCTTAATCTAATCTAATCTAGGTACTCCATCTGGTATAGGAAGGGGCCTTGGCCAACCAGTATTACATAACCTAAACTACTGATTATCCTTTATGGTCACGGCCGGTCAGACCAACAGGAAACAACGTACGGCCCATTAAGAAACAACATCAAATGAGTTTTTATTCTTGCTCAAAGCATTGCAACAAATCAATTTCATGAGAGAAATTCAATATAATCAACAATAGAAATAAAATAAAATATTATGTGCACAAATAAGTTTAAAGGGATTTTCAAAAGTTGGCATAACTAACATTAAATCGCATCGGACGATGTGGCCACTCTATTCATGTTAAAACGTCACCATTTTTGGATCCATTACGACAACCCAAATCGCAAAAAAACATGGGGTAAGCCTGGTCATGCATCAACTTCAACGGCCAATCCGATTATTCATGGCAAGAAGCTAATGATGTGCATCTAGTGGTATCAGCTCGGAGTGATCACTGCGGATCGTGACAAACAACAATTGATGCAATTGAGCCGAGCATTGAAGCTCAAACGCCCCTAATATGCCAAAACGCACGACAAAGTGATTATCCTTCAAGAAAACGCACGATGTTGCAAAAGTCGTGAAGGAGGCACTAAAATAGGATGTCCTACCCCACCCGCCGTATTCACCAGACATTGCTTCTTCCGACTACCACTTGTTCCGGTCGATGACTCATGGCCTGGCCGAGCTGCACTTCACTTCTTTCGAAGAAGCCAAAATATGGGAAGGGTTTTGGATAGCTTCAAAAGGCGATTAATTTTTCCAACGCGGAATCCGTATGCTGTCTGAAAGATGGGAAAAAGTCGTAGCTAATGATGGACAGAATTATGAATAAAATGCATTGTATCAGTTCCTCAAAATAAGACTTCAAATTCACTAAAAAAATCCTCGAAACTTATTTGTACACCAATAAAATAAAAAACATAATAGTTAAAATAAAAAGTGAAACATAATAATAATAATTGTTTAAATTATAGCGTATTCAGGCAGAGAATTTGCGCCGTTCTGATGCGGCACAAATGGTGGTCTAATTCAACAACAACAACAAGGAAAATGACGAAACAGAGGTTAAACTGATATAACAGAATGGTCGGCCTGCCTTTTTTGGTCATTCTTGACATTAATTAACAGCTGATCATTGCATAAAAAAAAATTGAAGAAAATTTTACATTGTAATTTTATTTTTAAATATTTGTATAATAAGTAGCAGGAATGAAAAAGGCTGCTGCAAGAATTATTTGCATATAATGCAAATTATTCTCAATCATGTATTTTTCACACAATTTCCATTTTAATTTCTCACAATTAGCCGCAACGTTCAATTAGTATGAACAACCAAAACAAAAACTGTGAAAAGTCTGTCTGAACACCTATCGCAGTTTCAGTTAAAAATCGTGATGTACCTCCTGTCTGAATACACTATTATCGAAGGTGCAGATTGCAAAATTACAACTAGGACACCATGTCAAGCAGTGAAATAAAAAACAAAATATATACAGCTTAAAGAAAAAAAAAACGCAAAACGGTGCAGAAAAACTGCACTTTCATGAAGGTCTCAAACATTAATGACACGTTCGCGGAACAAAGCTTGCTTGCGCTCACAAAAAAACTGGTTCCTTCTCACAAGCATGTTTCATTTAATAGTGCACGTGATAGAAGTCTTTCACGTGTATATGTATTTTTTTTTTTTTTTTTTTTGTTAATCGGAAGGAAAGCATCGAAAGCCTAATCGGTGCACTACCGAAGTGCGGACTTTAACCGCGCTAAAAAATTCTACCCCATGTCCTATTGTCCCCCCAGAACTGTCGTTAGATATTTCATCAGGAGGAAAGGAGAAGCATAGTTGCTCAAAAGTCAGTCTGTCCCAAATAAGTGGTTCACATATTATGTCTGTGTTGTTTGTAGGTCGCGACTGCACATCAACAATCCACAAGTCCCCGTCCATCTGTGCAGCTAAAGGATTGACTTGCGTTCGTAATCGTTCAGCTACTCTGCTGCGCACTGTTACGCGGAGGATCCACATGATTGTCGCTACAGCGGTTATCACCAATTGCCACTTTTCTTGTGATTGGCACATGTGCTAGGTTACCCACTGTAGGTGGTTCAACAAAACATTCCTCTATTTGTGTTCTCTCACCGTTGAAACGAGGACAACAGAAAAGTAAGTGTCGGGCAACTTCGACGATACCGACGCAGACAGGACAGAAGGGGTCCTCCTCGTGTCTGAAACGGTGCAAATATAATTTAAAACAACTGTGTCTATTGAGTATCTGCGTAATATGGAAATTCACTTCTCCATGTTTCCACGTTATCCATACATCTAGGCTAGGGATCAGGGAGAACGTACATCGTCCTTTACTAGACGTTTCCCATCTTCTCTGCCATTCTTGGATGCTGCATCGCCACTCATCTTCTGCTGATGACGCTGTAGTAAGCCTGCGCGTGAACTAAAAGCGTTTATGTTGATTAGTTGAGGGTGGAGACTATCACCTCAATCGAGACATCTGATATCGTGCGAAAACCACTCGCTACCCACAATGCGCTTAGGTCGTACGTCGAGCGAATACCCGCCATGTATGAGCTCTCCCGTGTTGCATCCGCCTGTACTAGCGCCGCGTAAAAGATAATGGAGGTAACGACTCTGGTCAGCAGCTTCCGCGTGCTTGCTCGTGGTCCACCTATATTATCCGAGATAGAACTCCATTAACTTTCACCACTTTGTCGCTTATGGTGACTAAATACTTCTTGAAGGACAGCCGAGTGACATTAACACTCCCAGATACTTGAGGGATGGCTGGAAGATTATGAGGCAGTAACCTATTCGAGACGAGAATGTTTTCCTCACTCTCTGGGTAGACAGAAGAACAGCTTCGGTTTCCTCAGCCTCCAACTCCAGTTGAGCTTGACTAAGCCAGCTTATAACACTGGCAGTAACTTCACAGCAACTAGCTTGAATTCGTTCGATCGTTTTACCCACGATTACCATAGCAATGTGGATGGCAAGGCCAATCAGAGTTGAGCCTGTGGGGACGATCATCTTGAGAATATCGTCGTATGTTACGCTTCACTAAGTGGGACCTAGGACCGAACCTTTTGGCACGCCCCTTGAGAACCTGTACTCCTTCTGGCCATCGTCGATGTCATACAGTAGCACTCTATCTGCGAAGTAGTTTTCAATTACATGCATTAGGTGCTTCGGAGTATCAAGCATCCTGAGTGCTGGTATGATCCGCGGGAAGCTCGCCATGTTGAAGACATTTTTGACGTCCAAGTCAGTATTTCTTGTCGCCTCCCTTCCATCTGGTTCCACTCGTTACCCTGCGCGCAATATCCATTACTGCTCGGATTGCACCGTGGATTTTTCATGGCGGAATCCAAACTGAAAATCGGATAAAGCGTTCCGTCTATCCAAAATGTCCTGAAGTCATCCGACCATGATACTTCCAGTATGTTGCCATGCGAGTCAAGCATGCAGTGCGGCCGGTTTGCAGATGGAGGGTCAGGTTGCTTATTTGGTTTTACGAACAAAACTAGCCTCTGTATTTTCCAGATGGTTGGAAAAACACCCTCGACAAAGCATGCGAAGCACATTTTTGCGAAGGTCGCAACATCTGCTCTCACTGCAGCCTTTAACGCTACATTTGGGATACCATCAGTTCCTGGAGCTTTCCTGTCTCCCAACTTTCTTAGCGATTTCAACACCTCATCTGTAGTAACCCCTGTAAATTCGACGATGCCTGTGGACAAAGCAGTAGATTCCAATATGTCACTCATGGTAAAAAGTGCGCAACCACGTCGCCCATCAACGCTGGGTCTTATGATTGTGGATGCTGTCGTCCCTTTACCGAGCTCATCACGATTTTGTAGGCCTTGCCCCATGGATCAATATCGGAGCTGTCTCGCAGGTCTTTAAAGCGGTAATCTTTAGGTAAGCTCAGCAATCTCGTCGTTCCACTAAAATCCGCCTTTCGCGCACGTACCCGAGCTTTCTGCTTGTGCGTCTGCCTGTGAGCTGCAGTCGACTATTTCATGCTACCAGCATTATTTTTCTCCCACTCTTATCCCTCACTCACCGACTCACTCAACTCACGTCATACAACAACAAAAAAGACCTTTTCACTTGTAACCTACTACAGTATCATTGCTACATGTTGTTGTTCATTTACGAAGATTTTCGTTTGTATCATGATAGTTTCCTCTTTGCCATGAAAGTTTGGTTTTTCATGATACGTTTCGTTGTGCTTGTGACTGCAACGCACAGTAGTCGGATTTGCTTGGAGCCAGTGGCCAAAAATACTTCTATTGGAGATATCAAACTGAAACTTTGGTTACGTCTTTGTATGAATGAAACTTTTCGATGAAAAAATGGTGGTGGTTGGAACCTCCTACACCCACCACCCACTTTCAATAAGAAAAATACTTTAAAACGCAATTTGTTGTTAAAATGTAACTATTTAATGATAAAATAGGCGTGGTTTGACACCTCTACCCACACACCACTGCGACAGACGTGTTTTTTGCGCGATCCTGGGAAAAAATATATTGTGAATATTGGTGGTTGAGAGAGATACTTGTGCTACGTTACTTGTTCTAGCCGGGTGCATCTGATGGCGTGTTGTAGTTGTGATTACTCCTTTCAGGCGTTTTCTTGTTGGATTTAATTTTTTATCCAATAAATAAATTAAATTTCTGCATTCAGTGCAGCGTGAGTGAGACGAACAGCTGATCGTATTGAAGAAGGGGCCTGATACACGAAACTGCCATAATTTGAGTAATCGATTTTTTCGTTACTCTACCAAAAGGGGTCGTGCACACGATCTGACTTATCTGTGCTGCATATTGATCCATGGGGCAAGGCCTACAAAATCGTGATGAGCTCGGTAAAGGGACGACAGCATCCACAATCATAAGACCCAGCGTTGATGGGCGACGTGGTTGCGCACTTTTTACCATGAGTGACATATTGGAATCTACTGCTTTGTCCACAGGCATCGTCGAATTTACAGGGGTTACTACAGATGAGGTGTTGAAATCGCTAAGAAAGTTGGGAGACAGGAAAGCTCCAGGAACTGATGGTATCCCAAATGTAGCGTTAAAGGCTGCAGTGAGAGCAGATGTTGCGACCTTCGCAAAAATGTGCTTCGCATGCTTTGTCGAGGGTGTTTTTCCAACCATCTGGAAAATACAGAGGCTAGTTTTGTTCGTAAAACCAAAAAAGCAACCTGACCCTCCATCTGCAAACCGGCCGCACTGCATGCTTGACTCGCATGGCAACATACTGGAAGTATCATGGTCGGATGACTTCAGGACATTTTGGATAGACGGAACGCTTTATCCGATTTTCAGTTTGGATTCCGCCATGAAAAATCCACGGTGCAATCCGAGCAGTAATGGATATTGCGCGCAGGGTAACGAGTGGAACCAGATGGAAGGGAGGCGACAAGAAATACTGACTTGGACGTCAAAAATGTCTTCAACATGGCGAGCTTCCCGCGGATCATACCAGCACTCAGGATGCTTGATACTCCGAAGCACCTAATGCATGTAAATGAAAACTACTTCGCAGATAGAGTGCTACTGTATGACATCGACGATGGCCAGAAGGAGTACAGGTTCTCAAGGGGCGTGCCAAAAGGTTCGGTCCTAGGTCCCACTTAGTGAAGCGTAACATACGACGATATTCTCAAGATGATCGTCCCCACAGGCTCAACTCTGATTGGCCTTGCCATCCACATTGCTATGGTAATCGTGGGTAAAACGATCGAACGAATTCAAGCTAGTTGCTGTGAAGTTACTGCCAGTGTTATAAGCTGGCTTAGTCAAGCTCAACTGGAGTTGGAGGCTGAGGAAACCGAAGCTGTTCTTCTGTCTACCCAGAGAGTGAGGAAAACATTCTCGTCTCGAATAGGTTACTGCCTCATAATCTTCCAGCCATCCCTCAAGTATCTGGGAGTGTTAATGTCACTCGGCTGTCCTTCAAGAAGTATTTAGTCACCATAAGCGACAAAGTGGTGAAAGTTAATGGAGTTCTATCTCGGATAATATAGGTGGACCACGAGCAAGCACGCGGAAGCTGCTGACCAGAGTCGTTACCTCCATTATCTTTTACGCGGCGCTAGTACAGGCGGATGCAACACGGGAGAGCTCATACATGGCGGGTATTCGCTCGACGTACGACCTAAGCGCATTGTGGGTAGCGAGTGGTTTTCGCACGATATCAGATGTCTCGATTGAGGTGATAGTCTCCACCCTCAACTAATCAACATAAACGCTTTTAGTTCACGCGCAGGCTTACTACAGCGTCATCAGCAGAAGATGAGTGGCGATGCAGCATCCAAGAATGGCAGAGAAGATGGGAAACGTCTAGTAAAGGACGATGTACGTTCTCCCTGATCCCTAGCCTAGATGTATGGATAACGTGGAAACATGGAGAAGTGAATTTCCATATTACGCAGATACTCAATAGACACAGTTGTTTTAAATTATATTTGCACCGTTTCAGACACGAGGAGGACCCCTTCTGTCCTGTCTGCGTCGGTATCGTCGAAGTTGCCCGACACTTACTTTTCTGTTGTCCTCGTTTCAACGGTGAGAGAACACAAATAGAGGAATGTTTTGTTGAACCACCTACAGTGGGTAACCTAGCACATGTGCCAATCACAAGAAAAGTGGCAATTGGTGATAACCGCTGTAGCGACAATCATGTGGATCCTCCGCGTAACAGTGCGCAGCAGAGTAGCTGAACGATTACGAACGCAAGTCAATCCTTTAGCTGCACAGATGGACGGGGACTTGTAGATTGTTGATGTGCAGTCGCGACCTACAAACAACACAGACATAATATGTGAACCACTTATTTGGGACAGACTGACTTTTGAGCAACTATGCTTCTCCTTTCCTCCTGATGAAATATCTAACGACAATTCTGGGGGGACAATAGGACATGGGGTAGAATTTTTTAGCGCGGTTAAAGTTCGCACTTCGGTAGTGCACCGATTAGGCTTTCGATGCTTTCCTTCCGATTAACAAAAAAAAAAAAAAAAAAAAATACATATACACGTGAAAGACTTCTATCACGTGCACTATTAAATGAAACATGCTTGTGAGAAGGAACCAGTTTTTTTGTGAGCGCAAGCAAGCTTTGTTCCGCGAACGTGTCATTAATGTTTGAGACCTTCATGAAAGTGCAGTTTTTCTGCACCGTTTTGCGTTTTTTTTTTCTTTAAGCTGTATATATTTTGTTTTTTATTTCACTGCTTGACATGGTGTCCTAGTTGTAATTTTGCAATCTGCACCTTCGATAATAGTGTATTCAGACAGGAGGTACATCACGATTTTTAACTGAAACTGCGATAGGTGTTCAGACAGACTTTTCACAGTTTTTGTTTTGGTTGTTCATACTAATTGAACGTTGCGGCTAATTGTGAGAAATTAAAATGGAAATTGTGTGAAAAATACATGATTGAGAATAATTTGCATTATATGCAAATAATTCTTGCAGCAGCCTTTTTCATTCCTGCTACTTATTATACAAATATTTAAAAATAAAATTACAATGTAAAATTTTCTTCAATTTTTTTTTATGCAATGATCAGCTGTTAATTAATGTCAAGAATGACCAAAAAAGGCAGGCCGACCATTCTGTTATATCAGTTTAACCTCTGTTTCGTCATTTTCCTTGTTGTTGTTGTTGAATTAGACCACCATTTGTGCCGCATCAGAACGGCGCAAATTCTCTGCCTGAATACGCTATAATTTAAACAATTATTATTATTATGTTTCACTTTTTATTTTAACTATTATGTTTTTTATTTTATTGGTGTACAAATAAGTTTCGAGGATTTTTTTAGTGAATTTGAAGTCTTATTTTGAGGAACTGATACAATGCATTTTATTCATAATTCTGTCCATCATTAGCTACGACTTTTTCCCATCTTTCAGACAGCATACGGATTCCGCGTTGGAAAAATTAATCGCCTTTTGAAGCTATCCAAAACCCTTCCCATATTTTGGCTTCTTCGAAAGAAGTGAAGTGCAGCTCGGCCAGGCCATGAGTCATCGACCGGAACAAGTGGTAGTCGGAAGAAGCAATGTCTGGTGAATACGGCGGGTGGGGTAGGACATCCTATTTTAGTGCCTCCTTCACGACTTTTGCAACATCGTGCGTTTTCTTGAAGGATAATCACTTTGTCGTGCGTTTTGGCATATTAGGGGCGTTTGAGCTTCAATGCTCGGCTCAATTGCATCAATTGTTGTTTGTCACGATCCGCAGTGATCACTCCGAGCTGATACCACTAGATGCACATCATTAGCTTCTTGCCATGAATAATCGGATTGGCCGTTGAAGTTGATGCATGACCAGGCTTACCCCATGTTTTTTTGCGATTTGGGTTGTCGTAATGGATCCAAAAATGGTGACGTTTTAACATGAATAGAGTGGCCACATCGTCCGATGCGATTTAATGTTAGTTATGCCAACTTTTGAAAATCCCTTTAAACTTATTTGTGCACATAATATTTTATTTTATTTCTATTGTTGATTATATTGAATTTCTCTCATGAAATTGATTTGTTGCAATGCTTTGAGCAAGAATAAAAACTCATTTGATGTTGTTTCTTAATGGGCCGTACGTTGTTTCCTGTTGGTCTGACCGGCCGTGACCATAAAGGATAATCAGTAGTTTAGGTTATGTAATACTGGTTGGCCAAGGCCCCTTCCTATACCAGATGGAGTACCTAGATTAGATTAGATTAAGGAAAGGTAGGGAATCAAAATACACCTCGCCACCGCGGCCACTAATGGACCTATTGTAAGAACCCTCTTGATCACAGTACCTCCGATATTCTATTATTCATCAAGAACTCTAGAATCTTTCTCGGAGATAGACCTGCGATATCGATTGTTTTCAGGTATTGTAATCCCAAGTATCGGAGTCTTGTCCATGCCAGACCCTCACAGTGGCATAGCACGTGCTCTGCTGTTTCCTCCTCTTCATTGCATAGTCTACAGTTATCATTGTTTGTAATACGCATATTGCTTAGGTGCTTCAGCACCTTGCAATGACCTATTAAAAATCCCGAAACTGACCGTATACCTCTCCGTGTTAGTCCCAGTATTTCTCGTGTTCTTTTGCTAGAGCTGGTTGGCAAACATGTTTTTGCAACTCTGATATTGTCAGTGTTGACCCAATATTGATGCGATTTTATAGCCAGCCATTTCTCGATATTAGACCTAGTCGAGCTCCAAGCAGTCCGCAGAATGGTTCAGGTCCAATGAGGACGTTCTCAAACACGTTTCTGGCGAGTTCATCTACCCCTTCGTTCCCAAGGTACCCGATATGCCCAGGTATCCAATTGAGATTAACATGGTTATTTGAGGCTAATAACTTAAGTAGACATTCTCAAGCTATCTTCGATTTGAATTCAAAGGCGTTAAGTGCATGTAGAGCGGCCTTACTATCCGAGTGAATAAGAATGTGCTTATTCACAGTAGCATACTGTAATTCCTCTCTAATACATAATTTTATAGCATGTATTTCTGCCTGGAATACTGAGTTCCCTTGGCCCATGCTTAGGGTTTTCGCCAAATACCCCAGCTCCTACGCCGTTGTTAGTTTTGGAACCATCCGTGTACCACACGTGGGAGTCACAAGAGGGTTTGGGACTTGCTCGTTTCGTTAAATTTCGTAGGACAAAGATCGCTTACGGTTAGATTGGCTCCGCTCAGATTGAGCTCATCCCTTAGACGGGATTGATTGATATTTACAGAGTCTGCTTCATCGGATAATATAATTAGCTTTGCCATGAATAACATTGCTTCCTTCTTTATAAACAAGTGGATTGGTGGTATATTCAATAGCGTCTCCAGGGTAGCTGTTGGAGTTGTCCTCAAGGCACTACTTATAAACACACTAGCCAGTCCTTGTACTCTACCAATTTTCAACCTTGCTGTACTTCTACCTAGTTTGGTATACCAGATGGGTGCAGCATAGGATATGATTGGTCTGGTGATAGCCGTATATGACATAGGCGGGTTGAGACCCCAGTTCTTACCGAGCAGTCTACGGCTGGTCTATATGCTAGCCCTAGCCTTAAGTATGGTGGATTGTAGGTGGCTGTTCCAGAGCAGCTTCTCATCAAGTGTGACACCTAAATACTTCACTTCTTTAGAGAATGCTAATCTTTTCACTACGATGGTCTTTGTTTGGTTTACGCTAAATCCTACTTCTGCACACCACTTCATGATTACATTTATCGCTGCTTAGAGTATATCCGATAAAGTGTCCTCAAATTTTCCGCAGACGAGAACAACAATGTCATCAGCATACCCCTGTGTTTAGAAACCATGTTTACTAAGAAGGAGTTCGTCAACTGCAATGGACCACAGAAGAGGGAGAGTACCCCTTCCTGCGGACATCCTTTCGCAGCACGAACACTATAGGTAGTTTGGCCTATTGCCGAGTTAATATTTCTCTATTTTAGAAAGTTTTCAATCCAATTGTAGGTTGTACGGTCGACACCCTTACGTCGGATAGCCCCATTAACATGGCGGAATTCCGTGTTATCAAAGGCACCCACAATATCTAGGAAGTAGCCAACTGCATATTTTTTATTCAAGAAGTGCATGCGTTGTTGACTTGTCCACTTGATAGGCATATTGATTGATGTGTAGTGGCCTCTGTTTGAGAAGCTTTTCTCTAATATGTCTATCAACTATTTTCTCCATTGTTTTAAGGAGGAATGAGGTGAGGCTAATTGGCCTGAAGGATTTGGGGAGGTCCATATTTTGGCCACCTGTCTTTGGTATATAGTGTACTTTGATGCCCCTCCATTTGCTGGGGATGACTCCCCATGCAAAGCTCGCTCTAAACATGTTGGCTAGAGCACGACTGATGTACGGTTGACCCTTCTGTAGTAGTGCCTGAAAGATGTCGTCTTCCCCAGGGGTCTTATACGGCTTAAATGAGCTGATTGCCCATGCAATCTCTAGCTTGTGCCCAGTCGTGAGTCCCCAGGGTAAACCCTTCTAAATCTTCTGGGTGAACATCTATGATTTCAGTAGAGTCCGGAAAGTGCACATTAACAAGAGCTCAAGGATTTCTCGACTATTTTGAGTGTATGTGCCATCCGGTCTTCTGAGAAGTAGATTATTATTCGTGTGCGTTTTAGAGAGCTTGTGCCCAGTCGTGAGTCCCCAGGGTAAACCCTTCTAAATCTTCTGGGTGAACATCTATGATTTCAGTAGAGTCCGGAAAGTGCACATTAACAAGAGCTCAAGGATTTCTCGACTATTTTGAGTGTATGTGCCATCCGGTCTTCTGAGAAGTAGATTATTATTCGTGTGCGTTTTAGAGAGTATCTTGTGAATCGTAGCACTACTGCTTAGGTCACTTAGATCACCACAGAAGTTACTCCAAGATGCTCTCATTGCTCTTCTAATTTCTTTACTGTACCTGGTGAGTGATACTTTATAGTTTTCCCAGTCACCATCTTTCTTTGCTCTATTAAAGAGCCTTCTGGTTTCTTTCCGTAGTCTAGCTAGCCTATTGTTCCACCAGGAGATAATTCTGTTACCCGATCTTGTTTTCTCGGGACAGGTTTGGTGGTACGACTCTAAAATTGAAGCAGAAATGTTCATGCAAACGGAATCCAGTTCGTTAGGGTTACTGACTACATCGCTACATATATTCATTTTCCCCTCAAGGGTACTCTGAAATATTTCCCAATTTGTGGATTTTGGGTTCTTATATGTAGCGCTTGTTTTAAGTTCCAAGTCAATTACGAATCTAATCTCTGGAGTACCTACGTGATTCGTTTTAGCGAACGTATGTATCATTTAAAATGCTCGCGTTTTTGGAAAATCATAAAAATTGATTTTGCTCCAGTTTAGCAATATCGCTTAGATCTCTAAACTGTGAAGCTCCTAGGTACTTTTATCGAGTTCTCATAAGTGCCGGGTTTCCCTATCTTCCATCCACTTCCTGCACCGTTCACTGTCAGTTAGGTTTAATTTGAATGCGTACACCGCTATCCTGTAATGACCGGTTAAGACGCCTATCAATGTTCTACGGATCGTACGAATCAGCTCGATAACAGATTCAGCGAATTTTCCTCTACAACCATTACACATGGCTTTAGCTATTCTGCATTGCTAAGATTTCGAAATCTAGGTTTCGCTTTTTCCTTTAAGCGCATTTCTAGATTGTTGTAAATATTATTGAGTGGCTTATTTCATAGCTTGGTAACCTGCATCCGTTTTTTGCAATTTCGTCAACAGTCTCATTTCCCTATATGCCCTTTTGTCTCGATACCTAACAGATACAAAGCTTGCGTTGCGCAGCTAGTCTTCTCATTGTTACCTTGCACTTTAGAACATTTTTGGATGATGACCATTATGACAGGATAATCAGTAGAACTAAATCTGTTTGTGGCAGTTTGAAGTGGTCCTGCCCATTCTCTCATTTATCGATGTCACTTGCGACTACTTTTGAACCTTTACCAAGCCATCTTTTGATAGCGATAATTTGAATGTGGTTTCACCAGCTATCTTGTCGGTAGTGGCCCCTCGGAAACAAATTTCCTATCTAGACTTTCTTATGATACTAACTGTGACGATATTAACAGGTATATTGCTTCCAAATCGAATGTGAAGGTTAGTGTGCGAAAATTCAAATTTTCACAACCTAGTGATATTTTGTCGTTTAAGATTAGCGTGTCTTCTGAATCGTTTGATGAAGTGTGTAATCCTAAATTCTGGCGCCCAAATGTTATTGCTCATGAATTTGGATGGCAGAAAAGGAATAGATCTAGTACTGACAGTACACACTACTCTCCAAGCTCTTTTACAAAAAACTAGCTTCCTGACTACAGCATATCTCTATAATAAATCAAAATTTTAGAGGTTTTTTGCCCAAGCTTAATAATTTGTAAACAAAATTTAAAAAAGATCAGCCAAGTTTGAGTCGGACTCGCACACGGAGGGTTCCGTGCTACCGTACAAGATTTTTTGCTTAAAATATTAAATTATGTGTATATTTAACAGCCTAAAAGTATACTATAAAAAAAAATTTTGAACAAAAGGTTAAATTAAAAAAGAATGCTTCTAAAAATGTGTATTTTTAGCATTTGTCGATCTACACACAAGTGAATTACACACTCCGTGAAAATTTCAACTCTCTACCTATTACGGTTCATGAGATAGAGCAGGAGACGGACGGATGGACATCGTAAGCTTAGTAATAGGGTCCCATCCCATAGGGAGCTAACGGGATAGGTTTTCTTATTTCGCTGATATAATTGTTTTCTATGAGACATGTCTTACACCTAATGTTCTAAAGCAACGGTTCTCAAACTTTTTTCCATGTACCATTCATGTGCAATGTGAAACAAGTTGTGCTGCGTGTACGTATTTATGGAACTTGTAGTGTAATAAGAAATACTGCTAACCGTGCAACAGAACAGATTATTACAGTATTAAAAAAAGTTTCTTAAAAGTTTTTATTAAAGAAAAGAATTTATAATAGTATAATAATGTACATCACCTTAAAACTCAGTGGGAATGATGAGTCTGCATAATTGCAATAAGAGAAGAGATGTTAGGTTCAATTGTCATCAACTTCATGCGCAAATTTGGGTCAACATTAAGTCTATTTCGATATTTATTTTTAACTTGTAGTATGCAGAAAAGCCAGTTTCCCAAATTGGTTGAAAATGGAATTATAAACAACAATGCTTTTTTGGACAAAGTTGGATACTCATTTTTAGCTGTCGACCAAAAATCGGATAACTCCATCTTGGAAAATTCCATTTTTAAACCTCCATCGCAAGTAGCTTTATAAAAAAGAATCTTTTTCGTTGTTTTTCAATGAATCGGGAATACTCTCCAAAATACATGGGTTGCGTATCCAAAGGAATTCAGAATAGCCCTCTTTGAAGTATTTTTTAAAAATATTTTTGTAATTAGCATTTGGCAGTGTTGTTTTATGCTATTAATAAGATCGTCTGTCACACTTATTCTAAGTTCAGTCACAAAATTTTCCAAATTAGAAAATAACTGTAGGTTTTTATTTAAAACACTGTCACATATCATTTGACATTTTCGAATAACAGCTCTAATTTTGCCATCTACCATAAAGTAATTTGTAATTTTGCCTTGCAAACTTAAATTCAGATCATTCAGTCGATTGCACATGTCTGCCAAGTATAACTTACTGTTGTTAACCACAACTAGTCTGTTAATCGATCTTGCAGTTCAAAATTAGTTTCCATCAGAAACAATTGCACTTCGGAATGTAACTCGAACAACCTGCTTAACATTTTCCCCTTTGAAAGCCATCTCACCTCTGTGTGCAGGAGCAACTGAATATGAGCACTGCCCATTTCAGAACACAATTTTGAAAATAAACGAGAGCTTAAAACTCGAGATTTTATAAAATTTACTACCTTGACGGCCTCCTGAAAAACCCTTTTAAATTGATCCGGTATTTGCTTTGTTGCTAATGCCTCTCTGTGTATGTTGCAATGGGTAATAGTACAATTTTGTGCCACTGATTTCCCTCTGTTGCTAACACCTCCGTATTTTCCTGTCATGGCGCACGCACCGGCAAAACAGAAACCAACGCATTTCTTCCAGTCTATTCCAGTTTCCGCAAAAAAGTCATTAAGTTTTTTGAAAATTTCTTCGGCCGTTGTTCGTCTTGGGAGCGCCTCACAAAATAAATAATCTTCTTCTACTTTAGTTTGAAATGTGTACCGCTCATAAACCATAAGTTGGGCGTAATTTGTTTTATCTGTGCTCTCGTCGAGATCATATTTTCTTATTACTTTCTGTTGTTTGGAAGGATTTTCTTCATGTTCAGTAACAACACAATATGATTCTGAAGTAGAACTTGTTGGAACAGGATACAATCATTGCCAAAACTTGAATTGTGCGCTGCTGTATTACTTAGCAGGACTTGGCGCAAATTCGCTGTGAAACACAAGCATACACGAAGCAAGTCAATTTCTGGACGGATTCGAAGGTCGTGCTACAATAGATGAAAATGCATGCTTCTCAACTGCATTGTTTCGTTGCAAACAGTGTATCAGAATTACAAGAGCACAGTCAAGACATCATTTGGAGACATGTTCCATGAAAGCAGAATCCAGCAGATATGGTCTCCCGAGGATGTAGTGTAGTAGAGATGCTCACAAATATGTGGGTAAATGGTCCCAACTTCCTTGTGTATCCTGAGTGCGATTGGCCACAATTGCGAGAATAATTACCTCCGCCGATCGAAGTACGTAGTAAAACCACACTAGCTTGTAGTAACACTCAGGACACTGAATCAGTTATCGATTCGATTGTGAAGAATTGCTCATCATATTTGCGAGTTTTGCGTATATTATCCTATGTATATCGGTACGCAAACAGAATAAAGCCAGATGTGTCGTTCTCATCAGGAGACGTGTTGCACATATCATCAAATGAATTAAATATCACGTTGTGGAGAATCGTAGTACACATACAGTAATCTTCATTTTCAAAGGAAGTTGCGTTGTCCAAATCCAAAAAGTTATTATCGCCAAGCTTGCAACGGCTTACTCCATTTTTGGATGGAATGTAATTGGGAACAAAGACGGTGTGTGTGCTTAAAGTTGGTGGTAATTGTTGACCAAAAATCGCGTTGCAGAGTCGCTGGGATAGCTCAACGAAGGGTTGTTGGACGTACAGCCTTATTCCCAGCTTAACCGAATGGATTGGAAGGAAGCATGGTAAGGTATGAAGAAGCTTCGCAGCATAGAGAGGTCCTGCCGAAGCCTAGATGTCGGCTAATGAGTACAGTACCAGCCTTATGAAGCTTTGCTTAATCGGCAGTCCAGTAAGGTCCTGGTACACCCCTTACGTCTTCCTATTTCTTTCTCTTTTTTTTTTTTTTGTTAATCAAATTTTGTCTGTTCAATTTCCTTTCTTTTCCAATAAATGAACAAAAAAAAAAAAAAAACACCTACCCACACCCCCCACCCACTTTCTGTCGCTGTTTTTTGTTTTGGTTTTAAAGAAAAAAAGAGCGGAAGTCAGTCGAAAATGCCAGCTCCTAAGCGGAAATGATCGAAAATTTTCAAACACTATCAGAAATGTGCCAGCCCTGTTTTGAGTCACAGCCGATTCCAATGTTGAATCTACCTGAATCGATTCACATTCCACGACAACAACTGTCATTTTTCCTTGTGGTTGTTCAATGGTCGATTCAACATTTAATCGATTCACGTTCGGTGTGAAATGCCTATAAGAAGAGTGACTTTTCTTTACATGGTAATTTTCGCTGTCTTGTTACAAAAGGGTCAGAGCTTAAAACTCACCGATTAAACAAGTCCGTATTCGTTGCAAGTTGCGAAGCTGAAAATTTTTTATATCTTTGCTCCTGGACTCAGCACCCTACTCAGAGAGATCTCCAATTGACACCAGTGCATGTTTAATAACATCTGTAGCGTGAATTAAAATTTTGTGAACTGAGGGTGGCAGGAAGTTCCATGAATATTTCTTTGTCAACCCCGTGGCAGTTTCCAGAGGATATTTCCGAAAATTTTCCAAATTAATTTATCCGAGGATGTCCACGATCGTCATTCGAGTCAGATGCTTGTAAAGAAGAGTTAAAAATATGTTTTTTTTTTTCAAGATGTATAGATTTGCAAAACTACTAGTTTTATGCAATTGCATTTTTGCCAGAACTCTGAAAATATTTTCAAACGTAATTTATGCATTATTCCAATTCGTTTGTGTCAACTATAAAGCACTTATTTTTAATATCCTTTTTCAGGAAATCGCATATTTTTTTATATTTTTCAAAATTTGTTCCATTTTCTGAGCAAAAAATATTGAAAATATACATACTTGTATATTCGCATTCTTCTTACCACAAAAACAGTCTTCACGCAAGCTGGCAAATCGACAAAATGGCAAGTTGGAAAATTTGCCATTGTAAATTGCGTGAACGACCAGTTTTGATTGCACTTGGCAAAACAACTGTTCTCGCAAACGCAACTGCCAGTGGAATGTAAACAAACAAACAAAAATCAGCCAAGTGTGAGTCGGACTCGCACACGGAGAATTCCGTACCATCGTACAAGATTTTTTGCTTAAAATATAAAATTATGTTTATAATTAATAGCCTAAAAGTATACTACAATTAACAGCTCAAAGTATACTACAAAAAACAAAAAAATGTTAAACAAAAGGTTAAATTAAAAAACAATGCTTCTAAAAATGTATAGTTTTAGTATTTGTCGTTCTACACACAAGTGAATTACACACTTTGTGAAAATTTCAACTCTCTACCTATTACGGTTAATGAGATAGAGCAGGAGACGGACGGACATTGTAAGCTTAGTAATAGGGTCCCGTTAGTTCCCTATGGGTACGGAACGCTAAAAATGATGAAAAAAGTAAAAAAAATTAATGTATTGAAATAAGTACATAAATTGAAATAACCTTTTTATTATTGTTATTTCAATTAAATTGCAAAAACATTTCACTTTTGGTCAAACTTGCCCACTCATAATAAATTCACTAAGTTAGCAGCCTTCACTTTTCGAAGGTATGTCACACCACTTAGTCTTGCAAATTTCGTAAACCAGGCAAATTTTTTTTTATGGAGCAACTGCCACTTTATTTGTGAATTTTCAATGCGTGAAGACCCCTAATGTATAAAGAAATGAAGTTAGAAAGTAAAATATTGAAAACACATTGAACAAGAAGTGCTAGTACGTCCCAGTTCTAATACATAACAGCAATTCAAAACAAAATAAACAAAACAACAACAGCGCACACAAATTCACAGCTGCACAGTGAAAATGGTACGAAAACCAATGAGATCGCTTTTGTCATGGGGAGATAACACAACGTGTGGCAGCTAAAATTAACCGTTGAGAAACTTAAAACATTGGTTAATAAAATAAAATAAATTAAATTTGATTAGGGGGATCGGGTAGATCACATTTAAAACTTTAGCTGAAATTGAATTATATGGGTTAATGAATGCTGACAATGGTACTGGTAAAACATTAATTTAAAAAAAACATACAGAATAAGTTAAGAACTTTTAGATTATTTGCAAATGAAGCTAATCAGGGGTGTCACAGAAATCGCTTTCTCCTCAATTCCAACCCAATTACAATTCTCCATGTCATAGAAATCTCTTTTCACGGTTTTGAAATCTCCCATTATTTTATAGTCGCTTAGTTAAATTTACCCTTATCAACAATTGCAGATTATTCTTTTCCTCGGTAAACTGCATTTAAATAATTCAATATTTTAGTTGTTTCTAAGCATAAATTTACATTTTACCAAAATCTCTTTTTCATTAAAGTAAAATCGACGAAATATTGCTTATCGAAACAAAATAAGGCTGAATATGCCAAACTGTCTGCATATAAAATTCAACATTTTCGAAGATTCCAGTTCGTCTTTATGCATTTAATTGATATGTTAAAATTAACTTTTAAAATTAAAATTAATTAATTAACTGGTTTTTGTAGAGTGAGGAATTTGAATGGGAGTGAGCAGTGCCAAAATATTTGCTTGACATCTGTGTCTGAGTGTAAATAGTTGAATGAGGCTTCAAAAAAAAATGAACTATAAGTTCCGCCATAAGCTCGATACGTGTAAGACTAAAATGAACAATATTCAATCAGCTGTTCGTTCGAACATCAAAGTTCGAAAAATGAAATCTCACCATTTTCTGTGACACATACGGATTTTTTCGGAGGAATCAAAACCGTTCCTCCTCAAATTCGTCGACGATTGCTAACATCCCTGAATACCTTTATTTTCAGTATTCATTTTAAATAATTGCAATTTCGAATTGTTTTATTTTTTTTTTTAATTTTTCACTTTCAAGTTGCTCGCATTGCAAGATTCAGCTAATTACATTCCGATGAGTGCTGGAAACCACTTTCGTCTCAATTCCAACCCAATTGCATTTGACGACATGCTGGAAACTGCTTTTGACGGTTTTGAAATCGCATAATTTTTTACAGGCGATTCGGTTTAATTCTCTCTTATCTCAAGTTATTAAAGGAAAAAAGTACCAAGAACTGTAATTTATTGTTTTCCTCGCTGTTTCTGAAGGTGTTCCTGAAGCAGTGCATAAAACAGCAACTCTTGCGACGCTATCAGCTCCTGAGATTAAATTTACCACCCAACCAAGTGGACATTTTAGCGATGCTAAGTTTTCATTCTTGATGAGAACGACATCATTGGCCCTGATGGGAGGACCGTGCTAATGCCATTTCGCCCACTGCTGCAAAAGTGTCAAATACTCTTGGCTCCATCTCTTCGAAAAAATCTGCTGATGGTATGAAACGCACCGCCATCTGTTTAATCGACTGTAAATAAAGCTGGTGATGTCAGGCTCAATGAACGAGGAAAACGGCGCCCCTATGAGGAAATGCGCTGGCGTAAGAACAGCGAGGTCACCTGAAAGAGTACAGATTGGACGTGAATTATATATAGCCGAATTTTGGAATATAAACGTTTGGAGTTTGTCTTAGCTTAGACACGATTTGCCGACTGATCGATACAAGACGCAAATTTCATGCAAAGCATCCTGATGGCCCTGGCTCAATATAAGTTTCCACATGTCAGACAATTCGTTCTTAGCCCCCTCAAAGTTAGTAGCATTACCAGACCATATGCAATTGGGCTTTCCGCGAGTTGAAATAATTTGCGCTAAGCAGCAATAAATGTTGAAGTAGTGAGATCCTTGACCAATTCCAAGTGCACAGCCCTTGTTGAAAAACATATGAACACGCTTATGTAGCACTAAACTGTTTATTTCGAGCTTCTAGCTTATAATATAACAACCCGCAGTAATCAACTCCGGTAATGGTCGGGACAAAGTAACTCTTTAATTTTGTAAATCCGCCATTATATGCTCCAATGTCCTCGGCTTCACACGAAAATACATAACACATTTTCCAACAGATGCATCTACAGTTTTACGTCCACTTTGGCCAGTATCGAAGCCGAATGGTAGCCAATATAGCTTGAGGTCCAGCGTGAAGATTTTTGAAATGGTAGTGTCTAATGATGGCATAGAGGTTGCCCCTTAGGTAAAATAACTAGATGACGTGTGACGAAATCAAATAATGAGTTTTTCAAACGGCCACCAACTCGAAGCAGGCCGGAATCATCCAAAAAATATTGAACTTGATGAGCTGACGACGCCATTCGGCTGAAGAGAATTGTATTCTTGTTGCAATTTTGACATCAGCAGAAGACGAATAAGGATGTTAGTACCATTCTGAATATCGGAAGTTGACAAATCAGCAGATCTTATTTGATGAATGAATTTGTATACGTATCTAAAGATATGCTGCATTATGGCGAACGAATTGATGTGTTTGAAATTGAACAACATGTCAGAACTGACTGATAATACCAAAGTGATTTTTCGTGACTCCAAAAGTTTATTTGCGGTGGACATTTATTTGGCCATTGATCAGAGCCCTCTCGAAGAAACAGCGGTCCTTGAGCCCAGAGTTGTGAATGTAGTAATTCACTAGGAAGTGCACCAGATAAGACATGAGCTGAATAAAGAGAAGTGAAAATTTGGTGCCACAACATGTTAACTGTATGATGTTGAATAAATGAAACACGATTAGCAAAAAAAACGTTAAGCTTTGTTGGCTCACTGTTTAGTCAGGCCAATACAACTGTAGAATCCGACCTGCAGTGGTATGAACTCGTATAAAAGTTTTCTTTTGATATTTCTAGTAACAATTGTGATAGCAGCTTGGCTGCGAACATAATAACTGCACAGACACCTCGCCATTCTTGCAAGTCTTCACATAAACACAAGCTCCATGCTCGCATCACAATATCATTGCACTTGGATTTGTGATTCACTCAATAAAACGCATCGAGGAAATAATAAACGCTTAACAGTATCCAAATCATGCCAGAAGTTATTCCATTTAGTATTGAGATTTGCTGGCAAACTTTCACCCCAATTCAAACCTTCCACCCAAAGACGCTGCAAGAAAACCTTGGCTTTAGATATAACGACACTAATCAACCCAAGCGGGTCATATAATCGGGCTACAGAAGAAAGAACTGAGCGCTTGCAATTGGTTGATAAGCGCTGATGCGAAAAAGAAAACAGAAAAGTGTTCGTTTTAGGATCCCATATAAGTCCGAGTGCCTTCGTGATATCGCTGTTATCATCAAATTTTATGCTCGGGAATTGATTGAAAAACGTCCTCACAATTCGTGCACCACTTGCGTAATATGAAATTGCCTGTAACAAGAAGATCCCTTGTTTGGTGCAAGATGTCCAAAACATCCTGTATCGTATTGGCACATGTGATAAGATAATCAAAGTAAAAATAACGCCGAACAATTGAAGAACCTAAAGGATAATGATTAGATTCATGAAGAGCGATGATGCATTGTGCGAATAGCCAGAAATGAAGCGGCCTTGGTTCCATAAGTCACGGTATCCAATTTAAAAAATTTTACCTTTTCATAAGGTGGCGGCTATGAGATCTTCTGGGTTGCATGTTGGAGTCACATGCTTGCTTTATGGCCCGTTGGGCCCTGATGGCTATATCATCCGCAGATCCGTCTAAAGATGGTGTCTGTAGAGCGGTACAGAAAGTCTGAGGGTTCAGCGTAGACTCTCTGTAGCCCCCTCTAACCGGATATCGCTGTGTTCTGGGGATATTGTTATCCGCAGTAACCTCACAGAGTATGGCTTGGTGGTCACTCTCAGTGCATAAGTCGCTCAGTGTCCACTTGGAAGAGTTGAGCAGAGAGGGACTTATAAACGTAAGATCCACTATTGACCCAACACCACCTCTCGTGAAGGTGTGCTCAGAGCCTGAATTCTTCAGGCACACGTCCACGGTTGCGAAAGCCTCCAACAGAGATGACCCCTTACAGCTTGTTTTCGTGGAGCCCCAGTCTGTAGCCCACGAATTAAAATCACCGGCGATGATGACAGGGTGTCGGTCTCTTGCGTCGGTGATGAGCTAGTCCATCAACCCTCCAAATTCGCTCATGCCTAAACTGAGAGGAAAGTAACAGCTATATATCCAAACGCCACTTACTTTTGCTCTCGCGAAGCATCTGAAAGATCTTCTTGAGTTAACGGTCCTCCGGATTGCACTGTAGATGTATATGGCTGCCTTATGGTCCATGTCACAGCACCAGGACTCATTGTTTCCACACCTGTATGGCTCGCTCAAGATAGCCATGTCAACCTCTTGCTCTCGAATCGTCTGCGAAAGTAGATCATGGGCCGCAACACAATGATTCAAGTTAAGTTGCAGTAACTTGATCATTGTTTCTTATTTCGTGCTTCCTTCACGCTATGCGGGGCAGTCTCGACTACCGGCTATGTGGTTGGTATAGCCCAGTTGTCTCGCAGCACAGACGAAACACCGCGGTTTGTTCGAGCAAGTTTTCACCTGGTGCCCTTCTTCTCCGCATCTTAGACAACAGTTGCTCCTGTCTACTGCACTCTTGCATGTACTAGATATATGCCCCACTTCAAGGCATTTGAAGCACCTACGCGACTGCTGCCGTTCCCGGATTCTGCAGCGTATCCAGCCTATTTTCACTCTGCCGACTTTAATGAATAGTGCTGCGGTTCTCGATGGCAAACTAAGAGTAGCCGCCTGTGTTCCAGCATAGGCAGGACGGAGACTGTATATTTCCTCTGCCAACCTCTATCTCAAACTGCTCCTTGCAGGCTGTTACGATTTCATCCATATCAGTGGCATCGTCGATATCGAGGATCACCAGTTGAGTCTCCTGCGTTAATGAGCATATGTTTGCAGTCTCCCCGACTGCAGAGCCCACCGCGACCTTGAGCTGTTGAAGGTTTTCCTACATGGGGCCATCCATCTCCAATAGGACATCTCCCTTCAACGTCTTTCGGATTCGGTTGACATTATCGCTGACTTTCTTAAGGCCCTCATTGTGGGTCATAATCCGCACGATGTCGCTGTACGACCTTCCATCCTTTGCCTCGATAATCAGGACGGATTCTCCTTTTGGACACTCCGCTGCCTTTTCTTTTACCACTAGGCCTCTTCGTAACTGACTGCCAGTCGACTTCGGGCCTCTGCACTTCTACCGTGTCGAAAGGCTTATTACCCTCCGGGGGGAATCCGCATTTGGGTTTTGCGTGGACCGGGGTACCAATTTTACTCAAAGGTTGACGGGCCTCAACTGTCCTTGCCTTTTTTGGTGGTGTTCTCCTCAGCTTCTCTCTTGGGCCCCTTGCCCTCTTTGGCGTGCCTATACTACGCAGAGTGACTGCCGCATTCGTCTGCGTCCCTGAATGAGTTGCTTCTTTGTGGGTGGCACACATCTCCATTACTTTCTTCTGCAGTGATGATAGTGTCACTATTTTATCGCGCATCGCCTGGTTGATGTGCCTCTTTTCTTTGTCGTTTACAATGGCTACTAGGTCCTAGAGCCGAGACTTCATTTCCTGTACCGCTGAATTAGTCCGGAGCTACTGGGCTTGGTCCGCTTCTCATCTGCTGGTTTCAGGACACTGGGGAGCGACCTTGCCCCTTATTCATCAGTTTTAACTGTCTTTTGCACCAGTTGCCTAGTAGACCTCAACGTTTTCGAGCTCGCCTTAAAGACATCTTCTGCAATGCCTCCGTTGTTCATACTGAACACCTCATCTCTCGACTATCTGCTTGCCTTTTATATATGCAAATGTTTGCTTGATGCATATATATGCAGCACAGATAAGTCAGATCGTGTGCACGACCCCTTTTGGTAGAGTAACGAAAAAATCGATTACTCAAATTATGGCAGTTTCGTGTATCAGGCCCTTTCCTCAATACGATCAGCTGTTCGTCTCACTCACGCTGATCTGAATGTTGAAATTTAATTTATTTATTGGATAAGAAACTAAATCCAACAAGAAAACGCCTGAAGGGAACAATCACAACCACAACACGCCGTCAGATGCACCCGGCTAAGTAGAAACAAGTAACGTATCGCAAGTATCTTTTTCAATCACCAATATTTACAATATAATTTTTTCCCAGGATCGCGCAAAAAACACGTCTGTCGCACAAAAACATATTGTATTATGGTTGAATAGTGGGACCTGCTATTAGTAAATCTTTTAATGAGAATCCCGAAGCCGATTTTGAAGAGCCATTGAAAACCACACGAAGTTGTTGAACTATATGCCTTTATTACGCAGTGATGAGGTAGAAAATATTTGCAACTACATCGAGAAGAATCCTCCACCAACGACATATGATTGAGTTGCAAGTATTCTTTCAAGAATGCTGTATATTGCTCTTTCAATTTAATATTTCGATTGAGCTTGCGCTCTAGGTTTTCAAATCTCCGAAGAGCCTGTTGGTGTGAATCTCATAAAACATTAGCTGCTCTTTTCATTGGAGGATGAACCGAATACTCTCCAGTACGCAAACGCTTGTGATGCATTGCAAAATGTTCCTCACAGTCAATATCTTCTTGAGTGTTTTCTACAATCGCCTACAGATTCAACTTCCCAAAAGCGCCTGAACAATTCGTCTATTTTAATGGATTCATTAGGATAATGGGCATTACTGCAATGAGCGGACAACAATAATTGTTTTGGCTTGTGCCTTGCTTCTCCAGACACGACCCAACCAAAACGTGTTTTCTGTAATGAAGACAGACCAGAGATAAGTATAATTTGGTCAACACATTGCAAATCAAAGAACAGGCTTGCTCCAATCAGCATATCAATGTGTTGTGGATTGTGGATCTGCCAGCCGAATGTTCGATGGAATATTCCAATCCGTTGTATCGACCGTGATGCTAGGTTGGCTATCAGTAATGGTCGGTGTAACGATTGCAATGATGCTCGTAGTGTATTCCGAATATTGTGACTTTAGAAAAACTTGAAATTGTTGCAATAAATTTCGTTTGTTTTTTTAAGTTTCAATTGATCAGCTAAACGTAAAATTATATAAAATGAAGTTGAGATCCCGAATCAAGTAATACTCGAAAGTCACGAGTACGCCAGGACCATTTTTAACGAAATTTACTGCTGTTGCGAGCAGGACAAAATCAGGGAGACCATGTGCTGGTTGTTTGGGATGAAGAGAAGCTGTCATTGTGACTGAAGACGTTTAAGGCATGTCTGATATTAAATTAATTAGTAAGGTAATGCTCGAGGCAGCAGGTGTATGTAATAAGTGTGATACCTTGAATTTCAGGTCCGACAATTGCCTGATTTGCATGAACGCATTTGATGGCCCTTATTAAGGCAGTTCAAACGAAGCGCAAGTTTTTTAGCTTCTTTTTGTCGAAGATTGAGTGATAAATTACTGAACCTTGAACAGATACGAGTATATATGAGGTGATTTGGATCCTCACAAAAAATGAATCCAGATTAATGCACTCTATTTGCAACAAATTTTCCTCTATTTGAAGGCTTTGGTTCAAATTTGCTCAAAAAACCGCATCTACCATTGAATGCTGAACATTTTCAAGCATCTGACAATGCCTTTCTAAAAATGATGACAGCATTTGCATTGACAGAATTTCCGTAAGTGGTGAAGATTCTTCCCATTTTGCCCTTGCGATACATCGAGTTTTTGAAGAATATTGTAAATGATAATTGAATCAGCAATCTGTTCTCTTGTTCCCAATACTTCCAATGATCGCATATGGGAATGTATGGTATCCGAAAGTTGCCTCAGTGATTGAAATGAAAGTGCCTTTGATTGCTTCACCCCCGGCATCTCTCTGATATATGCTTGATATATTGAAAATTTATTATTAAATCTATTATTCAATAAGTTCATCGCAATATCATTGTTGCCATCCGTTATTTCCAATGACCGAATGATGTCAAGCGCGGCACCCTTCAAACATAGGTGTTGGAATTTTTCAACATTGGTTAACTCGGCTTCTTTGTCGATGACAGTTGAAAATAAAGAAATGAAATCTATCCATTCCGTATATAACCCACTGAACGTATGTAGCATTAACTCAGGCAAACGAGACTTTACTTGAGACATGACCATGATGGAGTGAGGTTCATTAGACGATATATTTTGTAAAGTTACCGATAGCGGCAGTACTGAATCGCGATGACGAATTTCTGCCTGCAAACAAACCCTTATTGATGCCGACACGAAATTAAACTTGTCACTTATCTCGCTGCCAATTTGTTCATAATAAACCAATTCTAATTCACCGTGAGTCAATTCGAATTTTTTTTCTATGCGCTTGAGAAATTCTAGCTTTATGAAAATGTCACTTTCACTTAACTCACGTACAATCTTTGTATTTTAATTATGTCGTTCGAGTTGATTAGCAAATGAGTTCCACTTGCGATTTAAATACTCAAGCTTTTTCTTAACCGGAAGAAGTTCAACGGTCGATATAGCTTAATAAACTGTACAAGCAAACATTTAAGGCAGAAAGTAAATTGAAAAAGAACTGCAAAAGCTAATGATAGTTATGCTTGTGACTTAGCAAGCGAACACTTGCAAATTGATAGTGTTGCCGATCGTCGTGTGTACTTTGAGAGAGACACTCACATTTATTCTCTATTGCTCTGCGTTCTTCTCGATTTGCTTAAGCTATTTTTTGTTGTTTTTTAAGACTTCATTATAATGTTCTCTGGTCCATATCAATGAAGTTAATTATCGTTGATTCTTCTTTGGTGTTTCCTGCTTGTGTATCCAAGTCAGCGATATTTGCGAATCAACTATTTTGACTTCACTCCCTCTCATATCACACAGCCATTATTCGCTTATTTGCGTTCCTTCATCATACACGCAAGTTACAAGTAAACAAATGATAAGCGACCAGCGTTTTTTTTATTCCTTATTATCACTCCTAATTGGAGCATAGGGCCTCCACAAGGCATCTCCATCGAACTCGTGGGCTGTTATTTTTGTGATGTGATGTTTTGCATCGGCTAACTCCCGCCATTGTCCGGGTGCGTGGGCCCAATGTCGTCATCTTATTGTTCCTTTTGTATCCGAGGCTTATCCTTGTATTGGTTTCGGTAATCGATTGGTTTTCACTATAGTAGGTGGTTGGCCTACTACTAGCGATCTCAAGTGATGGGGCGCTGCCATCTGTCGTTACTTGAGAACAACGCCTCCTCCTGTCTTTTTTTTTTTTTTTTGAAGCGCCATCTGTGTCTAGTTATTTCCTAGCTGTTGTTGACGTAGGTTTGAGCACACGATGGTTGCGGACTTCGCTTAGGTTTACTGCACATTCTTTGTTGTTATCCTCAAGTGTGCATTATATTGCGAGCAAAATTGGTGGGGGATTAAACGTGGATTAGGATGGATATGGGAAGTGTTGTTGGGATAAGGAAGTTTGCACATTGACTGGAAAAATAAGGAAGATGGAAAAAACGCAGGATCAGTTCGTCCCCACTGGGGCTCTAACCTTCGGCCTCCGGGATTGTAGCCTAGTTCCCTAGGCTCTAGGCTACAGAAGCCACAAGCGAGCAGCGTGTTCGTTTATTATTTTTTCGCAGTTTTAAAAATATTCCAGTTGCTCCACCCACCTTGTGTTTTGGGATCGGTGACTCAAGTGATCGTGATTTTCCAAGTGTTGCACAAAAGAGAAAGAAGGCTGCAGAACGGGACAAGCAAAAAGAGGAAATCCTCGCTAAAACACCAAACCTCACATCAGTTTTTACGAATCCATTTAATAAGGAAAATGATAACAAGACAAATGCTGTAATTACAGAATCGATAGCAGAACCAGAATAATAGTTGAGGAACAAATAGATTTCGATACCAAATCCACATCAATGAAAGTAGATGGTATCGCTAACGATATTGGTCTCTGGCCTGATATACCAACAAATGACATGGTAGCTTTTTTAGCCAATAAAGGTTCCTGTCGTCTTCAGAATTGTGACCAACAATGTTTTGAAGAATCGTCTGAACTTCAGTAAAAAACTGAATTAAGCTCCAGCCAAATCATTTATTTGTCCACAAAAATAAGTATAATGAGACCTTAAATCGTTTTTGGCTTTGTTTTTCTTCCACCAAGGGAAAATTTTACTGCTATGCAAGTAAATTAGCAGCTACTCAGAAAATACAACTCAGTGGAGATGAGTGAATGAATTTCCGGCAGAGTACAATCCATTTCTCTCAACTCATTTAAAAGAAAAGGCAAGTAAAGAGAGTGGACACATCAATTATGTTTCATCTACAATCTGTGAGGAGTTGATTGCTTTGATGAGAGAAAGTGTTCTCAATGAGATTATAGTGAGAATAAAACAGTCTAAGAAGCACATACGTATTGACCAACTGACAGTCATATTACGTTATATGGAAGAATTTGTTCTAAAGAAATGATTTCTTACTTTTATTTCAAATTTTGGTCACACTGGTGTTGCCATGGCAAAAAAAAAAGACTCGTTGGTCTTGTCGCGCTGATACCACAAAAGCTATTATTCATAGTTACGAGAAAATTACAGAAACTCTTGCTGACATATCACATGACCAAGAACAGAAAGATGTCTTTAAAATCGAAGCTGCTAGACTTTTAAAGAAGATGGGAAGTCTTTAAATTGCAGTGTATGCTGGATTTCGGAATAACATTTTAGAGCGAGTCAAAGCTACTAATAAGATTTTCCAACATCCCAAAATGGTTCTTTCTTCTGCAGTGGAAGCGCTGAAATCGCTTAGATAATTCGTAGAGTCCAAAAGAGGATAATTTGAGAAGTACGAAAAAGCAGCGCAAAAATGATCAGATAGTGATGAATATATTGAAACATGATCAAGATCAAGAAATGTTAAGCTCAATCCACTGAATTATGCGAAATCCTCAGAAGACCAGCTGTCATCCAAGAACAAATTCCGAGTAGGAAGTTTTATTCCTGTAATTGACCATCCCTGAGTGACAGGATTCGAGCTTATGACGTTGTCTGTGATCAATTTGGTTTCTTGAATCAATTGGAGGATTTAAGTTTATCGGAGCTGCGCAATGCTGCCAATAAGTTAGTCAAAATTTACAACGACAATCTTGAAATCAGTCTTGAGAATGAATTGATCCAGTTTGTAGCCTTGATAGATGCCTTTAAAAAGGACAACAATGTCGACAGGGAACCAAAAGAGATGTTCTTTTACAGGTTTCTGGTTGACAATATCGGCGCTGCATTCCCTAATATTGAAATTACATTGAGAATGTATTTAGTGTTGATGGTGGCTAATTGTAGCGGAGAACGCTCATTTTTTAAAATGAAAGTCATCCAAAATAGGCTGCGTACGACGATGACGTAAGAACGACTAGCACATCTGTCATTGCTTACTATAGAGAGTGATTTGCTTCGAGAAATCATTAATGATTTTGCTTTTAAAAAAGCACGTAAAGTATCTTTCACTTAAAGCTATCAAGTAACATTATTATTATTATTATTGACAACGGCTTGTCTTATTTGGCAGATTTTTTTTTTTTTTTTTTTTTTGTGGTCGATTCAATTATTATCTTTGGGGGGATGTTGCACTGCGACCTATAAGATCTATTGTACCCCCTTCATGGACTAAGAGTATTTCTCCTAGCCCAATTCCCTCGATGAATTGTAGTATTGGTCCTACCTCAGAGAGTCTGAGTTCAAGGTGAATTCACCAAGGCCCTCTCTTGCGCATCAGGACAGAGCAAGTTCCTATCACATGTATTGCGGTCTCGTCCTCTTCCCTGCAGAACCTGACAAAGACCATTAGCGAAAATTCCCAGTGTTGTTAGGTGATAGTTCAGCCTACAATATCCTGTTAAGAATCCCGTAATGATTCTCAAGTTATTCTTCATTAGATTCATAAAGTCCTTGTAGCGTTTTAGGTTGTATGTCCCTAGACCTAATTTGGAGTGTGATAGCCCCGGTCATTTTTCCCAGTATAATTTTCTTTGCTTATCCTCTTCTTCCCAAATAATGCGGGAGATGTTTCCCGATCCTAACCCACAGAATGGTTCGGTCCCTACAAATGGAGTTGATGCTCCTTCCCTGGCAAGTTTATCTGCCATTTCGTTTCTATGAATCCCTGCATGACCCGGAACCCATAGAATCCACACCTGATTGAGTTGACCTAAGATGTTTAGCTTATCAATGCACTCCATCACCAGTTTTGAAGTGACTTGGTGAGATTTAAGTGCTTTGATAGCTACCTGGCTGTCAGTCAGTATTGTTATTCTGCGGCTCCAGTAGTTCCGTTTGAGATTAAAGTGCGCGTACACTTCCGCCTGGAAGATGGAAGTGTTCATAGTATTTTTTTTCCTGGTCCAAATACACCCGCTCCAGTTCCATCGTCGGTGAGGGAGCTGTCGGTGTCCCATGTCATCATAAACTGGTTTACCTTGTATGTTTCTGATACACCTTCCCAATTTTTCTTGTTACTAAGTTCAGTTTTAAAATGTTTCTCAAAGCTGAACGTTGGGAGTATTAAGTCCCTTGGCATCGAGGTTTCAGGAAGTTGCTCAGTGAAAAGTTGTGTGTTCCTTTGGCTGAGATAGCCACCTGTGCTGATGTTGTTCCCAGCTACCCTCAGAATCGCCCTCCTCGCTTGGGATTGGATGTAGATATGCAGAGGAGTGAGATTCAAGAATACCTCTATTGATGCAGTTGGACATGTTCGCATAGCTCCCGTTATACATACACATGCAAGTCTTTGTACCTTGCTAAGAGTGTTTATTACTGTCTGCTGCTTCGTGCAGATTTCCCAGACTAATGCCCCGTAGGTTATCATAGGCCTGACAATTGCTGTCTATATCCATCGCAGAATTTTTGGTGTGCAACTCCAACTTTTACCCGCGATAGCTCTACACGTCATGAAACTTTGTATGGCCACCTCCTCAATGTGAGTTTTCCACATTAATTTTTGGTCTAAAAGGATACCCAAGAATTTTGCTTTGGCTTACACTTTATAGAGTTTCGATACATCAGTGGTGTGTTCAATGCTTCCGCAGAAGTTCTTAAAACTTATGCATTTTGCTTCTCTAATCTCTTTGTTGTAGAGTGTTAGAGTTCTTCTGTATGCCGTCCAATCCCCGGTAGTTTTTGATCTGTTTGATAACCTTCGAACTTCCGTTCTTAGATTCATTAGGTCATTGTTCCACAAAGGTACATCCTTGCTTATTGGACAACTGTCCTCGTATGAATTAATAGTTACTTTATTGAAACTTTCCACCGTAGTTTCCAGTTGTATTTCATTTCTAATATAGTCGCCTAATTTTAATTGCCTTAGGTTTGCAATCAGATTGTTTAAGTATTTATCTCAGTTTGTCTTCCTCGGATTGCTTAGTAATCTTTGCGTTAGTTGCACCCTACACCAGACATTGATGGTTGGAGACTATCCAATTTTGAACAAGATTAGAGCCGCAGGTGTTTCCTAAGGTTAGGTCCAAAACATCCTTATGCACGCTTGTTACGAAAGTGAGTGTATTGCCCATATTGAGAATTTCTAATTTATTACTAATGATAAATTCAAGAAGGTACTCACCGCGCTTGTTGGTGTATGTGCTCTCCCATACCTCGTTATGGGCATTGGCGTCACATCCAAGTATTAGAGGTAGCTTCTTCCTTTCACAGTACTCCACCAGTTTGCAGACAAGATCAGATGGGGCCCAAGTGCCTTCCCCTAGTAAGTATCCTGATGCGAATATGATTTCTCGTGTGTGTCCGTCGATGTCGATCGGGATCTGCACCGCTACAAGATCTCTAGAGACGCACTCTGGAAGACACAAGTTTTTCATGTTTTTTGTTAGTACTATGCAGGCTATTGGGTTATCACATCTGATGTCTCATATTACCTGCGTATAAGATGCTGTCAAACCTCTGATCTGACCCCTGAATACCCAGGGTTCCTGGGTTAGCACTATGCTCAGGTTGGAGCTTTGTGTCCCTCGCGAAGACTGCCGAGGCGGCCTTCGCGTGGTGGAGATTGATTTGAGCAACTTTTATGCTGGCCATCTCCGCATTACTGACGTGCCAGTTTCTTCTTCGCATCGCTCTCCGCCTTGCTCCAGAAAGGTTTAGAACAGCTATCGGGTCCACTGACAAGAATAGCATGAAGCAGTATAGCGTTAGGTTACATACCTATGGTATGGAGAAGAGCAAAGGTGGTATTTCTGCCAAAGGTAGGGAAGAAGGACCCACATCACCCTAAATCCTTTAGGCCAATCTGCCTAACATCATTTGTTCTAATAACTTCAGAGAAGCTTGTAGATAACTACATCCGGACTACAGTTTTAGTACGAAATCCACTGCACTCTTGTCAGCATGCATATAGAGAGGTGTACTATTACCACTTATATGGAGTATAGTTGTAGACGAGCTACTGGTTGAACTAGGAAACAGCGGCTTGTCATTTCAGGGCTATGCGGATGACATAGTCATCATTTGTAGAGGTAAATTTGAGGACACTCTATGTGAAAGAATTCAACTAGGACTTAAACTAACGAGGAGATGGTGTGCCACTGTTGGGCTGAATATTAATCCAGAAAAAACAACGGTAGTACCACTCACAAGAAAGTATAAACTTATGCATCTTAAAACTATCCGTTTAGACGGCATAGAGATAGAACTGCAAAAAGAAGTAAAATTCTTGGGTATCTACTTAGACCAAAAATTAATGTGAAAACCCCACATTAAGGAGGTTAAACAGAAAGCCATACAAAACTTTCATGAAGTGTACAGCAATTGCGGGTAAGAGTTGGGGTTACACACCAAAAATCGTGCGTTGGATATAGACAGCAATTGTCAGACCTATGATTACCTACGGGGCAATAGTCTGGGAAAACAGCACGAAGCAGCAGACAGTTATAAACACTCCTAGTAAGGTACAAAGGCTTGCATGTGTATGTATAACGGGAGCTATGCGAACATGTCCAACTGCATCAATAGAGGTACTCTTGAATCTCACTCCTCTGCATATCTACATCCAATCCCAAGCGAGGAGGGCGATTCTGAGGGTAGCTGGGAACAACATCAGCACAGGTGGCTATCTCAGCCAAAGGAACAAATAACTTTTCACTGAGCAACTTCCTGAAACCTCGAAGCCAAGGGACTCAATACTCCCAACGTTCAGCTTTAAGAAGCTTTTTAAAACCGAGCTTAGTAATAAGAAATATTGGGAAGGTTTAATGGAAACATATAAGTTGCACCACTACATAACATGGCACACCGACGGCTCCCTCACCGAAGATGGGGCCGAGGCGGGTGTATTTGGACCAGGGAAAAGGTACTTTGAACCATTAGGTAAGAACACTTCAATCTTTCAAGCGGAAGTATACGCGATAGATAGGTGTGCGCACTTTAATCTCGAACGGAACTACCGGACTGATAGCCAGGCAGCTATCAAAGCACTTAAATCTCACCAAGTCACATCGAAACTGGTGATGGAGTGCATTGATAAACTGAACATCCTAGGGCAACTCAACCAGATGCGAATTCTATGGTTTCCGGGACACGTAGGGATTTATTGAAACGAAATGGCAGATAAACTTGCCAGGAAAGGAGCATCATCTCCATTTGTAGGACCCGAACCATTCTGTGGAGTAGGATCGTATAACATCTCCCGTATTATCTGGGAAGAAGAGGACAAACAAAGGAGATTATACTGGGAAAAATTACCGGGGCTATCACACTCCAAGTTAGCGCTAGGGACATGCAACCTAAAACGCTACAAGGACTGTATGAATTTAATGAAGAACAAATTAAGAATCATTACGGGATTATTAACAGGACATTGTAGGTTGAATCGCCACCTAACAAAACTGGGAATCTCGTCTAATGGTCTTTTGCAGGTTCTGCGGTGAAGATGATGAGACTGCACTACATGTGATAGGAACTTGCTGTGACCTGATGCGCAGGAGAAGCAAACACCTTTGCGAATTCACCCTATCCGAGGACGAATTCAGACTTTGTGAAGTAGGACCAATACTACAATTCATCGAGGGTATTAGGCTAGGAGAAATACTCTAAATCCATGAAGGGGGCACAATAGATCTTATAGGTCGCAGTGCTACATCCCCCAACAATATTAATAATAATCGCTCTCCGCCAGGGCATCATCGATGTCTGACAGGAGTACTTTGTCGAAGTCTTCTACTTCGCCGGTCAGTTTTAGGGCTGCTAAGTTGATGGCGTCGATGTCTATGCTTTCGACAGCAAGAACGCGTATTTCGGTTGCAGGCATCTCGCTCCTGACCACTTCTTTAGCTACCTCATTTCGGATTTCCTCGGTGTCAGCTGAGTTTTGCTCAGTTGTGGCCCCTGCGCCTAGAGGATTTCCATTTGTGCGTCTTTTGTGTAAATGGACCGGTATCTCGCCAAATCTGTAGGCCACTTTGCGACCTTTGGCTTTGATCGCTTCAAGCGATCGGTCATCGATGTCGATCGTTAGTAGCTTCCCGTTTTTCTCATCCTTGCTGCTGAAGATTCTCCAGTGATTGGTGCTCAGCGCCTTGTTCTGAGTTACGATTAGATCAAGGAGTTTCTTGTCTTCGTCCGCCGCTCGGGGAAGGTAGACCGTCATTAGATGTACACCAGGGATAGCATCCCCAGTGCATGTCGTCTGCTCTGTCCCCTTCCAGCCAAATAGCTTAGGTATCGTCTTCTTTACCCATTCAGCAACCGCTGCGGTGGAACAATCAATCAGGATGAGGCCTGTTCGAAAGTGGATGCCGTCAAGTTCAAGTTCGGTCTCTGACCCCTTGAACATTTCGTCCATCAACAGGTTTTCCACTTGTCCCTGTTCCTCACGCGAGAGGATGATCTCCGGGTAGGATTTCGGTATTATAGCCAGTGTGACGCTTTTGGTGATGTTGGCGTAGCTCACACCCGCCTTTGGTTTCGGTGCAGGTTTTGCCAAATTTCTCTCTTTCGCGAACCCCAACGCAGTATCTGTAGCCCTGCTCTTTTTTGCGGAGTTGCCATCAGTAGGACTGATTTCCGTAGCGCCCCTTTTCCTTACTTCTGAGGTACTCTTGGCGTGATTGAGCACTTTCTGTTTGGTTTTCTCGGGTGTGAAGTCCTCATTGAGATACCAGGTACCATTTGGTACCCGCCCCACTCAGACTTGTCGCCCTTCTGGCAGCGCCGAAGGCGAGAAGCTGCCTCGCCTGTTCAGTACTTGCCAAGAACTGTGTATTTGCGGCCTTGGATGTCGAAGCACCTACAGTTCCCCGACTTTCTTTCCGTTTCACTGGTCCGGTTGCCGTCCGCGGCGCAGTTGTAGATTTTTTGTCTCTAGTACCTTTGCCCTCCATCAGTCCTCTCCGTTTAGGAGTTAGAAATTGACGTTCAGTATTGAGAACAATGCGTTCCATCTGATCCGAATTTTGAGATGCAGTATAAGAACCTGCTAATTTTTTAATTTTAATTAAATTTGCTTCCATAATTTAATCCCATTAGTGAAGGGGAAGGAAGGACCGCCGTGTCGTAGCCCCAGTGACACAGGAAGCCCATTTTACTCACTGAAGCGGGAAGGTATCAGTGAGGTGCGTCGTTAAAATACAGTATGGTAACCCCTAACTGCAAACATCAAACCGATTGACACGCGCTATCCCGGCTTAGGGGATAGTCCAATGGTATAGCCCTGCCCTTTAAAGACGCACACAACCCCTACCACTGCGTCAAGATTTACACATTTTTAAAAAATTACAAAAAAAAAAACATGTATGGTAATAGTGGAAATATTTTGTGCTAGCGAATTGCTAGTCACGTTTTCAACAGAAGCGAGCCAGTAAGAGAAAACAATTGAGAACAACAATTTGGTGCCGAGAGCGGAACGTCAAATCGAAAGAATGCAGACTTGCCAAAAGAAAGAATCAGAAAAAAACGCCATTATATTTGAAATATTAAATAATTTGTTTTTTTTTTAATTGTTGTTTTTAGTGGATTTTCTTAATAATTGTGACTATTTATAATTTTTTTCTAAATCTGAATTTTGAAAAAACCCCTAAGTTGGCAAGCCTGAAATTTTACGAAGTGCAGTGAACATGTGTATTGTTGAACCAGTGCATTAAAGAAGATTTGTGTCAATATTGAATGGTGTTTTTTGGTGGCAAACTTTCTTTTGCATTCAAAAAAGCTATTGTGTATTTGTTAATAACGTTGTCTCGCCCGAATGTAAAACAATATAAGATTTAAAGAATTATAGGAGATTATATGTGCAGTGGTTTTAAAACCGATAAAATGTAGTGAAGCATGGTTTATTAGCAAATAGAATACACGCATTTTAAATTTTATAAATTATAAATTATATAATATTTTTTTGGTCAATTTTGATGAAATAAAGCCTATGTTGTGCACCAAATAAAGTTTCTTGTGTTTCAGTAATTTGATTTTGAATAGTAATTAATTAATTAATGCTTGCACAAATCAAAAACAAATAGACAAGATCTACGATCTTATTATATGTGTAAATTGTATTGTCTTCAGATGTATGCCAAATTTCATCCATCGGATACCAAGAAGTGGTTCTAATTTCAGCTTGCTAGATTTGACATAACCAAACTAACAAACAAACAAAGCAAGTTAAATAAAAGCTTTTTACAAAAAACACAAAAAACCGTTTTGTAAAAGACTTGGAGACAGTAGGGGCTCTTGTAGATTGGTGTTACTCCACATGCGGCAATTTGTTTATTAACAAACCCGTTAAGCCAAAAATGAGCTTCATCACCTAACACAATTTGGCGATAAAACAACGGGTCAGTTACCAACTGCTCTGGAGTCCAATTGGACGTCCAGAATACCCTTCGTCAAGAACAGCCGCGGTGGCCATATGCCCGAAATCATTTTTAATGCCATGTATTGATTTTTAGAATAAAAAAAATTTTTTGATTAAAGTTTCATTTTTTGTGCTATTTTTTACAATTTCAAGTTCTATCGGGCTTAAAAAACACCCATTACATATATTTTTGATTAGCGTGACGAGACGAGTTTATATAGCCAAGTCCGTCTGTCTGTTTGTATGTATGCAAACTAGTCCCTCAGTTTTTGAACTAGAGAGCTGACGGAGTTTTCTTTTCACCATACGCAGTACAATTGTCGGAATTAGCCGAATCGGACCACTAGGGGGACCTGGATCCAAATTAAAGAAAATTTTTTTGTATTCAGTCGCATTCATTCGGTTATTGGTTGTTTAGTTTCTGTACGTAGATGCGATTTTTAGAACCATTGTATTTTTGTTTTTGTCAATTTCATAAAAGAAAAACGGTGCAAAATTTCCACTTACCCTGACAAAATAAACAAAATAATGTTCATAGCAATAGCTTCAATGATTAAATTAAAGTTTTTTTAGTTTGAGTATTAAGCAAATACAATTATGAACATATTTACTTTATTTAGAATTTAATATTTCATTTACTTCAATTTTCCTAATTTTAAGTTTGCTTTATTTAGAATTTAATTTTTCATTTACTTCAATTTTCATAGTTTTAAGTTAACTTTTGAATAATAATGATAATCAGGGGTGTCGTGGAATCCGAACGTTATCTGAATTGGATTTGATTCCGATAAGAATTTCGTTTTGGTGTCGTGCATTTCGATTTCATGTTCGAATTGAAATTGGTTTTAGGTGTCGCAGATTTCGATCTTAACGGTTTGTTCTTCGGAAACAATCCGATTAGCTAATTGCGGGCGGATTTAGAACATTTTGCCTTGCTGTCCTGTTCAGTTGGAAAAATATAATTATTAATAATAATAATTTTAAAAACTATAATAATAATTATTATAAAAACTATAAATATCTTAATTATGTATATTTGTTAAATTAAATTTTTACCTAGGGGAAAACATAAGAACAATGGTCGAAGTGCAACACTACTGCAATTTATTTAGGAGCACGAAGCGTGACAAGGCGATTGTTGAGTCCTTATGGCAACAGGTTACTGTGGCTGGCAGCTCCAAGGGATTGCTGTGATCCCTAAGAATCTTCCTTTTTAGCCTTATGGAGTTCTCTTCCTCAAACAATAAAAAAGCGAGTACGCCTAAACTCCTTTTTTTACAAATTAACTCTTCATTTTTGTAATTAGTGATTTTTTGAAATTTTATTTGACGTATCAGCTGATTCGAACTTTGGAATTGTTTCTGTTCGAAAACAACCAAAACCGATCGAATTCTGCGACACCATGTTAAATCGAAATCGATTTTTCAATTTCGATAACAGGCCAATTCCGAACGGTTTCCACGACACCCCTGATTTATACAAAATACTGAATTTTTATTTACAAAAAACGGATGTCGGTTGAACGTTCGCTCAACTATCGGAAACGTGCTCGCAATTGATAGTTTTGAGAGCATATAATGATAAATAAGAAATAATAGGCAAAAGAAGTGAAATACTGTTTCTTTTGCACACAAGACAACAACAAAGAAAATATCGTCCGCTTAACATTGTTTTGCGGACATAAAAATGATAAATAAGAAATAATAGGCAAGAGCCTCGGACCACTAGCTGGGGCGTGAAGAGTATTACAACTTCGGCATAGGCAGAGTGTGTTTTTTTTTTTGTTATGATAAATGTTCTTTAATATTTCGTTAATAGAAATGAATTTTTAAATTTCTTTTTTTTTACTAAGGCTGCTATACCATCCGTAACCCACTTGTAGGGGCTTGACGACCCAATGGGGGGTCATGTGCAGCGAAAAGGCAGACGGACATAAAAATGCTTACAAATGACCTTTTCAATATGAATTTGTGTAGACATGACAAGCCAGACAAAACAACAACATAATGCTAACTAGCAGTAGAAACACAAACAAACCAAACGAGCATCAAATGAAGAAAACGAATAAAACGAAGAAAATCAGAATGATTTATTTTTTTTATTTAATTATTTCCCTGCTTATAAACTAACAGTGTGTTGCAGGCTGCATATTAATTTACAATATAGTTAACTTATAATCGAAGGTTTTAATAATAAGAGCAAGTGGCCTCGTCTCTATAATACGTAAGAATATACCTTTAATTATTTTAGACATCTCCCTTTTGGATTTTTTATAATATAGACATAAGTAATAAACAAATTGTAATTGGCTCTCTTTATCTCAAGCCATCGTGTGACATTGACTCAGTTCTGGAATCATTAAAAATTCTCCTAGATGTTATTATAGCCAAATATGCTGAGTGTCCTATTGTAATGGAGGGAGATTTTAATGCAAGAGTAGGTAATGACGGTAATAGCGATTGCGACACCTGGTGATTGGCCAGGTAACTTCACGTTCTCAAACCACAACGGTGAAAGCATAAGTGATTTAATATGGGTGAATATTGCAGCAATTCTTTACATAGTTAAAATAGAAGTACTATATGATGTGACAGGGTCAGACCATTTCCCGGTAAAAATTAACAATTCTATACCCCTCAGTAATGCTGAAAAAAAAAATTATTCTATAGGTGTCAAAAAACATGTGATGAAGTGGTCACGATTCAAAAGTCACACAGTATGTTGATCTCCTATCTCGCTCTGATGACCCTTCGATTCGCCACTTGAGTATTCCGATTGATGATCAAAACCAAAACCTAATAGAGGAAATAAAAATAACAGCTCAAAAGCTTGGAATGCTAAAATATACTTACAATAAACCATACAGACACTTTAAAAGCCCATGGTTTGACCATGAATTCAGAAACAAAAAAAGAGACTTGAGCAGAGCACTCAAACTATGTAAAAAACATTCATTTAGCCACGAACATAAGACTTATTACATTTTGTAAATAGGGATAAATTGTATGCATCAATTTATCCACCGCGATCTGTGATCAATCTAAACTTGTTAGGAACGTATGACAATATTTTAGATATACATATAGCGCTCTCAAAGGTTAAAGCTGCCATCAGAATTTGTAAAAATAACAAAGCTGCAGGTCCAGATATGGTCAATGGCGAATTCTATAAATTATTGCCTGATGAAGGCGAAAGATACTTGCAATCCTTCTTCAATAATATTTTAACCTATGGTAAAACCCCAAAATCATGGTCACAGTTCATGTTAGTGTTATTCCACAAAAATGGCGACGCAAAAAATCCCTCCAATTACAGAGGTATAGCTTTGAACAACACCATTTTAAAAATGTTTACAAAAATTTTAGCACAGAGAAATTCAGAGTGAAGACTGAAGAAAATGAAACTGAAGCATCATTTTTTTGTTTTTCACTATGTCTTCGTTTTACGAAGAGCTCGTTAATTTGAGAGCTCTTCATGAAAAGGAAGCACTCGCTGCACATCTCTAGTTCGTACCATGGTGTAAGAAATAGAGGTGATGCCAATTTAGTCTGTTACGCTCTCAAAATTGCTCACTCTCAATTTTTAGTAAATAAGTATTATCAGTGTATTAAAACGCTGAAAAACACGAATTTAGTGTTGAACATAACGTGAAAATGCCTTGGAAATGTAAAAATTAGTGTTATAAAGTCAATTGTTTGCGTTTTGATCGGCTGTGTTGGTGATGGTGAAATCGTGTTCATACAATAAATTGAATAAAATAATAAATTAAAGAAACAAAACAGCAATTTTTCTATTTTCCATAGAATTTTCAGGCAGTTAAATATGCACATTATAACATATGTAAAAAATGAACATATGATAGTGTTGTGCAGCATAAAAATTAAGAAATAAGGAACATTTTAAGAGATCGACACATAACGGTAAAAAATTGGCATCACCTCTATTTCTTACATCATGGGTTCCTACTAACACATGATACAAGAAAACAAAGTAGCGACAGTAGTTTACAGTTATGTGATTCTCTCACAAGAATGTTCTTACGCTCTTCTTCTTCTAAATTTTTACGCTGCACAACACTATTATATGTTGTTTATTTATATTTATTCAATTCATAAATGTGATAATATGCATATTTAACTGCCTGAAATTTGAAATTTATATGAAAAATAGAAAAGTTGCTGTTTTATTCTTTACTTATCTTATTCATTTTTCTGTGTGTTTGCACTGGGTAATGACTATTTTTAATGTTATTTTAATAATTTTATTTTCAATAATAATTCACACCGACACAACACAGCTGATCAAAGCGCAAACAATTGACTTCATAACACTAATTTTCACGTTATGTTCAACACTAAATGCGTGTTTTTTCAAAGTTTTAGCACAATAATATACTTAACTGAGAGTGAGCAATTTTGAGAGAGTATCAGGTCTCAATGTTGCTACCTTGTTTTCTTGTATCATGGTACTAACATACATCGAAGACTATGAAATATGTATACAATCCCCTCACAACAATAATTGCACACAAATTCTTTGAAATTGTTGTTGTGAAATGTAGTCGGGGAGAGCAAACGTGTTTCCATACGAACGTATAACGCAGTACAAAATAACATTCGAATGTAAACATGGTGTAAGAAATAAAGGTGATGCCAATTTGGCTTGTTACGCTCTCAAAATTCGCCCAATCTCATTTTTTAGTAAATAAGTATCATCAGTGTATTAAAACGCTGAAAAACATGCATTTAGTGTTGAACACAACGTGAAAATGCATTGAAAATGTAAAAATTAGTGTTATGAAATCAATTTTTTAGCGCTTTGTTCAGCTGTGTTCAGAGAAATTGTGTTCAAAATAAATTTATTAAAAGAAAATTGAAATTGAAAATGCGGTGTGCAGTAAAAAGTTGCCAAAAGAAAAGGGTATTGAAAACAACATAGGTTTTTTTCATTTTCCCTGCAATAAAGAATTGCGGAAACAATGGCTTCAATTTGGTGGCTGAACTGATTAATTGAGTGATTATTGGAGAGTGTGTGAATATCACTTCAGAGACGAAGATTTCTTACGCAAAGTCCCACTGGATCGTGGTGAGACTGCAGATTAATTATACACAACGTTCAATTATCTACAAAATAATTTCTATTTTTAGGACAACAACGAAGAATGAGACTGAGAGTAGGAGCTATGCCGTCAATTGAGATCTATGAAGAAATTGAATTCCTAAACGGTGAATATGGTGATGATGGTGATTCTTCCTACGGTAATGTTAACAGTTGTTCCAATGTCGACTGCAGGACTCAAATTGAGAAATTGAAGATGGAACTGTAAGTTACATATACATTTATTTTTTAGTGTATTGTAATGAAGTATAAATTTTATAATTTGACAGGAACGACTTGCGACCTGAAAATCAAAAATTAATTTACACTGCTCAGAGGAAGGAATATGAATATAGCAACAACCTAAGCAAGAAAGACTACGAATTAAACAAAGTAGTAACAATGCTTAAAAATGCTAAACGTGAATGCGAAAACATGGAAAGTAGGCTGAAAGACATTTTTACAACTGGGCTAGCCTCAAAGGTTTTCAGAGTGTTCTCCGGGAATATTGAAGCCAGTACTTTAATTATTTAGTGAAATCACACAAATGAGTAGTAACCAAAAGTTTTGCGTTTTGAGTTTTGACGAGATGAAAACTCGCAAAGCTTTCTGTTACGATTTTAAATTAGATGCAACTTTGGAACCAGCTAATTATGTTCAAGTTGCTATGTTAAGAGGTAAATGGAAATTAAAAAAAGCAATAAAAATTTACATATTTTGTATACCTGTGTTTGTTATTAAATATATGTTTGTAGAGGTGGAAATATTTTTGTTCTTCATGTGGTGGTGGCTGTGTGTATGTTGATAATGGTCAACCCAATTAGGAGTTAAATTCTTTATAATTTGTATTTAAAAGGTTTGATAGGCAATTGCAAGCAACCAATTTTCTAAACTACTATAATCAAGTCCATTGTCAGCACAATGAACAAGATTGGCTTCACAGCAATTGTGTGCGATATGGGTGGGGCAAATCGTGGTGTTATGTCTGCATTGGAAGTTAGTGTGGAGAAACCATGGTAAATTAATTACATTTTAATTAAAAGGGAAAAGTATGTATAATCCGTCAATAAACAGGTTCTCCTTCGAAGGCAACAACATATATGTTTTTGCGGACGTGCCACATTTATTGAAATTGTTAAGAAATAACTTTATTGATGATGGTTTCACAATCAATGAGAAGTTTGTGTCTTCCGATATTATTGCAAAATTATTGCAATGTACGGAAGGAGAGCTTTCCATAACACATAAAATTTGCCATCGTCATATTCAAGTTAGGGGTCCCGAACGTCAGAAAGTCAAATTGACTGCAAAGTTATTTTTCTGGATGGAGTGTCATGAGCTATTAGATACGGTAACAGTTTTAATTATTTGTTCTGACAGCAGAATCCGTAAGCATTCATTCGGACTTGCGTTAGATGTACAAATGGAAATTCTGGACAAAATGTATAACCTAATAAAAGGAATGAAAGACGGACGGAGGTTACTTTACTCCATTTCCAAAAAGGTAAACATAATTAATAACACTTTTTCTTAGTTTAAACTCATATAATTCTTAATTGCAGGTATTCTACAAAAGCTACGAAGCTTTTATTCAACTATCGTCAGGGAAAATATGGCATAAAATATTTATTGACATACAGACTAAATCAAGATGTCTTGGAAAACTTCTTCGGTCTTTTGAAAAGTAAAGGTGGGCTCCATGACCATCCTGATCGCCAAGAATTTAAGTATAGACTGAGGAATCACCTTCTGGGCCACAATAGTGGCATTTTATCCTCAGAAGGAAACACTTTGGATGATAGCACTGAGGACTTGTCAGTGTCATAAGCGTCTATGACAGGTAGTGAAGATATATTCTCATTATTTATAATCAATTATTAACATAATTATATCTAATTTAAAAAAAAAAAACAAAGCGAGGATTTTGACAAACATTTAAGGGTCACCAAAAATAGTTGAAGAGCCACTTGACATAGATGACTTGGAGTCAGATGCGCTGGAAAATTTCGCAGGATACATCTGCCACAAGATGAAAGATTGCCTGGACTCAAACGATGTAAGTGTTGCTGAGCCAACTTACACTTGGGTCGATCAATTGAACGAAGGCGGTCTTTTTAAACCGTCAATGCATATGATGCATAAAATAAATGCGATGGAGCAGATCTTTCGGAAATTCAACGGCGACAAAATTGTTATCGGGCAAAAATATTTACAAATGCACATTGATGCAGCAAAAGACGTTCAATGTCACACCAATGTAAAAAAAACTGTTTTTCAGGGCACGAATGTTTTTTAACATAAGGAGACTTAATCGTCAATTAATGAATACTCAATGTAGGTCATACAATAAATTGAATAAAGTACTGAATTAAACAATAAAACAGTAAATTTTGTATTTTTCATACACTTTGCAAGCAGTTAAATATGTACATTATAACACATGTAAACAATGAACATATGATAGTGTTGTGCAGGATAAAAATTAAGAAATAAGGACCATTTGCACATAGCGGTTAAAAATTGGTATCACCTTTATTTTTTACACCATGGAATGTATATTCAATTCAATTCGGCACCGTAGGTTTGAATGAGAATGAATTCGAATGTCAAATTCAATCATTTGAGCATGAATACGAAAAATGCCCTTTTGAATGAATTCATACAGATGACTATTTCATACTGCAATACAAAATACAAATGCAAATAAAAAGTCTTGGCCCATGGCGTTATAAAAATAAATTGGGTTTAAAACTGTTTCAAAAATGAAACAGTTTTTTCTTCAGTCTAACTACACTATTAGTGTTCTACATACATACTCGTAAGTACATAAATACATATGTACTTATAACCTTAGCAAAGACTTCTCTCTCTTAAACAAACGCATTAAAATATGATACATAACTTGAATAGAAATAAGTATAAGAACTGAATATTATATACATATACAATATAATGAATGTACGTATAGTATGTAATGTAATTTTCATTGATATACAATATATATATATATATATATATACATATATAAATGTTGCCAGTTTAAATATTTTTTTAAAATACAACAAATACATTTATTGTTAGAAGAACCTGCAAATACCAACAAGCCAACAATGAAAGCATACACTTATAAATGAAGAGAGGGTTTAAACAGGACAAATAACAGTGAGTTGCAGCTACTGTGATGAATGCCACATCACAAACCATTGTTTGAATGTATGCAAGAAAGTGAGAGAGTGCAAATAAATAAGCAAGAGAGGAAAGTGTGCGATGAGCATTTAATGTAAATGACGCACTATGGTCTGATAGCGAGATGCTTTAATGTTGTCACCATGCGTTTCTTTTTGTTTTTCTTACTTTTCGGCGAAACTGAAAAAAAATAACGAAGCTGAATCCATTGCGAATTTATACATACATATATAGAAGAATGGAGAAATAAATGAGAGATTGAAGAACGAATGACGGACGAACGAACGAGTGAATGAACGAATGCAGTTAACGATGTTGACGATAGCAAAAGAGATAAGTTTGGTAACTTGGTCTTAAATTAGGCTTGAGTTGTTGTATCCATGTATGTTTTTGATTATACCAGAAAGGTGGAAATTTATTATATATCCCAATATCTCAACATATTATTGTAGAATGCTCGATTTTCCGACTAATAAGTCCATTTAGTGCGTATGGTGCGAAAAGCACCCTAGTGAGCACTACAAACCTCTACATCCCCAAGAGTTATGTATGCCTGCGTGTGTGAGGCGGCAGGACATAAACGAAGACGATGGAGCTAGGGCTGCAAATACGAATACGACGATAACGAAGAACACACAGAGCCAGTAAAAGCATTTACAATATTTTTTCGAAGTTATACACATAGACAAATTGTAATCGCTGGTTGTTCTTCTCTGTCATGTTGAGGAGCAACAGCAGAAAACAAAAAACACCAACACATTCCATATTATACTTAATATTTAAAGTAGTGAGCAGTGAACAAACGAACATATGAGTATATCAAAAAATAATCATAATAATATAAAGAAATTCTAAATTATTTGTAAAATTAATACCTGTTCACACTAGTGTAGAGTGTGAAAGGTATGTATGTGTATATACAAATCTGAATTTTCTTGTAAATTTATCACACTGCGTGCTACATAATAAATAGGATAAAGGACAATCTATATAGGTACTTATATATAAGTGTATATATATTTTATATTTTTTTTTACTCCAAGCTCTAAAATTTTATCGTAAGACCAAAATATAATGAAATAGATTTAATTTATTTCTCAAACAAATGAATGGAAAGGAATAAAAATTTCTAATAAAAAAACAATAAATGCAAGAAAAGTGAATAAAATTGATTTTTTTAATTTTTTTTAATTTTTTTTTTGGAAGTGAAAATAAAATTAAAATACAATACAACGAAAATCTTTCAAAATCGGAAAAACATTAATTGAAAATAAAATTGAAGAAAAACGAAAAAAAAGTGTCTCATTCATACGCGACACACACAAATGTCTATGCAAGGGTGTGTGCATGTGTGTGAGAGAAAGAGTAAGAAAGAGTGGGTGAAAAATAACACATGTAAATTCATGTACATGTATGTATATTGTGTTAAAGGCATCAAAGTTAAGCGTCGAGTCTGATTGTACGGGAGAAGGAGAAACACTAAGAAATATGTTCATTATACTACGTATGTACATGTGAACGCGTGTATGTCCTTTTTTTTTGTTATGCGAAGAAGGAGATGAATATCTTCAGAAAGATTCTTTGGCCCGTGCCACAAGTTATGACGGATTCAAAACATTTTTTTTGGTTACAAATGTTTGCCAACCGACTAGAAAAACCCATATCTTCTATATTCCCATGTGTGTGTGTGTGTGTGTGTGTGTGTGTGAGAGAGAGAGAGAGACAGCGTATGTGTTCTATGTTTGTGTGCATGCAAATGCAAAGCAACAATAAAAAACTGTTAAACTGTTGAATATGAAATGGTGATACAAACAGTATCAATGCAAGCATCACATAAAATACTCTTAATACAATATATGATATATAGGGGAAGGTTGTCAGGGTTGATCATAATTTCGTCTTTGTCTCATAACTATTATGAGGATGGGAGTTATTATTATTTATTTTTTATTGTTTTTTTATTTTATAAGATTTAGATATAATATACAATAACAACTAAAATTAAAAAAAAGAGTACTAGCTACCAGGGCCTTCGACTCTATGATGAGATAAATTTATGATGATTAGAATAAGTGAATTAAATTACAATGATGAAGAAAATTATAAACTAAGTCAATATTATACGAAGAGCATTCTTTTAAGAAAGTGTTTAGTGTTTTTAAAACATATAGCCCTAGCTCTCCCCAGGCTTGAAGAGACAGAATGTGGTCGACGGAGACCGTGGCTCCGCATGTACAGAGTTGCGCCGATGTCCCGGTGAGAAGGTGTTGATGCGTGAGCTGAGTATGTCCGATACGTAGGCGGACAAACATAGCCCACCGTTGCTTGAGTGTTTTTGATGGAAAATGGATGCCAGTGCGCGTAGGATTGTATTTCTTATACCGATGTTGGAATCATTCCCAGTTTGACAAAGACTTTGTGCGTACGTGTATAACTATCGTAAAATGTATTTTTATATCTTTTTCGTCCATGGGGTCGATCGAAATATAGTGTGCCGATAGCACGTAGCGGGCAGCAGTGTTTGCGTTTTTATTGCCAATTATACCTTGGTGACTGGGCATCCAAAATAACAAAATTTTATCTTTGTTTTGTATGCATTGGCTGCGGATATCGCCAATTATTTTGTTTAGAAAATTTATATTCTGTATCGCTGTAATTGTTGACAAACTGCCGCTGGAATTATTATTATTATTATTATTATACATCATTACAAAGAGTGTGAAAACAAAAACAATTTTCGCAATTGAAATTGAAAAACGTTTGAATAGAAAATAAAGAAGTTATAGGCATTAAAAAAAAAGTTATTAGGGTTGCCCCACCCTTAAAATTTTTGAATAATATACTGAAATGATAAAAAATAAATTGCAAATCAAAATTTTATAAATAGAAAATTCAAATTTAAAAAATGTTTTTAATTATGTTTTCTTTTTATTATATGAAAGAACAAAAGCATGCATATATGAGGTGAAAAACAGAAGCATACAAATATAACATTATCAAATAAGTTTGTAGACTAGAATTTTCTCTTATAGAAAGCTGGCAATCAACATCAAAAAACAGCGGCAATGGCTTAAAAATTTCGGCGATATTGTAAATGGAATCGAAACGATACTAAATAAAAAAAAAACACAATAAACAAGAAGTTGGAGAAGAAAAAAGAGAAGCGAAGCGAAGAGTAGTTGTTAAATCGTTAAATTTTTGGCCGTTCACAATGAAGCCTTCGGATCTTTCGGTGGTCATGGAAAGGGTAAGTCTAATTTTTACTTGTATTCCTTTTTAAATTAATTTTTACGGTTATCATATAACAAATAACAATAGCATAGTATTCACGTCGTATCTGATGATATGAAGAACTCAACCTTACAGAATAATATTTATTTATTTATTTATACATTGACAAAAAAACTGACAGCTTAAAAGAAAAAAATCAGCCAAGTGTGAGTCGGACTCGCACACGGAGGGTTCCGTACCATCGTACAAGATTTTTTGCTTAAAATATTAAATTAAAAAACAATGCTTCTAAAAATGTTTATTTTTAGTATTTGTCGTTCTACACACAAGTGAATTACACACTCTGTGAAAATTTCAACTCTCTACTTATTACTATTCATGAGACGCAGGAGACGGACGGACGGATGGACGGTGGGACAGTGTAAGCTTAGTAATAGGGTCCCGTTAGCTCCCTATGGGTACGGAACCCTAAAAAGTGAAACAAAAAATAAAAATAATAAATAAAATTAATATGAAATGTTATCCTCTGGCTCGATGGGGGAAATTTATTTGCAACAGTAACGAGCTATGTTCCTACTCACAGCCATGTGTGGTCAAAAACATATAAATAACAGTAATGCAGATGGTATAGATGACTCAAACCAGCGACATCCAGTTCTTCTAGCCTGTAGTGCGATCATGAGCTCCGTAGGCAACGAATGACGATGAGGGCGATATTTCAGACGAGAGAACGTGATAGAACTTATTATATAACATGCATAAAACTCGGAAAGCATCGTATAGATCATAGTTAGTAATGCATCTATTCAAGGCCAAAGGAACAAAATTTCTGGTAGTACGACTAGGGACACAAGAGTTTAACTGATTTAATAGCTAGGGAGAATCAATTTGCGCGACTATGAGTTTATGAAGGAAGTTGATGGAAGACTGACAAAAAGGAGCCTATTAGAGTAAGATGGCAAACGGGAATTAGGATTCCAGTTTAGGCCACGAAGGGAAAACAGAAGAAATTGTATCTGTACAGACTCAATTCGAACTTGATTATTTATATATTGCGGTGACCAAATGTAAGAGCAATACTCGAGGAGTGGACACATAAGAGATATAAAAAGAATCTTTGTAAGGGACATTAAATTCAATAGACCAACGTTTAATGAAACCAAAAACACTTCGCCTTATTAACGATAGAAGAGATATGCTGGTTAAAACACAGCATGAGATCAAACAGGATACCAAGGTCATCTCGCTCGAGTTGGACGTTGCCAATCATGTAGGTAAACAAATGAGGCTTAAACCGATGAACTTACATATGGAGATATTTAGATATAAATAATTTGCGGAACACCAAGAATGTGAATAATCAAGATCTGAAATGAGAGCCACCATCTTAAATGAAAGGCACAAAAACTGATAGCCTACTAAACTACAGACAACCCTCGTATAACGCTATTAATGCGTTCCTGGAAATCACCGCATTATCCAAAACATCGTTATACGAGGTTAAGTTTCCATACAAATCGGCTTAATATTGCTAAAAATAATATAAAAAATTTCAATGCGGTATATTGTAACAAATAATTATTTTAAAACTAAGTTATTTATATTAAAACTTATTTTTTTGAAAGGAAGTCTGTTAGCTTTGTCTGTATCTTCTTATTAATTAACGTTTTTTTCTAATTCTCGATACGGCATTAAATGTTGATGGAAATTATTTTAAAATTTAAGTCATCACAAGGGTCTTCTTCTAAAATTACCTCTTCCATTTGTTTTTCCAAGGCAGGGCATTGTTGCAGTTTTTGTAAACAAAGTTCCGTCGGTGAAGGTACTTAGGTAGACGACTCTCAATCATCTTCTAACTCATAATTTGCCAATAATTGCCGCAGGTTGTCTTCGCTTAATTGTTTACCTTCCAACAGTTCATTGATGTCATCGTGCTACATAGCGTCAAATCCTTCTCCACCAATAGATAGGGCTGATCGGATAATATCGTCGGAAATCTTTGGAGCACTGGTTTGTTTAACAACTGCTGGCCACAATTTTTTCCAGCAGTTAATCAGTTATATCATTTACAGCTAAGCTAATCAGCTTGACGCAATCCTTTATTGAAAAAGGTTCCAAGCTTCTAATACTCTATTATAGTGGCTTTACAGTGAGCTAAGACTCGAATCTATGAATCTTCACAAAGATAAGGTACATGGCTACGCCCATGCCCCTAATAGTGTTCCGAGGGTCTTGAAATTTACATGGATAGGTTAACGGATGTAGCGGGGTGTTACGGTGTGGGTCATTAGTGATCGCAGCTACTTTTGCCGTTCATCGAACATCAAACGTGTTCGACTGCTAACCTACTAAACTATTTGATGTTATGAAAAGAGGATACAGCGATTGAATTAAACACTCGTGCTACTGTTTATGCTTCTTTATGAAAGCACATAGTGCAGCAATAAATAATTAAATATAAGCAGTTGAAATAACTGATCCCATGCATATAGAGCAACTATAAATAATCAAATGCTTTTAATTCAGTTAAATTGTACAAGTCGATCATGATTAACAGAACTAAACGCTTTAATGAAGTCGGTTTGACGTTGGTCCCTAAAACCAATATATACAGAAGATGCAAACTCAAGCAAGTTTGTAGTTGAAGATCGCTTTTTCATAAAACCATATTGATACGGAGAAATAATAGTTTTATAAAAGTGTTACTGGTTTGGAAAATCGAAAAAGGATAACTGGTTTGAATATAGGATTCACAGAAATGAGTGGATTGAAATATTTTTGCAAACAGGTCTGCAATAGCCAAATCACTGTTCATTAATTAGATACAATGATGAGGGAAATAAAGAAGATTTGCGCTTTGAGTTTACAAAGTTATAGAATTACTTAAGGTCACGTGAAAATTGCAGTCTACAACGTGAGAGATAGTTATTATAACAAAGGTTAATGAAAGAAAATTAGCCCGGGCCATACAAAAGTTAGCAAAAGCAATAGAAGAACCAGACTCTTAAATTTTTTATAAAGCCTTGAATTAATGTTATTCATATTAAAAAGTATTCTTTTAAACCAAGGTTGTTTATATGACACTTTCGAAACAGCGTTATTGTGGACATAGGCATCAAAAATATTCAATATCACTTCATCGAAAAAATTAATAGCAGTAGTCATATAACGTCATATAACTGCAACTATACAAAAAAGACCATTCTTTTCCTAGAAAGACTGCATTTAGTTGGGCAAAGTTCACTTCCCGAAAAAAAATCGACGCATACAAGTAGATGTGGAGTCTGAAACAGGACGGTTTACAGAATGGGATATTTCTAATGTTGAATGGTAAGTATCCTCAGGAATACTTAAAGGTTGCCTTCTTGACACAGAAGTACCAAAAAAAGGACCATGAAATGAATGGGAGATTAAAATCACCTAGCACGATGAAAGAGTCACGGTCAAGAAGAATGTTATTGACAGAGTTAATGGCTCTAGCATGACTCATATAAGTTTCCAAATTGGAATTAGGTGGAATATAAGAACATGGAATATATGAGGCAAAAATAACCTCACGCAAATATTGGCTGAACAGTTTAGATCAACGAATTCTGATCTTAGGTGAGAGACAACAGCAATGAGGACACCGCCTCTGCGGCGAATAGGGGATCTGTCCTATATGTGATGAAATTTGAACAGAAAATTTCATTACTAAGAATACCAGAGTGGAGCCATGTCTCGGAAAACGCTTTAACATCTGCTTCAAATGAGAAACTATCCCTATACAATATGCTTGGACAATAAACCTGTAACATGTTGATGTATTGTATTATAGAGATATGCTGAAGGCAAGGAGCTAGTTTTTTGGAGCCGAAGGTAAACTAGTGAGCACTGGAAGCCTAACAGTACTAGGTCTACTCCTTTTCTTCTGTTTAAATTCATGAACAACCACATTTGCAGGTCAGATTTTCGAATTGCAAACTTCGTCAAACGATTCGGAACGCACGCTAATCTTAAACTACGAAACATACCTTGGTTGTGAAAAATGTTGCACATTAACCTTCACATCAGACTTGGAAGCAATATACCAGTTAATATCGTCACAGGTAGTATCTTAAGAAAATCTTGATAGGAAAATTTGTTTCCGAGGGGCCATTACCGACAGGAAATTTGAAATCACATTCAAAGTATCGCTACCAAAAGATGGCGATATTGGTAAAGATTCTAAAGTGGTCGCAAGTGACATCGATAAATTAGAGGCCTGTTTGGACCCGTAAGGTAAAAACTAACTTTCTAAATCACCCAAAAAATCCGTCGATGCTACAGAACAGGAGATTTTATTTTTCGAACATGAATTTTCGAACGAACTGCTGATTGAATATTGTTCATTTTAGGGGCGTATCGAGTTTATGGCGGAACTTATCTTTTTTTTTTTTGCTACTATTTACACTCAGCCACAGATGCAAAGCAAATATTTTGACACTGCTCACTCTCTTTCAACTTCCTCACTCTACAGAAACCAATAAAAAATAAACTTCCTTTCTCAACACACAAAAATCGTGCATAGTACCCTGCATTAACACATTGCAAATATGCCAACTATCACCAATGAGATTATAAAAACTTCTCATTAAACTTATCACTTTATACGCATTTTTTAAACAAAATTAAAACATCACAGCTTCATTACCAATAGATACAGTTTACTTTAACATATAAATTAATTGAATTAAAGACAAATTGGAATCTTCGAAAATGTTAAAATCTATATGCAAGCAGGTTGGCAAATTCAGCGTTGGTTGTTTTTGCTTATTTCTCCGATTTTACTTTAATGGAAAAGAGATTTGGGTAAAATGCAAATTTATGCCTAAAAACAACTAAAATGTTGAATTCTTTAAATGTAGTTTACCGAAAAAAACAATAAACTACAGTTTTTGGGACTTTTGTCCTTTAATAACTTCAGATAAGGGTAAATCGCCAACCAAACCAAATCGCCTCTAACATAATGGGAGATTTCAAAACCGAAAAAAGATTTCTGTGACGCGGAGAATTGTAATTGGGTTGAGGAGAAAGCGATTTCTGTGACACCCCTGACAGTTTTTGTAGTTATTGTAGTCTTTAACAATACTCTTGTGCATTCTCATTATAATAAATGAGAGGAAAAAAAACAAGAACAACAACAGCACCCTCTTTCGATCTTGTTTCGCTCTCAGCATATACAGAAAGAAGAGCGCAATACTTTTCTGTGTATGCAGTTATCAATAAATGAGAGGATAAATACAACAATAACAAAAACACAAATTCAAGGAGCAACAAAGCATAACCAACGAAAAGATGATAATACATACAATATGATGATAACATTAAGTATAATATTCTTGAGTTAAATATCCCACGACACCTCTGTGATTTTTTTTTTAATTGATGGTATGTATTTATAGGAAAAAGTGTGTGTTCGTGGCTTGTGAATATAAAGGGTGTCTTGTTTAGAGTAACACAACTTTAAATTAATATAAAACAAAGAACAATATTTTTAATATCAATTAAACTGGATTTATTGGATAGATAATTTTATGACATAAATGTTTAAATACGATTTCGATTCTTAAATATAAGGCGCAATCTGTAAGTCTAATTTTCACACGCTTTTTGCTGTATTTGCGGCGCTATTTCGCTAATAACTCTTCGAATGTTGATTTCCAGGTGTTCAATTGTCTCTGGTTTATCGGCATAGGCAAGTGTCAAAAAAAAAAAATAATCCAATGGGGTTAAATCACACGATTATTCGTTCAAAAGTTTCTTTGAGTAAATCAATTGTAGCGTGCGCTGTGTGGCAGTGGCTACGTACTGTTGGAACCTCATGTCAGCAAGATTAATGTCAGCTAATTGAGGTACGAAAAATCTTCTAATCATGTCTCTGTATCGTTCACCGTTGACAGTAACATTCTGACCATCATAGTTTTTGAAGACATATGGACCACTGACTCCGCAAGCCCACCAAACAGTAATTTTCTGTGGACGTAATGGTGTTTCAACAAAATCTTTTAGATAAACTTCACTCCAAATGCGACTATTTTGCTTTTTTATGTACCCATTACACCAAAAATGAGCTTCATCGCTGAAGAAAATTTTGTATGAAAAATCAAGATCAATATCAATTTGTGCTTCAGCCCATTGGCCGAATTGACGGCGCATAAAAACGTCGTTTGGCTTTAACTCTAAAAAGAACACCCTTTATGTAATCGTGGAAAGTTATGGTAGCAGCCTAACTTTAACTTTCGTGGAGTTAAACCTAGTGACGCCGTTCTTGGCGCTCTGTAATTATTTTTGAATTTGTTAATATGAATCGTTGTCATCTTTAAATGTCCAAAATGAGGTGGAAGTTTTCAAAATATTGTACTTTTTAGGAATGATGTCGGTTTGCAGGCGCATACTTTTTTCAGTTTAGCATGACTGATAAATTCTGAAAAAAAAACCAACTGAATTGAGCTCTCTCCATGTTCAACATCATTTACAAATGACTATGACTGATGGCAAAATTTTGAGCATAATGGCTGAATCGTCATCGCAAACATGAGGCATTTGTAGAGCCTCGCCGAATATGTTCAACAATCTTATTTTCGTTAGAAGCTTACTAACAAATAAACAATTGTATGAATTCGGTGTTTCGAGGGTATTTTACACATTTCGCATCGACTTCCCATCAAAAAATGGCAAATTCGCGGCATTGTCAAAAGCATATTTGATAAAAGAAAGGCAGATATCCAAAAGAAGTTTAGAATTGAATTGATGGATATTCCAATGCAAAGTTCATGAAATACGAGTAGTGGCAATAAAATTTTTTACAAATTACCAATTGTCTTCCCAAATATCCGTCGTAAATGAAAACCTCATTCCAGCTTCGTCTGTACGCGTTGCAAACCGCCAAGATTTTTGTAGAGGAATACCCCTGGTTCTATATTCCTGCTTCGGTACATAAAATACTAATTTACGAAGCTGATATTATTGATGCTGTGCCGCTTTCAATTGGTATGATGTCAGAAGAAGTCCGGAAGCCAGAAACAAAGATTTTCGAAATTTTCGACTAAACCACACATGCAAAAATTCACGCGAAAATACAATGGAGCTGACTACTGATGACTACTGATGATGATAAGGGCTACGAAAACAAAACAAGCTGATTTTTTCCATACGCACACAGAAGCTAATTGTTTAGCGTCAGCGGAGTTACTAATCGCAGGCTTGCCAACTTAGGGTATATTTAAAAGTCAGATTCAAAATAAAACGAAATTATACGTGAATTATTAAATAATTTTAAATAAAGAATATTATAAAATGTAAATTGGTTATTAGATGGTTTCTGAATTTAACTTTTCGTTATACCCTGCCAAATCAATCATCAATATTTATTAGTTGTGTTTTGTTAAACAATATGGTTTCAAAACGTCTTCGTAAATTTTATTATCGTTCGTTTCTTTGCTTGTTTACTTGACGATGGTATGTTGCATTGCTGCTCTTCTTCGATGATGATATTCTCCCTTAATCAGAAAAAAATCTGGAGGATTACCTCCCCCTGTGAGTTGACATCATCCTTCAGAAATCCCATCAACTCAAAATATTTAAAACGGGATGTGTGTGGCTCGAATGCAGTACCAGATGCAACAATTGGGACTTTGCGCAATGCCTTCCTGTACTCGTCTTTCAAATATTTCCATTTCTTTTTGCAGTTTTCCTCTGAAAATAAATATAAAAGCATAAAGATTTCAGATATTTGAAAACTGGGATATCGATCAGAATTCTAGCATTTAGTTCTCGAATTGCTGAAAGCACTTTGCGCAGAATAATACCCGAAGATTCTTCTACAATATGGGAATGTCTACAGGATACATATGGCGCTACCAAACACCGCGGCCTTTTTAGATACTGCGCATGATTTTTTTGAAAAGTGTAAATTTCCAAATTGCATTGATGCTATCGATGGCAAACATTGCCGCATTAAGTGTATGAAGAAATCCAGATCGGAATACTTTAACTTTAAAAAAGTTGTTTTCAATGGTTCTACAAGGCGTAGCAGATACAAAGTGTAAATTCACATTCATCGAGGTTGGCTCTAAAGGAAGCCAAAATGAGGGTGGTATTTTTGCATCATCAAGACTGAAGCACGCAATTTCAAATAACAACCTTAATTTACCAAACAATAGGAATTTACCAAATTCGAATATAGAAACTCCTTCCGTTTTCCTTCGGGAAGAAGCCTACCCCTTTAAGGACTTATCTAATGCGGCCATTCCCAAGGAGAACCTTAAATGAAAGGAAAACTGTTTTCAACGAACAACTTTCATCTGCCAGACGTTGCGTTGAATGCGCAATTCCTAAAAAGAGAAATCGATGGTTGCGCCAAAAACAGTTATTATTAATAAAAACAATGTGCCTACTGCACAATATGATAATCGACGTGGAAAACATATCAGATTATTTATACACATATAAAGCTAATCATGTTGATAATAATATTATTGAAAATTTAGACGGAAGTAATAATAGGTCAAGAAATGAAGCTAAAGAAATCCGTGAAAAATTTCTATCATACTTCAAAAATTTTAACATTTTCAAAGATTCCAATTCGTATTTAATTCATTTAATTGATATATTAAAATTAACTACATATGTTGGTAATAAAACTGTGATGTTTTCATTTTGTTTTAAAGCTGTGTGGAATGTTGTTAGATCAATAAGAATTTTTAATAATCTCATTGGTGATAGTTGGCATGTTTGCAATGTGTTAATGCAGGGTACTATACACAACTTTCGTTTGTTGAGAAAGGAAGTTTTTTTTTTTTTATTGGTTTTTCAAGAGTGAGGAATGTGAAAGGGAGTGAGCAGTCTAAAAATATTTGCTTGGCATCTGTGGTTGACTGTAAGTAATAGCAAGAGGCTTCAAAGAAAAGTCAACGATAAATTCCACCAACTGCCAGGCAACTCGATACGTGTAAGACGCCCCTAAAATGAACAATACTCAATCATCTGTTCGTTCGAACATCAATGTTCAAAAAATAAAATCGCCGCGTTTTCTATCACATGCCCTGATCATGTGTATATGTAAGAAGAGAGTGGGGGAGAATGCGTTATTCACTTTTGCTTCCTTTTCCTTTTTACATTAATCTGTTTTGTTGTTGGTTGTTGCAATAAATCCCCAAGCGATTATGGAAAACAAATTCAAAAAATATATAATACTATCATCAGTAATTTCTTTGTTGTTTTCAAATTTGTTGAGATTCCATCCCAAATTTTATCTGTCACAATCCTATTGCAATAATGCTCGCTATTTTGGGTGTGTACAGTTTAGCCGAGCTCTGAACCCAAATTGTTCGGCTGGATGCGGTGCATATCTAAGTGATTGTTGAGCCTTTCTTTGAGAATTCTTTCGAACAGTTTCGAAAAGCAATTAAGTAAGCTTATTGGCGATAGCTTTCGGTTGAATTTAGTGGTTTTCCAGGCTTGTGGATAGCTATAACTTTCCAATAACCTTCCAACTGAGTGGAAAGTACCCTATTTTAATGCATGTATTGTACAATCGCACCAGATAGGCAACCGCATTTTTGGTAAGTTTCTGACACATATGTTTTAAATGCAGTCAAAACCAGGTGCTTTTTAAGTTTTAAGAGTATGGATTATATTTCGTATTTCAGAACAAGTAATTTCAGGGAAGCTTGTATCCGTGACCGTTGAAGCTTCAAAAACGCGGAAGGAGTCGCTAACAGTGTTAATGGTTATAGAGTCTGAGAGAGACTCAGTGAGTTTATGCTTTTCTTCAAAAATTCCATTTAAGATATTTGTTTTTTGCTCACTGGTGGCGTATAATATGTCCTTATAAAGGAAACGGGGAAAATTTTGTGTTTTGAATATTTTCTTTATTTTCCAATATGGTTTGGAGTGTTTTCCTAATGTTTGCAGTTTATTATTCCAATTGTTGTTGTGAAACAGAAACAATTCAAATGTTATTTGACGATTTAAGTGGTCAAGACGAGCCTTGTAGATGGGCATGCGAGTTCTCTGCCCCTGCTTTTGTGTAGTATTTCTTATTTTAAAGAGTTTGAGAATATGTTGGAGAAGCTTGAATTTAAGGTTCTTTTGAAGCCTTCTTGGAACAGCTTTTTCAGTTGCGTCTATTATATTAGACTTGAGGATGTTGATCATTTTATTCACATGGCTAACGCTATGTTGCAAGACTACATCACAGGTAACCGGTCTTTGAAGTCTTTGGTAAGCAGTTTCTTGAAAAGCTTCCAGTTTGCCATAGCAAAATGCAGGTAGATTTTATTTTCAAGTGATAAATTTGCAGAGATGCTATGATGATCAGTTGAAAGATCATTGCCAGCCAAAGGCGTAACATATTTGGAGAGTTACATACAAATAGGTCAAGAGTGGAGCTTTATGGTAAGAAAGTATATATGTGAGATCATTTGGGTATAGAATAGTGAAATTATCGAAAGCAGATAAGTCGTATAAAATGTTGCCCCAGCAATTAGCGTTTAGGTTGCCACCTAGTAGATAACGATCAGATAATATTGGGAATTTGAGGAGGTCTGATTTGAAAATTGGTTTTTGATGATTTCGATTCATCATCACATTACAACTGCGTAGACATTTGGCAGTATTGCCAAGGAAATAGACCAAATAAAATTTAAAATTAGTATTGTTATCAATTTCAAATTGGATACCAATGTTTTCTATCAAATGAGTATCTATGATCGGTGATTGTTTGTGTTTAAGCTTATAGCATATAATAATCGCTACACCACCACCTCTGCCAGTGTTGCGATCATTTCTGTATACACTATAATTAAATAGAAGTCTATCTTTCTCTAAAAGCCAAGTTTCACATATTAAGCTAATATAAATGTCATATTGGTTTAAAAAATTTAATAGCTCATGTTTCTTATTCCAAACGGCACGGCCATTCCATAACATTAAGTGAATTTATCGTATTAATTTTTAGACAGCTAATTGAGTGATAATATTAAATTGTTTCAATTTTGTTGTACAGCTACTTAGCTTACTGAGAAGTTCTGATGTAAGAGCATACTCGTATATCTCTTCGATCGTGAAGAGAGAAGAAGAATTTGTTTGTGGTGGAGGGGTTCCAGTGAGAGCATGGTTGTGGCTGACTGCTGTAATTATTATTGATATTAGTGTTTTTGTTCGAATCACCGTAATTGTTGTTGTAATTAGAGATGCGTTTTTTAGGCGTCCTTTTTTGTAGAAGTAATATGTACGAAGATCTGCATGGACATGATGGGTCAGTAGAGGAATATTCGCCTTTGCAATTGGCGCAGTCTCGGTGGGCTGATGCACGTGTTTGTAGCCGGCGCATATAGCACAAGAAGTACGCACACTGCATTTACTCGAACCATAACCAAAAAGCTGACAATTATAACACTGCGTTAATTTGTTAGAGATTTAGTTTTAAATTCCTATCGTACTCTGGTGTGAGTGATGCAGGAATAATTTTTCTTTAGTTCTTGCAAGGTGATCGACCTGTTCCTCTAGATTTCTTTTCCACAGTTTTAACTTCCAAGCATTTGGGATCGATGTCAATCAGCATTTTTTTAACTTCCAGATTTGTTAGTTTGTCTAGGCGTGACAGCACTGCTTTGTATGGTTTTCTGTGTTTAGTTTCGTAGGAGTAGTACTCACATTTTGTTGCTTTCATCTCAATACTAGCACAATTGAAGTCATTCATGGTTTTCAGGAAAATTTTAATTTCTATTAATATTGTTTTGATCGTGGATAAATTTAGAGTTCTTTTTTAGAACTGTAATCGGAGGGACTATATCTTTTGGAGGATCGATAGACTCCACATCAGATATATTTTCACTCGCCTTATGGTTAGCACTTTCATTGTCATCCACTTTCATTTTGTTGTTTTTCTTTTTCTGATGAACGATTTTAAATAAGTTGTTATTGTTTTAAAGAATAGAGAAACGGTAAAGTCGCGACAGGCAAAGAATAACATCATGGCTACAAGTACCGATAGTTTTGTGACTATCGCACAGAGTGAAAGTTAAAACGATTTAAATACTGTCGAGATCACTTATAACGACATCGTTTACAACGACATATCGGTTAGAATGACGAAATTAGGATGAGTAGTTTGGTTTGCAATACTACACCGTTTAAATTAAATTGCTTATAACGACATCGCTTAGAACGACATATTGCTTACAGCGACCATAATTGCCATAATATGTAGTCTTTGATATCGGTTATAACGACCAAGACCAAAAAATGAATTAAAAAAAAACGTATACATATGCGCAGAGCAGTGCTCGCTAACACGAATGTGTGTGTAGTGAGCTACACAGTGTTTGCTAACACACACATTTGTGAGCTGTTTGAAGATGATGATGAAATTTTAAATTCTGTTAAGTCTGATCAAGATGAAAAACCCGATGAGTCCGATGAAGGGGAATAAGAGTTTACAACGCCATCTCTTGTCGAAAGCTGCCAAGCTGTTGAGGTACTGCAAAATTTTATCTGTTCTACTGATAGTGACAATAAGGAGCTTATATATAGTACGCTCTGGTCTTTAAGAAATACCCTTAATGACCGATTTATATGTATCACTAGAAAAACTTAGTTTTTAAGTTTTTGTTTTGTACGGATCTCTTATAATAAATATAACTTAATGTGAAAAAAATGAAAATTTGAATTAATTTTGTTATGATTTCTTATTAAAAAAAAAAAAAAATATTGGTGAATATCGCTTTCAACGACTATTGGTTATAACGACTGAATTTCGCCGGTCCCCTGAATGTCGTTATAAGTGATTTTGACTGTATTGATAATTTGAAATTTAGTAGGAGAACAAAATAACACGTCCGCTTTCAGTAACTGAAATAAAATAATAATAATACTTACAACATATATGTATATACATATATATTCAATATTTATCTTGTTGTCATGTTGCATACAACAAATTCTCGTTTCAAGTCATTTTCTTAGAATATCTTAAGCCTAATATTGTGCACCTTTAATTTGCATATCATTGATGGTGTTTGTAAACACTGAAAGGCGATTGAAATTCTGCGTATACTCGTACATAAACGACTGCAACGACTTATTTATGTTGTCACTCCTGTGGCTGTTTTTAACTTAGTGCTTTTCCGCGCTTTTTCACTGTTTCCAGACCTGGCAACTTGAGGGAAAAAGTTAAATTCATTAGAAATATTATAAATACTGGGAACACAAAAAAAAAAAGCAATGTGCCTCACCTATATAAGCACACTATTGAAGTAAAACTGCTGAACAAAATGGTAGGAATAAAGTTTTAAAATTATTGCCAGAGTTATGTTCTATAACATTATTAATTTATTGTATTTCATTTTTTTGTGATACAAACGATATAAGAGGCTTATGATAACTAAAATGAGATACAAATGTTCGGTATTATTGTTCCATGTTTTGTTGTTGCGCTTCGTTTTGTCTTATTTTCTTGTGTCATATGTCAAAGGCCTATAAAATTACATAGGCTAGACAAAGCGCTCAGAAAGTGAGAGCTCCTCTTTTTCTTTCAAAGCTCGTGATACCCAACAATAAATTGTGTCCACTCTTCATTTGTGAGCGATTTTTTCAGTCTATATATTATTCTATAATTTTAGTCTTTGCGTTTATTTACTTGCTTCAATGGTAAGTAGTATGTAGTATTTTGTTCGAAAATGCAAACTTAGATATACAAGGAATTTTAGTTTTGAAATCATATTATAATTATAGCCTATAAATATTGTTTTTATTGTTAAAACAGTTTTTGGTCATTTTCGAAAAAACAACAATTTGTGGCAGTTTTTATGATTCTCTATAAGATTTAACTACTTTTCGTCGTTTTAGCCAAAATTAATGTTTTCGTTATTAAAAAATTTATACGTAACTATGAAATTATATAGGCTGGACAAATCTCTCGCTCACATATAGAGAGCTCTTAATTTAAATTTTTGCATATCCAAATGTATGCAATGTTATGTATCTCAAGATAACACACAATTTGTTTTTACGTATACAAAAAGAAGAAGAGCTCTCTTTTTGTTAGCGATCGATCGATCGATCCAGTCGATACAATTTCACAATCTTTTTTTCAAGTTTTCTTGAAAACTCCGGATGGTAACTTCATTGAAAAATTGCCTATGCATTAATGACATCTGCAGATGTAGAACGTTCATTTTCAATTTTTCGGTACATTTTGTCCGAAAGACGTCAATCGCTTAAACAATCATATTTAGCTATGCTTAATGTCATTTAATACAACAATTTTGTAAACGATGATACAGATTATGGGAATTAATGTTTATATATTTATATAAAACATATTATGTGTTTTCTCGCTTTTCAAATAAATTGATTTAACAATTTTTGGGTGTGTTTTTTTTTCTAACAATTTCTCAACAATTTTTCCGATTTTATTTAATAATTTTTTTTTAATAATCTAAATAATTGGTGCCGTTATACATAACGACGCCAGCAACAGAGCAAAGGCGACGACGACGAAAAGCAACAAAAGCAGAAAACAGCAGACAACGAAATGAGAGACAAGAGACAAGTTGTGCGCAGACCATTGAAGTGAGCAGACGTGTGTGGTGTTGTCGGATGAACTTATTATTTCGTATTATACATTATTATCAATAACTTTGTTAACAATAAACATTATTATTATTACATGGGGGCTCAACCACTGAACAAAGCCAAAAAAAAGTTGTAGAAATAAAGCGTTGGCAGTTGTGTTGAAGTTGTAAAGCATGGTGTAAGAAAACAAGGTGCCGCCAATTTTTTACCGCTATGTGTCGTTCTTAGCAAATGGTCCTTATTTCGTGAATTTATTTTTTATTTTACGCTGCATAACACTATCATATGTTCATTGTTTACATATTAACATATGTGCATATTTAACTGCTAGCAAAGTTTTTGAAAAATACAAAATTTACTGTTTTATTGTTTAATTCAGTATTTTATTCACTTTACACCGCATTGTCAATTTAAATTTCCTTTTAATGATATTATTTTGAACACCATTTCTCCAAACACAGCTGATCAAAGCGCAAAAAATTGATTTCATAACACTATTTTTTACATTTTTAATGCATTTTCACGTTGTGTTCAACACTAAATGTGTGTTTTTCAGCGTTTTAATACACTGATGATACTTATTCACTAAAAATTGAGAGTGAGCGAATTTTGATAGCGTAACAAGCCAAATTGGCGTCACCTTGTTTTCTTACACCATGGTTGTAAAGTGTAAGCAACTGTACCAAATGAAACAAAAAGAAGAAAAAAACTGATACCAAATTAAAGAAATGATGACTCTTTCAAACAAACAAATAGAAGAGAAATAACGAGTGAACAAAAGAGAGTGCATGTAAAAGAGAGTGAACCAGCAGTGAGTGAAGAAGAGAGCGAAGACAAAGAGAAAATCAGTACAAATGAACAAGAAATACAAGAGCATATACAAAGAGTGTCCAGACAGTAAAAATGTAAGAGATAAACGATATAAAAGACCTAACTATTTAGGATTAAATTAGAACAAGAAAGTGTTAGCAAAAGCAATGTATCAATGGAAAGATTTCGGTGGTTCCCGAATTTGATGGAACATCAATTCCTGTGAGACAGTAGATCGAAAACTTTGATGAACATGCAGAAGCGTAGGAATTAAATGGAAAGCAAAAATATGTAAACGCTTAGGTTGACAGGAACAGCAAAATTATTTTTGGAAACTATTACGGTGGTAAATTATGAAACGTTTGCGAGGCTTTGATCACAGAATTCGATAGAAATTTAAACAGTACTGAATTGTATACGAAGTTAAGAGCAAGAAAAAAACAACCTACAGAATCGTTTCATGAGTTTGTATTACAAATGAGAAAGATAGCAGCATTGGGCGAGATTGGAGATAAAGCTGTAATTCAATATATTGAAGAAGGATTAGATATACGCAATGAGTTGAAATATCCCCTATATACGGCTATCGATAAAAGTAAGCGACAATGCTACAGAAAGAGTGCGAGACAACGACAGTTATGCAAAGAAGGAGACCACGAAGAAAACAGGAGAAAAAAGAGATTGCAAACATGACTGTTTCAACTGCGGATCGACTGATCATATGAGAGCAGCATGTAAAGAGATTACGAAATGCTTCAGATGTAATGGTGAGGGGCATATTGCAAAAAATTGTGAAAGATAAAATAAATATTGTGATGAGCGCAAAGAGAACTAAGCAAATTCTGATTAACGGCGAAAACATGAACTGTTTAATAAACACAGGAGCAGACGTAACAATTATGAACGAACAGAAGTATAATGAAAAATTTCCATTATGTACACTGAAAAAAAGTTTTACAAAGATATACGGAATAGATAATGTACCTACAGAAGTCAAGAGTAAATTTAAGGCCACTATTGAAGTTGACGGACTGAAGAGAGAACATGCCATCTTAATCGTCAGCGATAGTAAAATTATTGGATACGATTTCATCCAAAACTTTAAGCTGATTCTTAACGCAGGCAAATACGTGTTCACAAATGCTGATGAGACTGCACAAGCAGAGGGAAGTCAATACGCAGTACACAACGTTCTATCTGAGATGACAGTAGACTTGGCAGAAGAACGTTCTACATCGCACATAGCTACGGAAAGACTTGAAGCCGAGACTGGCAAACGACTTAAACTTGAAAATGATTTGTGTGAACATCTCGCAAAGAATCATAATCTTCAGGAAACAGCTGAAAAACTGGAAATGGAACTCATCTGTGCCAAATTCGATTTGAATAACATATCGGAGGATGAAGATCCTGATTTGGAAGAAGGTAGTGGTAGCATCTATAAGTTGAAATATGAGCGAGCAGCGCGTGAATTGGAGTTTACAAAATGACGTCTACACATGAACATGATTTAGAACAACTTGTGGGACTCAAGAAGCAATTAGAGAAAAAGATCAATGATGCCTGTGAGGAAGTCGAAGAGCAACGTCAAGTTGTCTGTCAATGGAAGCGTAAATCTCAGAAAATGACCAATGAAATGAATGTCTTGCGTATGTTTCTGGAGGAACAAAAAAAGGAAAATTTCTCGAGAAGAAACAAATTCGATTCGGAATGTAAAGCACTACAAGACACTGCTTGGCAAGAAAAACAGACCAAAGAACGTTTCGCACTTGAAAAAGATGTTTTGGCTGCAGAGAAAATTACATTGGAACAAACTCTGGCGGACACACGTCTTGATTTAGATCTAATGGAAGAAAAACGAACCTCGCTACAACGGGTGCTCGAAGAGATGACCTTTGGTGGTGGCACTGAAGAAGAGTTTCCCAATTGCGACAAACCAAAAATTAATACGAGAGACGTGTTAAAGTCCAAGAGGAGGAACTTGATAAAATGGCCGGCCAAGTGCAGTTGTTGGAAAAAGCCAAATTACGTTTAGCGATGATGAATTGGAAGAAGCATTTGGCAATGCATACAAGAAAAGCAAGGCACTCGAGTGCCAATTAGAGACTGACAAATGCACACTGCTGCTTCACGAGAAGCACGAGTTAGAGCGACGTCTATCATCTTGGGAAGATCGCGATCGTATTGATCGTGAAGCTGAAGATGCAATAAACCAGAAATTTCACCGAGAGCTACGCAAATATAAAGCTCTACTCAAGGATGCCCACACAAAATTGGATCGCTTGAATACAGAATCACCAGGCAAAAAGCTGTTTAGCACGCATATCGGACCATACAAAATAGTCAAGACTAAACGCAATGGTAGGTGTTGATATAAATCACTATTTGAACGTGCCAACAATAGCACAATGCAACTTGTTCTTTTTCGTGGACGCACGAGCACTTTACATTTTGGTTTCTTTTTTATAAGTGATCTTTATTGCAAAAATATAATAACTGCTGATGGCAAGCACAAAAGAGAGAAAGCAAAACTTAACATAGCAGAGTTTATTTGCTTCATTGTTAACAGTTTATATAAATCATTTGTATTATTGTATGAACATCTTAGGAAATGCCTTAACATCGGCCGCGTTGAATGGCCGCACGGCTTCAATCAATTGGTTATGGCGCCAGGCGGTGAACAGCACGTTTAAAAAAACCTGACTTTGTTTTGACAATTGCAACTTGTATAATACCTTTTCATCAGGTACTGGAATGGTTTCAGAAACTATCCCTGTTAGCCAGAACTGAGGTAACAGATTGTCTTCATGGTTCACCACCACTGTACCAACTTTGAGATTGCGTGATTCCTTGTTCAATTTCAGGCGTTGCTGTAGGCCCAGGAGGTAGTCACGTGACCAGTCTTTCCAAAAACGTTGTTTAATAGCTGAGACAAGTTGCCACCATTGCATGTACGTTAGCTTGTCTTCTATGCTTGGCTTATTACATGCGGGTGGTAGTGTTGCAACCGTTGTACCCACAAGTAATTGAGCTGGCCTCGCCATCGTTTGGGTTGCTACTGTCGCCCACAATCGTCCGCGAATTAAACACTGCTTCAACCTCCACAAGGACTGTATGCAGCTCGTCTTCCTTGAGAAGTGCGTTTCCGACGGCTCTCATCAGCAAATGCTTAGCTGACTTTACGGCAGTTTCCCATAGGCCTCCGAAGTGAGGTGACCGTTTTGGTATAAATACAAATTGGAACCTGTGCATTGCCGTATAGGTTGTGAGGCCATTCAAATTTGTCTCCAGTTGACTCATAAATGCCTGCAAGACACGATTAGCACCCACAAAATTTATAGCATTGTCGCAGTATAATTTGTCAATAGGACCACGGCGACCAATGGACACAAGATAAATGTATTAGCTCTAAATGTTCAGCTTTTGAAGCAAAGCAGATGAACACAGCTATGTACATCTTTATAGGTTGCTTTCCACGAATACCTAGAGAGACTCTAATTAGACCAAACAAGTCGACTCCACTTTTTTCAAATGGCCGATGACCTCGCAATCGATCAGCTGGAAGATTGCCCATTATTTGTGCAAATGAACACAATTTCTGACAATTGCGCTGCATTCTCGGCGTGCGTTGAGCGTTCGTGGTCCTGCGTGACAATTGATATGATGTAAATGACGAAGGTATAGTGACACTAATTTGCTATTCTTTGGCATCATTTGTGGAAATTTAGCATTGTTTGCAAAAGGAGCATGACACAATCGTCCACCTACTCTCAATAATGTTATAGTTTTGTTGCTGCATGTTTGAACACAAAGAAATGGATTCAGCTTTTGATATGATGATTGTAAATGTAATGATTTCTGCAACTTTCTAATTTCTTCTGCAAAAGCGTCCTTCTATACAGCTTCGACAATCGTTAGAAAAGCGCATCCAAGTTCTTCAACAGATGGTTCAAAAGATGGCCATCGGTGCCCTTTCTGTAGATTGATGAAGCGAAGCATATATGCAACAATACGCACTACTTTTAAATAAGTCGAAGAATCTTGTACAATTTTTAGAATGGGGTTTAACGCAACTTCGGCCACGATGAGTGTAGTAACAACTTTCCTTTTCTCCAATACTTTATCTGAATCTGATAACTGAATATGAGCATTTTTAGTCCAATTCTCTTGGACACTTTGAAAGTCCCTGCGGTCCCTCAAACCAAAATGAGTGTTTAATTTCTTCAATAGTACAACCTCGGGATACTAAATCTGCAGGATTTTCATGTGTAGGTACGTGGCGCTATGTCGAATCTTCAGCCAATTTAATACTACTTCTGAGACCACAAAATAATTTGGTCGATTGGAAAGTTGATGACGTCACGTATTCCGTCTAAGAGTTTAGATAGAAGATGTGCAGCGCACAGTTCCAACTTCGTTTTTAATGATGAAACTCTGGATTTTGCTGTCAGCAGTTTCACACGTATGCCGCTGAGGTTTTTAGTACGAACATATAAGCAGCATCCATATGCCTTTCTAGATGCGTCAGAAAATCCGTGTAGTTGGAACTTTGCACTTCTTGTCACTCCAATGTGCCTTGGTATTGTTAGCGAATCGAGGTCGACAAAACCCTGTGTTATCGATTTCCACATCGCTTTGAAACTTAGTTGGAATCGGGTCATTCCAATCTAATTTATGTTTCCAAATTTCATGTATAAGAATTTTTGCATTGGTTATGATTGGTCACAAAAGCCCAAGAGGGTCAAACAAACGAGCAGTGAAGGACAATATTGACCTCTTAGTTGGCGAATCCAAATCCTTTAGGCTGTATTTGAAGATATCTGCCTTTGGATTCCAAATGAAGCCTAAAGTTTTCCTATCTTCATGGTCTTCAAACGATATAATTGTATCTTGTTGCTGACAATCAATAATTTGGCAGTTTGCTGCCCACTTTGTTAGGATAAAACCTGCTGAATTCAAAATAACAATTCTAAACGCATTGATCGTAGTTCCTCCACAGTGTCAGTGCCAGTCAACAAATCATATACATAAAAGTCGTTGGCGAGTACGAATGAGCTGTGGGGATAAGACTTTGTATATAATTCACTTAGATGCTTCCGACACCTAATTGCTAAGAACGGTGCCCTGGTTGTTCCATAAGTTACGGTGTTAAGTTGATAAATTTGCAATTTATCAGTAGGTCTTTCTCTCCAAACAATTAAATGAAAATTCTGCTGATCCTCATTGATTTCCACTTGACGATACATCTTGGTTATATCAGCAGTCATTGCTTATTTGTGAAAACAAAATTTAAGAAGTTGGCTGTATAGGAATGGCTGTATAGTTGGACACACCATTAGTAAATCATTAAGCGATAGTTGTGTAGATGTTTTACAAGTAGCTTTGTGGATGTACGCATTGATATGGAATGAAATAATGTGGTTCCCTGGGTATGATGGTGTTGGTTGCAGTCATGTGGCCCAATGATATATATTCTTCCATGAATTCAATGTACATTGACTGAATGGTTGAATTGACCTGCAATCTTCTTTCTAAAGATAAGAATCTTCTTCTTGCTGTGACGAACGATGAACCTAGGCAATTTGCACTCGATTTGAAAGGTAATGATACTTTAAATCAACCAGAAGGGAGTCGAACAATGGATTCAATAAACGATTTCTCACATAAAGCTTGGTCTGTTGTGTACAATTTTGTTCCAGTCAATTTCGGGACTTGCTCTAGTTCCCAGAACTGCCGTACCAATGTATCCAGTGGAGAGTTGTTTTCTTGCAATGTGCTGATTAAGGAGCTTGTATAACATTGTGTTGATAATGTCGTTTTGCAGCGTCTAGATACGAACCATCCAAACACTGAATTTTGCAAAATTGGTTCATCTTTCCCATTCTTTACCTGTACAGCTTTCAGCAAGTCAAAAAATTCATCTGCTCCCAAAAGTAAATCAACCCGTTGCAATTTGTAGTAAGGAGGGTCTGCTATTTAATTCCATCGGGAATTTTTAACGACGTCGAACTATTTACTTTTGCCGGTTGATTTGACGTTATAGATTTTAATACGACGAATTCTGCAACCATTTGAAACCAATTGTTGCGGGATCTAATCGTAGCCTGAACAATCTGTTGGGCCGAAACATTTGTCTTTCCTACTCCTAACAGATTGATATCTTTTCTAATCCTTCTAAGGTTAAGACTCTTTGCCAACTCATCAGTAATGAAATTTACTTGCGATCCTGAGTCTAACAAAATCCTTGCGTTTTGTTGCTGGACAGTTTGTCCCTGAATGATTACTACTGAAGTAGCCGGAATTCTCGTTGCATTTGCAGAATGTGCATATGCTTACTTGCGTACTGTGTGCAACGGATAATGATGTTTTCCCAGAATTTCTATTTTAATTCTTTAACTTCGTATGCCTAGACGTAGGCTCTTCAGCAGATAAATGTTGGTAACGTTTGTTGAGCGCTACTTCACAATCACTCCACAATGGAATTCTTTTGTAATCTAAACTTTCTTCCAATTTTAATGTTGTTTTTGGATCCACTTTAGACATTACAATATGTATAAGCATAGCGTTCGCTCTCTTCTTATCATCTCCAACCGACAACAAAGACTCTTACATTGCTGATAGTTATCAATCATGAAACGCAATCCTGTTGCTAACGGGTTCTGCATATTAGGTATCTCGCAGAGTCGAGAAATAGTATCAAAAATTATCATAGACCCGTTTTAAGGCAGCTAACGCCTTTGGGTAATTATTATCCGTTACTTGGAAAGCCTTCACTGTTCCTAGAGCTTCCTTCTCCAGACAACCAATAAAATGGTAAAATTTTTCAACTTGCGATAAACATGGATTTTTGTCTACTAGGCTTGTAAATAAGCCAACGAAATTCTTTTATCCAGAATAATCTCCACTAAATCTTGGCAGAGTCATTTGTGGTAAGTGATCGCTATATGAGGTAGATGATTTTGACCTTGTATCATTCTTGGGTTGGTCCTTAGAACGACCACCAACAGAAGCGATAAGTGCCTTTGTCGAAACGCACAAGTCTTCTAGATCCAGAAGAAGCCAGATCAGGATTTAAATTGCTTAATTGTCGCTGAATATGAAAAACGTGAAGAAAATATATATTTTAAAATATCCGAGCGATATTCTAGTTCGAGGGGATCAAACGAAATTGATTGGTCATATATTGTCTTTTTAATACGCTCTATGTCACCCTTGACGACATCAATTTTTCGAAGACGATCAACTGACGGTGATTCTACGTCGATAAAAAATTGACTTTGCGTTCTTTTCTTTCAAGTCATTTTACTTGTAACTTTGTATGTGTTCTGCTAAACGATATGTGTGGTATTGTACTTATATATGTGACAATTCGAAACACTGTAAACATAAGCAGTAAAAGACTAACTAGTGCAGACCGTGCAGTCAATGACGAAAAAAAGAACCAACAACAAAGCTTAACTATCAACGAAAAACGAATATGTAATGAAGGCAAGTGACGGACCGTTATGTGCCTGTATGTACAAACATATGCATATGAATATTTGTTGTTTATTTAAAACGAATTTGAACAATCGAATGCAAACAATTATGGAGTAATATTAGTACATTTTCGATCCCATGTGTCACTTGCATTCGTTACCTGGCAATTTAATTATTGTATATATTCCAATTACTATGTATACAAGGCCTGTGCTGGTAATGGTGATTATCCAGAATCCTGCTTGCTCGATGACTTTTCTAGTCCATCTAGTCCACCCGGGGGCGCCAAAAAATGTTGATATAAATCACTATTTGAACGTGCCAACAATATCACAATGCAACTTGTTCTTTTTCGTGGACGAACGAGCACTTCACATTTTAGTTTCTATTATGATCTTTATTCCAAAAATATAATAGCAACTAGGCTGCTGAAGGCAAGCACAAACGAGAGAAAGCAAAACTTAACATAACATAGTTTATTTGCTTAATTGTTAACAGTTTATATAAATCGTATGTATTATTGTATGAACATCTTAGGAAATGACTTAACATCTTAGGAAATGACTTAACATCTTAGGAAATGACTTAATATCTTAGGAAATGACTTAACATCTTAGGAAATGACTTAACAGTAGGTATGATGCCGAAAAGGTGGCTGATTTTGAAGGTCCGCGGCAAACATCTACAAGCAATGACAATATGAAACTCTGGCGGTTAATGGAAGTAGACACAGAATCATCTGAATCAAATGATGATCGGGAAGGCCGAGCCGTTATACATAACGACGCCAGCAACAGAACAAAGACGACGAAAAGCAACAACAGCAGAAAATAGCGGACAACTGAAATGAGAGACAAGAGACCAGTTTTGCGCAGATCATTGAAGTGAGCAGACGGGAGATGGTGTGATGTTTTCGGATGAATTTATTATTTCTTTTTATACATTATTACCAATAACTTTGTTAACAATAAACATTATTATTATTATTTCATTTATATGGCATATGTATAACAGCAAAGCATCAGCGGCATGCATGCAGTGCTTTCAATGTTTTCAAATGACCCAGAATTTTTATTTAATATTTATTTAAACCCTGAATTAAAATAAAGCAAATCACAACTACATGGAATGGACGATGAACGTAAATGGGACAACAAATTAATTAGCTTGTGGTTTTCGAAAGCATGCACAGTCTTAGAAGGCCAACATAACTGGATCCTGCATAAATAGTTTGTAAACAATTTGGTCTGACCTATAAACGTCATCGAACATCCTTACGATAACAATAGCAACAGCCACAGCAAAATAACAAAAGGAATAAATAAAATATCTATAAAAATATTATCCCTAAAAGTAAACTTTACTTTTTCATTAATTGAGATTTTAATACAAAAAATCCAAATATATTAAGCTTTACAACTTTTCCGGTGGATTATCCAAATTTTTTTTTCATATTCTTCTAATTTGGTCTATAACGAACACAAAAAAAAGAAAAATAATAGGCAGTCATGGGACTGCCGACCGAAGTGAAAACAAAATTATGGTTTATTTTTTTGAATTTTCAAATTAATTGTACTCCGCACTCCGAACAAATTATTGTAAATTAACTAAATTAAAAGCAATTTTCTGCACTATGTGCTTTCACAAGGAGTCATAAACAGTAGTACAAGTGTTTAATGTTAATATAAAAAAAATTGTCTGTTTGTTTTTTTTTTTTTTTTTGTGCAAGTATCAATTAAAAGCAACTCATTCTATTCGAAATCAAATTACTGAAACACAAGAAGCTTTATTTAGTGCAAAACATTGGCTTTACTTCATCAAAATTGACTCACCAAATATATTTAATTTATAAAATTTAAAATGCTTTTTTATAACAAATGTTCTAATAAACCATGCGAAAACTATATGCGCTACTTCACCACATTTTATCGTTTCTAAAATAACTTCACACAATTGAGATTATGAGAGAATCGATCCCAGTTCAGAGTCAGTCAGTTGATTATATATTTTTGCAACGAAGTTCTTTTACGCGGATTGTGGTAGGAGTAAAATTTTAAAAATCGTCACATAACGAAAAAGCGTTATGCTTATTATAATATATACGGGTGTGTGTGTGTGTGCATTATTCTACCGAGCAAAAGATAAAATCGTTGTTGTTTTCGCTCACTTTACCTAGTCCTTCTGCAAAAACAACAACATCAACAACAATTTTAAGAGCGAACTGTCCAGTCTTTATATTGTAGTTTTTGTAGTTATTGTAGTCTTTGGCAATACTCTTGTGCATTCTCAACATAATAAATGAGAGGAAAAAAACAAGAACAACAACAACATCTCTTTCGATCTTGTTCTGCTCTCAGTTAACAGCATATACAGAAAGAAGAGCGCAATACTTTTCTGCGTATGCAGTTATCAATAAATGAGAGGATAAATACAACAAACCAAAAACACAAATTCAAGAAGCTGCAAAGCATAACTAACGAAAAGACGTACGGAAATTTTAGTGTGTGGTTTAGAGAAAACTTAGTCCCAAAAAAACGCTATTTCCAACTGCATATGTCGTTCGTAAGTTTTAAACAAATGTAAATATTATCATTATTGCAATTTTATAATGAAAAACTTAGAAAAGTAAGTTAATAAATCATGAAATCATACATGTACTATACATTTAATATACTTATACCCAGTTTACACCATGGTATAAGAAATAGAAGTGCCGCCAATTTTTTAGAGTTAAGTGTCGTTCTCAAAAATATATACATACATACATACTTATGACATCATGGAACATTGCTTTTTGGTCGTTTTAATACACTGATATACTTGTGACGTCAAAATTATAAGAAAGCAGTTTTCGAGAGCGTAACAGGCCAAATTGGTGCTACTTTGTATTATTATTGTACCATGTATTTGTATTTGCATTAAACTTTTATTTATATTTCTACATATATAAATTTAATATATTAAAATAATTGCTTTCCAAGAACTTTAAAAATTGGAAGTTGCAATTTTTTAAATAAGAGTTTAAGGTCACAGACCTACAAAAGCACTATGTACTTCTAGTATGAGTCTCAAATCAAGACAGACAAGATTTACATGACACAACACTTATTTGTCAAACTTATCGTCGATTCGTTTTTGGTGTCTAACAGAGTAAATTTGTATGCCCTTCGTGCAGTAAATACAATAGTATAATCAGTTTGTCAAGAAGTTTGTAAGGAAACAAATATTACATCAGAAAAGGATCTTCGTTCCACCTGGGTGTCCCACGACACCTCAGTGACTTTTTTTAAAAATGATATACAAACTAACTTTCACAACTACGGTCGTTGGCTCATCGCGTTAAGCATAGGCTCGCAATGCATACATGAGAGGTTCAACCCCAGTTACGGAGTCTCACTTTTTTTTATTTCTCGCTATTTGACTATTTCTAGTATACACATACTTCATCATTACATTTGTATACACACATTCCTGGAGATTCTACTTCAAATGTTGTGTACAGAAAAGCATTATTCTAGACAGCTATATAACATATTTACATTCAAAATCGCCTTTTATTGCCCAAGTCCTCTATAATTCTTTAAATCTTATATTGTTTTACATTCCGGCAAGACAACGTTACAAATGCACAAAAGTTTTTTGAATTCAAAACAAAGTCTGCCGGATCACCTAGTCTAAAATATTATCCTCATTTCATAATATAAATAGTTTAGTAAGTTATCAGCCAAACACCTTTGATGTTCGATGAATTGAAAAAGTAGCTGCGATCACTAATGAATGTGAGTTTCAAAGAGAGCGGACGTGTTTACTTTTGTTATAATAAATATTTTGCATTTTTACTTTTTTTTTTGTACTTCAATTTGTCAATATTATATTATTGTGCATAACTTTAAATTGATCGTGTTTTCGGGTTAGTTAGTGGTGCATAAATTTTGAAATAGTTTTAATATTTTCTAATTGACGTATTTTCTTTATATGAGTATTAGTCGTAGACTGTTTCATAATTTTTAACTTTGTTATTGTATATAACATTTCAAAGTTATTATCTGTGAGCATTGTTGTTGCGAAACGAAACTGTTATTAATCAGTGATTCAGTACCGTTTTGTGTTTCTTTCTGTAGCATTTGTTCTTGCTTTGAGTTTTTTGATTTTTTGTACGCTATCAATTACAGTGTGTACAATCGCAATTTTTTCATAAAATTAATTTTTCAATAAATTTATTTTTTTTTTTTAATTTTATTTATTTTTTATTATTTTTTCGTGAATATGATTTGTTGTAATCCTTCATCTAAAAATAAGAATACTTTTGATGTTGATCCTCTACGCGCAATACGTTGTTGGCTGTGCGACAATTTTTCACGAACGGTCGTGACCATGACAAGATTATCAGCAGATCCAAAATATTTTGTGGCAGTTTGACGTGGTCTTGCCCATCCTGTTTTAAGCGTCAGGTTGATTTTTCGGCAATGTATCGTAGTATACGTAACAATTTTATCAAATTGAATAGTGCTGTAAAGCAACTTCCGTTTGATTTTGATTCGAGCAATGATTTACTCACTAAATATCAGTTCGATTCACCTCCTCCCCTTCTCTTATTGTCACCTTCTCCTTTGGGCAACCACGCTACATTCCACCACTCCTCTTGTTCCTGCCACAATTGCCTCTCAAGCCGATCATACCTCAACTCTGTGCTGCATGTAATACAGGTATCCTCCTCCAAACGTTCTAGACCCATTTCTTCTCCACCTTCGTCGAACACCTTTGTGACAAAAATGGGAATGTTGCCATCAATGCTTCTAAGCGGTCAAGACCTGATAATTCGATGAATGATGCCGTCAATGGTGGTATAGCCCATACCTCAATTGTACCTTTACCCGACGAATCCAACCAGGCCTCTTCTTCATCATTATTACCTGCGGAAACCCTAGAACCTTTACCAATATCGCCATCTTTGACCACATATCTTTCCTATCTAGACTGTCTTATGATACTACCTGTGATGACATTAATAGGTATATTGCTTCTAAGACTAATGTGAAGGTTAGTGTTGAAAAATTCAATTTTTCACAAAAATTCAATTTCGTCGTTCAAGATTAGTGTGCCTTCCGAATCATTCGACGAAGTTTGTAATGCGCAATTCTGGCTTCCAAATATGGTTGTTCCTGAATTTAAACATAAGAGTAGGAATAGACATAGTACTGTTAGGCTTCCAGTACCTACTAGCTCAACTTCGGCTCCAAGCTCGGCTCCAAAAAACTAGCTTCCCGCCTTCATCATATCTCTATAATATATCAAAATGTTAGAGGCTTATTGTCCCAGCTGAACAATGAATTGATATTTAATATTTTTTGATGCCTATTTTAGAAAATGTCATATAAACCACCCAGGTTTATAAGAAGACTTTCTAATATGAAAAACATTGAGTCGAGGCTATTGCTTTTGCAAACTTTTGTGTGGCTAATTTTCTTTCGTTAAATAGCCTTTGTTATAATAACTATCTCTCACGTTGTAGACTGCAATTTTCACGTGACCCTAAGCAGTTCTATAACTTTGTAAACTCAAAGCGCAAATCTTCTTTATTTCCCTCATCATTGAATCTAGTTAATGAACATGGCCGCAGTGATTTGGGTATTGTAAAATTCTTTCAATCCACTTATTTCTCTGAATCATATATTCAAAAGCGGTATCCTTATTGCATTTCTCATTGTAACCTCATTGTTACTCCTGTAATTAGGGAGGAATGTCTTCTTACCTAGTTGTTTGCTAAAGCACTATGCTGAGTCGCTGTGTAAGCCACTTTTGAAACTTTTCACTTTATCACTTCAGAGCGCACCTTTCTCTCCTATCTGGAAGGAATTATCTGGCAAATCTGGCATATCCAATTACAGGGGTATTGCTGAACTTGCGGCAATCCCAAAATTGTTTGAAAAAAAAAATCACTTCAACCTTTTATCACTTCTGTGAAACAATTATTTTTCCGTGTCAATTCGGTTTTATGAAAAAGCAGTTTTCAACTACAAACTTGCTTGAGTTTACATCTTTTGTAAATCTTTGTAAATCATAGTCAAATTGATGTTATTTACACTGTCTTCAGAAAAGCGTTTGATTCTGTTAATCATGATCTGCTTGTACATATACTTGAACTTTTCCATAACATCTTCTTTGTTGGATTGCATCTTATTTGAGAAATAGGGTTCAACGAGTGTTATTTAAATCCATTCTTTCTGATCCAGTCTTTGTCACGTCTGGTGTTCCTCAAGGAAGCCATCAAGGCACATTATTATTTAACCTTTTTATAAATAATCTGCCTCTCTAAACCTCACATTCTCGTGTGCTCATGAACGCTGATGACGTAAAATTGTGCCTTTCATTTAATGATGGTACCTCTCATCTCAGACTCCAAGAGGATCTTGATTCTTTACATTCTTGGTATTCAGCAAATTATTTATATCTAAATATCTCCAAATGTTAGTTCATGACGTATTATCGGTGTAAACCTCATTTGTTTACTTACATGCTTTAAAACGTACAACTCGATCGAGTCTCTACATTTAATGACCTTGGTGTCCTGTTTGACCCAAGCTGTGTTTTAACCAACTATCTCTTCTATCGTAAACAAGGCGAAGGGTGTTTTTGGTTTCGTTAAACGTTGGTCTATTGAATTTAATAACTCTTATACCACAAAGATTCTTTTTATATCTCTTGAGTATCCACTCTTCGAGTATTGCTCGTGCAGTTGGTCTCTGCAATAATAATCAATAACGAATTGAGTCTGTACAGAAACAATTCCTTCTGTTTGCCCTTCGTAGCCTAAACTGGAATCCTAATTAGTGTTTGCCTTCTTACTCTGATAATCAGTCTTCCATCTTTGCTGCATCATAGGATAGCTCTTGGGATAAGCTTTCTTCAAAAGCTTTTAGTCGGGGAAATTGATGCTCCTGAGCAATTAAATCAGTTAAACTTTTGTGTCCCTTTAGCATTGAATAGATGCATTACCAACAATTCCCTACACTATCCATTCCGAGTTTTATGCACGTCATATAATAAATTCCCTCACGTTCTCTCACCCGACAAATCGCCCTCATCGATTAATAATATCCTCATTCGCTGCCTACAGGACTGTTGGTCACACTGCAGTCTAGATGAACTGGATGTCGCTGATTTGGGTCATCTATACCATCTGCATTATTTTAGTTTATTAGTTTGTATGTCTCTGACAACACACGGCTGTGAGTAGGGGCATAGCTCCCTACTGTTGCAAATAAATTTCCCTCATCGGGTCAGAGGCTGGTATTTCATATTGTTCTTATTTATTATTTTCATTTTTTTTCCTATTTTTTTTTTGTGTCTCTTTTTTAAGGTTCCGTACCCATTGGAAGCTAACGGGACCCTATTACTAAGCTTACGATGTCCGTCCGTACGTCTCCTGCTCTATCTCATGAACCGTAAAAGGTAGAGAGTTAAAATTTTCACAGAGTGTGTAATTCACTTGTGTGTAGAACGACAAATACTAAAAATAAACATTTTTAGAAGCATTGTTCTTTAATTTAACATTTTGTTTAAAATTTTTTTTTAAATTAAATATGAACATAATTTAATATTTTAAGCAAAAAATCTTGTACGATGGTACGGAACCCTCCGTGTGCGAGTCCGACTCACACTTGGCTGATTTATTGTAATTAATTTATTTTAGTTTAAGTTCACTTATTTTATTCCTACTTTTAAGTGTTAATTGTTAAATTTTTTATTTTTTTTTTGTTTTACGCAGACAGTTTTTTTTTTCTCAATGTTATAAATAAATAATTGCAATTCATTGTTTTTGTTTTTTCTATGAATAACTGTAACACAGAAACTATAGTGATGCTAAAAAGGAAACAGTTAACATAACATTCCAAAATGCTGTAGGGCATTAACACCTCCCATAGGTTAACGGGTGTAGGGGCCTACGGTTTTAGTAATAAATGAGTAGTCGTTATTCATGACCGCTCATCAAACATTAAACGTGTTCGATTGATTTTGATTTCGTGAGCTAAGTAGGTATATGGTAAAAATTGAAAATGATAGTCTTGATTTGAAACTCATTAAAACACATAGTGGTGTTACATGTCCATGACTTCAAAAAACTGATTAAAATAATTGTAGCTCCCAATTTCTAAATGCACATAGTGCCGTTCTAGGAAAGCAATTATTTTAATTTAGTTAATTGGAGTCCGAGCAAATAGGTTTTTAAATTTTTAAATCAAGGCCCGAGCAAATGAGTTTCTTATTTTTTTTTTTTAAATCAAGGCCCGAGTAAATATTTTGTTATACTCTTCACGCAGTGAATAGTCTTACAAGTTTGTCATGAAGTTTGTACCATACAGAAGGAGACATCGGAGACCCCATAAAGTATATATACGGAACGGACATGACTAAATAAACTCGTCTTATCGAGCTGATCAATAATATACAAAATGTTTAATTCTATTTTGTTACATACTACTATGCGGTCAATGTATTCTATTACACAGTTAAATAAAAACGTAGAAAATAACGTACTTTATAAAAATGTTTTTTAAACTTTCCTCCAAGTTAGATAGCATTACATACATAGTAGATAAGTAATAAATTCCTTATGTCTTTTTATATCGCAGGCCTGTGGTGTAGTACATATATGACATTCGTATAAAAATTATTTTCAATGAATTGCAATTTTAGGTAAAATTGAAAATACCATTACCACCAAAAGTCAGCTCAACAACACTGCTACCAAAACTTATACGCACAAAGGATGTAAAACAATTGCAGGACGGTAATGCGCAGCCTACAAAACCAAAGCTCACGGTGAGTTATTTTAAGTTATTTTAATTTTTTTATTAAATACTTTTGGTACTGTATTGTATTTACAGAAATGTCTCAATACATTCGATCTGACATCACTTGGTGTTGGTTCATGTTGCGGCACTGGAATGTATCTTGTTGCTGGCATGGTTGCCAAAAATATCGCTGGACCCGGTGTGATTATTAGCTTTATTATAGCAGCGATAGCAAGTATTTTCTCAGGCGCTTGTTATGCAGAATTTGGTGTACGTGTTCCACACACATCCGGCTCTGCTTATATGTATTCATATGTGGCAGTTGGTGAATTTGTTGCTTTTATTATTGGTTGGAATATGATATTGGAATACTTAATAGGTAAAGAAGCATATATTTTATATCCACAATAATATTTTAATTAACAAATTTATTTCTATTTTCTAAAGGAACAAGTGCCTGTGCATGCGCATTAAGCTCATGTTTTGATTCATTAACCGGCGGAGCCATTGCGGATTCGGTTAAAGAATCAATTGGTACAATATTTGGTAAGTATTGCAATTATTGGTGGAAATTATGATCTAAATAAAAATTTATTAGTATATCATTTATTTGGGATATAAAATATAAGTTACCATTCCAATTCAAAAATATGTATGTGTTGCGTTTAGCGATGTTTGGACTCTTTAATAGTTTACGTGAAGAAAAATTGTTTACAAAACAAATGATTTTTTATCTTGGAAAATATAGCAGCTACATATATTGTATATGTATCAAAGAACTTCAGCGGTACACTACAGCAACAAGTACACCGCATACATACTTGGTATTTTCAATACCCAAATACCCGAAATACCGCAAAAAAAAAGATGCGATGTTGATTACACCCATGGTCGTTTTGTTGCGGTAGCAGCAACACAAGTCGCCCTTATGTTCAATAATTTACACAGGTAATAACATAAAATGAAAAGAAACCAAGTGCGAGAACGAACAATACTCAACGTATCGGTACATTTATTCACATATCGGCATGAGTATGTAAAAGATTAAACCGAAGAGCGACCGGTGCTTGTATGATCGCAACAAAACGACCATGAGTATAATCAGCACCGCATCTTCTTTGCGGTGTTTTGGATATGAAAAATACCAAGTTGTGCATAAAAACACCGTTAGCTCCCTATGGGTACGGAGCCCTAAAAGACTAACTTTGGCTATGCCGAAGTTGTAATACTCTTCACGCCCCACATAGTGGTCCGAGGGTCTTCATATTTATTTTTGGTGGCTATGGGTCAGACACTTACTATATAGTGTCCAAAATCGCTAGTACAAAAAACAAAAAAGTTTTTCTAATAAGAACGTGATTTTGGACCCAGGTTTGTATGGGGGGTACCCCTCCTAGTGGACGCTTCCCGCTCCGCCAACCTGGATGTTACGTACTCCTTACTCATCGCAACCAATTCTTTGATTCTTTTTGGTGTAATTCGATTTTGAAGGTGGACAACATTTATGCAACTACAACATAAAACTGCATACCTTTTTTCCTATCATCAATTTTTTTTTTTGGAATTACCCGCTGGCAGGAAAAACAAAGAAGTATTACGTCAAAAAAAATTTTGAAAACATTTGTTTGGTATTTTTTTTTAAACTACAACTTAACGCTTTATTCAATTCAATTTTTTATTGCCCAAAATATTCAAATAACTTATCGATAATATTAATGTACTTATATATATACAGAGTTAAGTCATTACTTAATACTAACTTTACTACCGAGATATGAAATGTAAGAAAGATATAATACTTAATACTAACTTTACTACCGAGATATGAAATGTAAGAAAGATATAACATTAATGGAAGGCAAGTTTTTTCTACGTTGGTATGTCGCTCTAGGGATTTGTGATATCTTCTGCTAGCATTACTAATTTCTTTCTGAACAATATTTACACTGAGGTCTTTATGAATATCGTAATTTGTTATGTCCGCATTAACAATAGTTCGAAGCATTTTAGATTGTTGTCTCTGTATTATATTTATGTTCGTTTTCTTGGCTGTTCCCCATAACTTAATGCAGTACGTCCATATAGGCTTAATTACACTATTGTATAGCGCTAGTTTCCCATTGGTTGTCAGCTTAGCTCTGCTGCTAAGAAATGAGAACAACTGCTTACATTTTAATGCAAGTTGGTCTTTCTTTTACTGAATGTGATATTTCCAAGTCACTTTACTGTCAATATGCATGCCCAGGTACTTTGCCACATTGCTTAGTGGAATATCCCTTTAAATGTACCTTTTACTATACTCTTCACGCAGTGAATAGTATTATAAGTTTGTCATGAAGTGTGTAACATACAGAAGGAGACATCGGTGACCCCATTAAGTATATATATTCTTGATCAGCGCGACGAGACGAGGTGATATAGCCATGTCTGTCCGTCTGTATGTATGTATGCAAACTAGTCCCTCTGTTTTTGAGCTAGAGAGCTGAAATTTTGCACGGAGCTTCTTTTTACCATACGCAGTTCATTTGTCGGAATCAGCTGAATCAGACCACTAGGGGGGATTCCTCACACAAACCGGGATCCAAATGAAAGTTAATATTTGAAAAACATTTTTGGTTTCCATACTATCAACTTGAAATATGAACACTATAAGTTTCCGACCGATATCCACCAATCATGTAAGTTTCAAGACCCTAGGACCACTAGAGGGGTACCCCCATACAAACCGGGATCCAAATGACAGTTCTTATTAAAAAACATGACCCGTATCCACCAACCTTCTAGATTTCAAGACTCTCGGAATACTAGAAGGATCATGAAGAGTTTTACACCTTCAGCATAGCCAAAGTTAGTCTTTTTAGGGTTCCGTACCTAAAGGGTGCTAACGGGACCCTATTACTAAGCTTCCACCATCCATCCGTCCGTCCGACTGCGGCTCTAATGAACCGTAATAGGTAGAGAGTTGAAATTTTCACAGAATAAAATAAAGTTAAAAAATAGTGGGGTCCCCAACAAGAAACGTGTGCACAGTTTTTTTTTGTGTACTTTTAGGCTGTTGAATATTTCACTTTTGCATACATTGTGTTAAATCTTGTGCGATGCTACGGAACCCTCCGTGTGCGAGTCCCACTCACACTTGTCTGAAATTTTATATTTTTATACTCTTCACGTTAGTGAATAGTATTATAAGTTTGTCATGAAGTTTGTAACACACAGAAGGAGATATCGCAGACCACATAAAGTAATATATATAAATTTGTGATCAGCTCGACGAGACGAGTTGATTTAGCCATGTCGGTCTCTTCGCACACCTAGTCCTTCAGTTTTTGAGCTAGAGAGCTAAATTTTTGTACATCGGTTTCTTTTTACCAAACGCCGGTCAAGTTCGTGAATCAGCCGAATCGGACCACTAGGGGGGGTACCTCCCATACAAATCCCCTTTTAAATTAATGTTCTTATTAAAAAAACTTTTTGGTTTTTTGTCTTATTGAACTGAAATTTGGACACTATAAGTCTCCATATCCACAAACCATGAACATTTTAAGACCCTCGGACTACTAAGAGGGGTACCCCAAATACAAACCGGGATTTCGCACAATTTACTTGGTAATATGTTACTTATCTTTCCAAGTAGGCCCTCTTGCCAGGCTTTATCGAACGCTTTTTTTATATTCAGGAAAACACCAACACAGAACCTTTTTTCATCAAGATCCCTTAAGATTTTGTGAGTTACTCTTTGGACTTGCTGAATTGTGGAGTGACTTTGTCTAAGCCTGAATTGGTGGTCAGGTATGATTCTGTTTACATGCAGTATTGGATGTATTCTGTCAAGTAGAAGACGTTCAAACACTTTTGAAAGTAAAAGCAATAGGCTAATTGGTCTGTATGATGACGTCTTGGTCAGATCTTTACCCAATTTGGGTAAGGCTATTATTTCAGCAACTTTCCATAAAGATGGGTAGTGCCTTAGTCTTAGTGTCGCATTAAGCAGGTTTCTAGTTGGTTCTAGCCCATGTCCCATCCGACTTTAAGTGTGGCGGAAGGAAGGTGCGATTAGTAAGGTTTTTTGCAGCTTTCCACAGTGAGCAGTTAGTGTCAAACGTTGGAGATAGTGTTTTTATGTAATGTTCAAATTGTTCAGTTTTAAAATTCCTTAACCTGGTTTTCAGATCTTTGATTGCTTTGTTAACTTTTGCTTTGTCATTCGGAGTTCTCGTTCTTTGCCAAATCTTACGCAGTTTTGTTTTGTTCGCGATGACGATTTTTAATGAGCGGGGGAAAATATAGGTGTCCTCTTTTGATTTCAGTTCTAGCTATATTAGCTGCTTTGTTAATGTATATTCAATTTGTATTGGTGAATGGTCGGAAGAAAGTTCATTTCGGGAGTCAATTTGGAAATGTGTTGTATTCATATTTTTTAATACACAAAGTCTATATCCGGTATCTTCGTCCGATTCGTTGTCCAATATGTGGGTTCGCCTGTACTCAAGTGCAACCACACAATCGTTTGAATTGCATTTAGCAAATTTTTTCCTCTTTGTGTTTGTCAGCCTTGATCCCTAGCTTACATGTTTGGCATTGTAATCACCTGCTGCGATGAACCTTGGGCCGAGCTCTTTAAAGTAGTCCTTAAATTGAGCTGTTGAGATTGTGTGCCTAGATGGGCAATAAATAGCTGTAATTATGAAAAGTCCATATTTATGTTCCAGTAGCAATTCGGTCGACGTATGTGAGCGTGTTAATAAGTTTCAAGTTCAACGTGGCGTGTATAATTTTTACCAATGATAGCTGTGCCACCATGTCCTGAACCATCCGGGTGGTTGTTCTATATATTTTATATCCGGGAATGTTCAAGTAGTGATTATTTGTGCAGTGAATTTGAGAGATAAGAGCTATGTCAATCATATTTTTTTTGGGAATAGTTGAAGCTGTAAGATATGTTTGTGTAGTCCATTTACATTCCAAGCAATTATTCTTAATTTATGGTCCATTTTGTTTGTCAAGTTTAGTTATCAGAAATGTTATTATATTCATCATGTTAGTTACCTGTTGAATCAATTGCTTCATCATGCTTTAAGTATCGTCATTTGTCATGTTTTGGGCTTGAATGTGTAGTATTTAGTATCTTTGGATTTAAACATTTCTATAATTTTCGTGAAGTGTAGGGGTTCTGCCGGTTGGATAGGAACTTCATTATTGGGTAGATATTTGAGTACATAGTTTTGCTCTACTACTTCACTAAGTAACTTTGGTAAGTATGCTGATTTCTTCTACACCCTGCACATAATTAGGTGGTGACTTGTTACCTTTTGGAGTCTGTTTGGTGCTATTGACCAGAGCTTTCTTGTGTTCTTCTAAAATATTTTCAGTTTCCTAATCGATGTCTAAAATATGAAAATAGTTAGAAGATGGCTTAACAAGCCAGTAGTTGAGTGTGGACTGTTTATTTTTTTTTTTTTTTTTTTTGAGTTTGTTTGTAATTAAGGTTTTAGTAGGTGACGTTCTGTTTCGTTTGGGCTTGTTGTTATTGTTAAGTGTTTGTTCAGTCGGTATGGCCGGTGATTGAGTCTTATGGTTCCTTTTGTTTGAAATTAACTGCTCAGGCTCATGTTTACTGTTTGAATTGTTTAAACTTGGATTTTGTACTTGAGTGTGTGTAGCTGTCGCAGAATTGACCAATGACGAAGCGTTGAAGTAATTGCGATCATAGGTTTGGGTGTTAGTTTTTGTTGCGGTAAGTGCATACGGTGACGCGATCGAAGCAGTTGTTGAGAAAAAAATGTTTGTTGTTGCTGCTGTTGATGTGCAAGCTGTGCTTTGTGTAACGGTTGTTGTAGTTGCTGATGCAGTTGGTGCTTGGGTTGTGAACAGAGGCGTTTGAGGGGATAGGCAGTGGGTGTAGTGTAGTGATTTGGAATTTAAAAATGAATATTCATTTTTGGGGCCAGAAGAGACAAACAAAAAATATTCAATTCTTGCTGCCTTTGTAGCTGTTTTTTGTATTTTTTGATGAGCAAAGCTCATCTTAATGTTTTGGTTTTAGTTTCTTTCATTATTTTATAAAATGTATATTTAAATCCAACGAGCTTGAAAGCACTAGATACGACTTCACTGTTCGAATGATCTAATAAGAAAGAATGAATATAAGAAAGATATAAACAGAAAAATAACGCTTTATAACCCGTCAATTACTGTACTATGTATTAAAGAATTTGCAAGTAATCTAGGAAACTAGAAACCAGAAGCACAGTAAAAAATAATAAAAACTCAAGACGCCAAAACAGACATTACCTAAGTCCGCGTTGTATTATTCGTTGAGGACGTCTGGGATGTTATGTTCACTAGTATAAGTCAAATACTACATACTTTTTGGTTCTACAGAAAACTCTTTCTGAAGTTTTTGAGTCCTCCTGCGTTTGGTTTGGATAATGGTTATTTTCACAATAGAGTTGTCGTGCAATTTTTTACATTTGACGGGAAGAATATTTTAAAAGTTTTCTTTTACAATTTTAAAAATAAAATTTTTATAATTTGAATTCATCTTTAATGTCAAACACGTTAGTACCGTTTCTTTATCAAAAAATATTAATACAAAATCAGCCAAGTGTAAGTCGGACTCGCACACGGCGGGTTCCGTACCATCGTACAAGATTTTTTGAAAGATTAATAAAAAGGAAAACAAATTTTAGTACAATATTTTTTTATGCTGACAGCCCTATTAAGGCAAGCACAACATTCAGTTAGAGCGGTTTGGTTTTTCGAGAAAAGCACTCCGAAAAAAGAAAACTTTCGGAGTTCTGTGGCATCTAAAGTTTTAGCGAAAAGATTAAAAAACACTAGAGTTTTCTGTAACACCCCTGACTGACTTATTATGATTAAATTTGAAGTAATTAATAGAGTGTATATAATAACAGCATGCATTCTAAGTTGTTATATAGTATTATGTCATAAAAATAAATCCTTTTGATTTAGATATTTTTTTTCACAAAATCTATTTATTTGCAGGGAAACCACCCGATTTCATAGCATTTGGCATTACGCTACTTATGACCTGTGTTCTGGCATTAGGGGCCAGTAAATCAGTTATTTTTAATCACTTTCTAAATACCATTAACCTTGCAATATGGGTATTCGTTATGGCCGCTGGACTATTTTACGTCGATACAAATACATGGGTAGAGAACCAAGGTTTCTTACCTTATGGTTGGAGTGGTGTAAGTACACAAGCACAAGTACTATTATAAGACTATTCATAATTAATATATGGAAATTTAAATTTTGTCATTATTTTCTATGTTTTTTTCAGGTATTCTCTGGTGCTGCCACATGTTTCTATGCTTTTATTGGTTTTGATATAATCGCAACAACCGGCGAGGAAGCCCATAATCCACAAAAGAGTATACCAAAAGCTATAGTTGGGTCTTTGTTTATAGTGCTCTTTGCTTATGTAAGCATCAGCTTTGTTTTAACACTTGTAGGTAAGATGACGATAAGAAGAATTCATGTTTACACCATCTTAAACCGACATTATTTTTATACTTTTATACCTGACTATGTTCTCTTGCTTATTGCTCTTATGTAGTACCATTTGATCACATTAGTTCGGATGCAGCACTGGTTCAGATGTGGTCTTATGTGGGCGCACCCAGATGTCGTGCAATAGTTGCTGTTGGTGCAACAGCTGGTCTATCCGTAGCAATGTTTGGATCAATGTTTCCAATGCCGCGTGTCATCTATGCCATGGCCCAAGATGGACTCATATTTCGGTAAAATATTTCAATATTTTTTAAATCCTTGTATCTATATACTTATTGTTTGTTTTATTTGCAATTGTAAGACAACTATCACAATTATGGCAACGCACGAACGTACCGGGTTTAGCTACTATTGGCAGTGGTGTGGCTGCTGCTATTGTTGCACTCTCTGTCAAACTTGAGATACTTGTCGAGATGATGTCCATTGGTACATTGCTTGCATATACATTAGTTTCAACATGTGTCCTTGTGTTGCGTTATCAACCGCATAGTACTTCGCTTGTGGAATTATTACCGGCTCAATTACGGACTCCATTGGCACCGGGTACTGCTTGTCATCCAAATTCTATTTCTGCTGAGGTCCTCGAATCAAATAAGTTGACAATTAAGCGTGTTACACGTGGCATGTCCGATTCAGATGATTCATTTATTGATGAAAGTCCTGAAGGTTATTTGGGACGTGATGATCAATTTCTGGTATCTGATCGTTCGGAGAATAAATTCTACGGCAGTGTACATGGTGCACCAGCTGGACCAACTGGTCAGGCAACAGCATTCGATACAATGGGTCTGAATTTTATAACGCGTAAAATACATGATTATGCATATTTATGTCCGGGCTTTTTTCCATGGATAAATCCTGGACAAGCGACTGTTGAAAGTGGTACGTTTTATAAAATATTTCATTGCGTGCTTGCAAGTGTACGTGTATATAATATGATATGTTCAAATTTATTTCTCGAAATTCTAAATTACCAAGAGTTTAAATAATTTTTGTTTTCCTTCACTTTTTTCTGATTTCTGGGACTTTCTATCAATCATAATAATAAAATATGCCCTGTTAAATACAAATGGTTTGGATTCGTGTTTCATAATTTCATCAAACAAAAAAAATCAACAATCAAACATCAAAAACACAACAGGCATGTATGTAACTAAACTGGTTGGGATTATGTTTGGTCTCATATTTTTCCTGGATTTGTTTGCGGCCATTGGCTGGTCCGGTGGTCTCGCTGTATTCATTTATTTCATTTTGTTTATCGGCATCTTTATGATATTATTAATTATATCAAGACAACCACAAAATAGGTAAATTATTAATCAATAATAATACAATGAATTGAAAAATAATTAAAATTAAATTCCTTTTTGATCGCTACACATCATTTTCTATCTGCACACTTCATATTGTTTCGCCCTCTTTTTCTGTTTTTCTTTGTTTTTTTCTTCTTTTATTCATGTTTTTTAGATACGCACTTGCGTTTTTAACGCCTGGACTTCCATTTATTCCAGCTATCGCCATTACTGTTAATATTTATTTAATATTTAAGCTTAGTATATTAACTTTATTGAGGTTCACAATCTGGATGACATTGGGACTTATTATGTACTTCTATTATGGCATAACGAATAGCACATTGGAACAACAGGTCACCGATGATCTTGAACTACATGGCGACAAGGATTATGTAATCATAAATTTTCAATAAATAAGTATTTTCTTTTTATACTCTTCACGCAGTGAATAGTATTATAAGTTTGTCATGAAGTTCGTAACATACAGAAGGAAACATCGGAGACGCCCATAAAGTATATATATATTCTTGATCAGCGCGACGAGATTAGTTGATCTAGACATGTCCGTCTGTATGTATGCAAACTAGTCCCTCAGTTTTTGAGTTAGGGAGCTGAAATTTTTCACGAAGCTTTCTTTTTACCATACGCAGTCGGAATCAGCCGAATCGGACCACTAGGGGGTTGACACAAATATATATTCTTGATTAGCGCGACGAGACTAGTTGATTTCTTCATGTCCGTCTGTATGTACACATTTGTTATTGTACTATGGAACTGAAATTTGGACACTATCAGCAATATTCACTAACTATTCATATAAATTATAATTGTATTTTTCTTCTTAGAGCAAAAACGATGAAGAGAAAGCTGTGTGGGATCAACATTCTTATATTAATCAGGCACATGAACCTGTCTGGGCTAGGAAGGAAGTCAAGCAACTATCAACAAGTTAGTAAGAAAAAACAACAGAAAAACATTTACAATACTTACTTCGGTTCCATCGAAGATTATAAACATTTTCAACTAAGTAGTTATAACAAAAATTTGTTTTTCTATTTATTCAAATTATCTGATAATGTTATCTATACAATCTAAACTTCTATACTAATATTATAAAGAGGGAAGATTTGCTTGTTTTCTTATTTCCAATGGATAAAATCAAAAATTACTTAGCTGATTTTAAAAATTCCTTCACCTATATATATTATCAGCGGGTTCTGAATGTACTACACCATATTTTGGTCAAACTCATTTTTCGTTTTTTGTGTTTTGCACTATCGACTTGAAATTTTGACACCATAAGTGTCTGACCCATATCCACCCAAGTAAATTTTGAGACCAAGAATGGCATAGCCAAAGTAAGTCTTCTTTTCACTGGTTTTTATTTACTTTTGCTTATTCTAGCTAACATACTTAACACCTAATTTAAAAAAGCTAAAGATAACTAAGATTGGTTAGGTAATACTGGTTGAAAAGGCACGCATAGACCCAAGGTCACTTGCGATACCAGATGGAGTACCAGATATGATTTGTTTTAGCGAAAGTATGTATCATTTAAAATGCACGCGTTTTTGGAAAATCCAAGCATTTAATTTACCTCCAGTTCAGCAATATTACTTAGGTCTCTAAACTGTAAAGCTCCTAGGTACTTTTGTCGAGTTCTTATAAGTGCCGGGCAGAAACATAGGAGATGCTCCAAGTTCTCCCTATCTTCCATACACTTCCTGCACCTTTCACTGAATTTTCTACTATAGCCATTATACATGGCTTAAGCTGTTCTGCAGTTGCTAAGATTCCCCCATCTAACCTTCGCTGTTTTCTGTAAGCGCATTTCTAGATTGTTGTACATATTATTGAGTGGCTTCATTACGTCGCTTATTTCATAGATTGGTAACTTGCATCCGTTTTTCGCATTTTCGTTAACAGTTTAATTTCCCTCTATGCCGTTGTGGCTCGGTACCCAATAGATACCTAACTTGCGTTGCGCAGCTAGTCTTTTCATTACTATCTTACACTGTAAAACATTTTTGGATGATGACCAGTATCATGTTATCGCTTTTATAGCAGCTTGGCTATCTATGAAGATATTTATGTAAGAGTTGATACCTATACATGCAAGTTCCGCAGCCATTCTTGCAGAGAATACCTGCAATATGTTGCAGTAATCCGGAAGCTTGAATGATTTTTCAATATTCAGCTCCACTCAGTATACACCAGCTCCAACTCCAGCATTCTAAGCCTATACCCATTAGTCAACCATCCTTTTCTATAATGGCTTTTATTTTCTGTCCAGAGTCAATTTTCGGAACCATATAGATAGAATGATGAATTCCGAATAGAGCTATATACATATGGTCTATTAGAAAATGTCCCTATTGCACGTAGCCTTACTACGGATTTTGCCGCTTTGTTCTCTATGGTGAAATCAATTGACGGTACATTAAGGATAGCTTCCTGCCGTTGGAGTTGTTGTCAAGGCCCCTGTGATGAACAACAGAAAAAGTCTTTGAACGTTTTCCATTGGTCTGACATATGTTCGCTTTTTACATATTGTCCACCACACCAAAATTCCATAGAGCAGTATAGGTCTAACAATAGCTGTATAACATCAGTGCATAAGAGAGGGCGAAAGGCCCCAAGTGCTCCCAAGCATATTTTTACATACGTACAGAGCATGGGTTGCCTTCTTCTCCCGCCCTTCTACATTTAATTTCCATAGCAGCTTGTTATCCAAAACTATTCCTAAATATTTGGTGTGTGTCTTTAGCGCTACCATTTAAGCATGGTGGCGTCCATACAGGGATTTTGTAATTTCTTGTAACCTCCCTGAGGGGTTCCTCTACAAGTCTCTTTCATTACCGTAGTCTCATTCTATTCTGCTTTTATCTTCCTGTAGATCAAAAGGTTCTGCACCCATCGATATATAGCGTTTTCTTTCCAGAGCTTTAAGACTATCTAAGATATCCCCAGTTGATACATTATTGAATGCGTCTGCAATATCCAGAAACAACCCAATAGCATATTCTTTATATTCCAGTGCCTTTTCTATGCTAGAAATTAGCGTATATAGTGCAGTTTCTGTGGATCTGCGTTTCGTATAAGGATTTTGAGCATTTGACAGTATTGCTGGGTCTATCGAACCCTCAATATGCGCTGATAATATTCGCTCGAACGTTTTGAGAAGGAATGAAGTTAAATGAATGAATTTACTGCCCACTCTATTTTGCTTTTGATGATTATATAGTACTGCTCCAACTCCCCAAACTAATTTCTTACTGTAATCATTGGCTCTACAGCCTGGGAATTGGACACTGGTGAGGTCTTCTAGCGATTCTTGACAACTATTTGTCCATTTGCCACTTTCTTTCCTGACAAGGCAGGGCATGGTTGGTTGTTTTGTTAGAAGCTTCCACAAAATACCTTCCAGGAATTTCTCTTGGCTTTACTAATTTCTTGTTTGTATAGCTTCAGCACATCCATATATTCCTTCCAGCATTCTTCACTGTCTGCTGACCTAGCCAGTTTGAAGATTTCTCGCAGATAGCGCCTTTCGAAGCCCAACTCCTTGTTCCACCAAGGTGGAGCTGATAGGATATATAGTATGATTTTAATAGAGTTTTATTAAACGCTTCTAATTTTTGTTTAAATTGTATATGCGATGTAAGGGTTTTTACATTGCTCAGCTATTTAGTTTAAGATTTTCCTATGAAGGTCCCAGTTTGTAAATCTAGGATTTTTAGAACTTTCTTAACGTGATTGGGAGCACAAGCAATGTTGAATTCTAGATTTATGGTCTGAAAAAGATAGTGCACCAAGCACCTTCCAATTTTCGACCAATGTATTGCAAGTGGAAAATTGTTCGAGGTAGGTCCAACATTCTTCTCCCCGTTTTGATATATTAAGATAGCATTGTAAAGCTCTGCCGGTGGTGCATTTGTATCATGCGGTAGGAGCTCATCCTTACCGTCCTCGACTGTTATCACCGTCAAGTCATCTGTGGAGAGAGATGTTAACAGAGTTGTCCTTACGATTATAGCTGTTCTTACCCAGCTAATGGTACTCGGGATGTACGTGTTGAACTGTTTTGATTTTATTCCAGGGACTATGTTACCCGAAACAATTCATGGCTCCTGGGCTAAAGCCACGTCGTAGCCGTTGCCCTCCATTTTAAGGAGAAGCTCGGCTGAGGCCGTTTTACTACGGTGTAGATTTATTTAAAGAACCTTCAGCATTCGTTTCTGGTATCCTCATGGCGTTGCATCTTACGTCCAGCTTATAACAGATTCCAAAAAAAAAAAGACAGAGGTGTCGTGGGTCCACCGGGTGGTTTTAGAAAAACTTTTATTAAACAGGCTTTTTGAAAAACTTTTATTAAACTTGCTTATAATTTTATTTTTTAGCATAATCTTGCAAACTAAATTAAAACCACTTCCTGACATTCGATTGAGCTTAAATTTTGCTTGCTACACCTTTAGTTCTAGTGACAATATATTATGCTAAAATATGATTTCTATAGATTCAATTAGTATATTTTTGTCACGCCAAAAAACTCTATCCTCTTTCATTTAACTCTTTCTCTTTAATTTGTATATTTTGTTTTTTGATTGAATGCAAACATGTAAAGTAATGATTTAAATCAAAAATTTTCATTTAATATTTTAGGTAAAATATCCATTTAGTAGATTAAATACAATATGAAATGGTAAATTATAAATTATATAAAAATATAAAAAAAACAGTATAGAAAGGATTAGGATCAACGCACCTTTTATATTGTATCTTCTGATTACTATGCCAAGTTCATTTTTGTATGGGAGGTATCTCTCCTAGAGCTCCGAGAGTCTTGAAAATTACATGGTTGGTGGATATGGGCGAAACGCTTATAGTGTCCAAATTTCAGTTGCAGAGAAAAAAAATCCAAAAAGATTTTCTAATGAGGAGATGAATTTGAATGGGAGGTACCCCCCTAGTGGTCCGATTTGGCCGATTCCGTGCAAAATTTCAGCTTTCTTCTTTGTGCTACTTTCCGCAAATTGATAAAGAAGTTTCAAGTTTCATAGCGATATCTCTTTATTTGTTCGTTTTATTAATTAAATGCCGAAAGCTCAGCCATTTGGACCACTGTGTGTAGGTTTCACACTAAAAACAATCACAGCGACTAAGTGACCTAGAGTTCCCTTCTCTACAAACGAAAATTGAGAGAGAGAGCTCTGCTGTTCAGATTACTTGTATAATACTCGACATACTGTCAACGACTACAATTACTATAATATGTACATAGACTGGAAAGATCGCTTTCAAAATTGCTGTTGATGTTGCTGTTTTTACAAAACCATACACACAAAATTTTCCGTTAGTTCATCCAAAAAAAATTCTGAGCAAGTATGGACACCGTATCTATTTTTGCATGAAAACGTTTTTCATGAACCATATTTATATTTTTTAAAATAATAAATATACATTTAAAAAAAAAATAATAAGAAGTACGGAACTGGCGTTGAACTCACACTCTCTGCTTATATGTATCACGAGCCGGCTCTTAACACACTAGCCTATCAAGGTATTACCGGATCAGAAGCTAACGAACGATAGAAACGTTACTTTTCTATTTATTCAGATTTTTATATAAAAAATTAAAATTTCCAACTTTTCCGGTGGATTTTCCAGAAATTTTCTTTCAAATTCAAATTCTCTCTCCGTACCATCGTCCAAGTATTTTTGAAGCTAAAATAAAATATGTATTTAAATAATAGTAAACATCATACACATAAATAATAACCAGCTGCTTTAAGTTACACTTCATTGCTTAAAACATAGGCTATTATAATTGTAAATAGTCCTTTATTGAGAATTTCTGACTTTTCCTGTGGATTTTCCCAAAAATTTTATTATTAGAGGCAATAGAAATACACACTCTGGGAAAATTTCAACTTTCTATCTATAAAGGTTCATGAGATAAAGCTCTGTGGCGGACGGACGCTCCTCCTCATCAAATGTTACAGGTTTTGTGTATGGGGGGCCCCTTTATTTTTTTTAAATTTATTTTTTTTTTTATTATTTGCCGTTATAGCTGGAATTGAATTACACACTCTGTGAAAACTTTCTATCAATATTACGGTTCATGAGATAGAACTCTGTGACGGACGAACGGACAGCGTAGGCTTAGTAATAGGATCCCGTTTTCACCCTTTGGGTATGGAACACTAAAAACAGCCAAATAGGGCAAGTCGTTCTGAAGCAATACGCTTAAAAAGAAAATGATTTTTCTCAATTTTTGGTACCTTTTTTAACACCCCTCCCCCCTTGATGACATAAACGCGCAATGACAAAATTCCTCTTACAAGCGTTAGCACATCCTATACTTTCTGTATATATAATACTTGACGCAACGGCTTTTGAGTCACGAGATATATTAAAATGAAAGGCGACACTTTTTTGTTACATTTCTGAAAAACGTCAGATTTTGTCATGTGTCCCCTTTTTTAAAAAGTATTCACGTTAAAAAACACCTTGAGTGTTCAGTTTTCTTCATCTGCAAGTCAAAGTACTACGCATTAACAAAGAGAGAGAGAGAGTGAGAATTGAGAGAATGAACACGTTGTTGTTGTTTTGTTTATTTTTCATATATTTTGTGTTATGCGCCCGCTTCCTTTACCTCGGTCACAACAGTAGACTAGGTTAATTTGTGAGTGAGAATAACAACAACGAAACTTCGTTTCAAAAAGAGATTCGATGTTTTCTGAGAGAATTGTCTAGTGTATGTAGTTAATGGTCTTTGTCCAGACTAATCTTCTTATTGATCAAAGAACGTCTATTTATACTCTTTTCCTCTTGTTGGAAGTCATTGCTCAAGCGCAAGAAATTGAAGTCTCAAAAATGGAAGAAAACAAAAAAGAATTGAATTATTATTTCATCAATAAGTTACAGTTATTTTTAAAGAATTAATTGCTCGAAAACAAGTAACAGTTATTTATAGTTTTGATCGAAAACAAGAAACACCTATTACAATTTTAATGCGATTATATGGGATTGATTCAATATATTGAGGGTTAAATATCGATATATATCGAGCATCCCTACACGAATATTACCATTCCCTACTGTGAAAGGTGTAAAAAGAGCAAAGAATACAAAAATTTTAAATTTAAAAATTTATTCATATTTATAGAACCACGACATACCTACTCTAAAACGACAGCAACTCACAGTAATCCAAGGCATACTACGATGAACACAAGGCATTCTGCAACAATCAATAGATCATCATCTTCATCAACAACAACACAACCAAATCAGCAACATATAGCAACAAAAACAGGTAGAAGTACCGATACCGGAGGAATTGTAACAACGGCAAGAGGCGCCGAAAGTAGCATTAGAGAAACAACAAGTAGCAGCAACAGTGGCACTTTTAGTATGTTCATAGATGAAACACAATTTCCAACTTGGGACGATTAAATTACAAACACACACAGACACAAGCATAAATATATGTACATACTACATACAATATTTTTTATTTTTATTGTTTTATTATTATTAGCGGTATTCATGCAACGTGGCAAACTTTGCAAAATGGCAAATTCGCGAATAATGTGGCGTTGCTCCACACAAAAAAAATTTCTCAGATTTTCGAAATCTGCAAGACTAAATTGAATTGGCCAGTCTGCCTAAAAGTCAAATGTTTTGCAAATTTCAACGTATGTACTTGTTATTACAATACATTCACTTTTTGTTTTACTTTTTTCGGCATTTTCAATTGTTTGTTTACATTACACTGGCAATTGTGCTTGCGAGAACAACTGATTTGCCAAGCGCAAACACAATTGTTCGTTCACGCAATTCACAATAGCAAAGACCCTTATTATGAAAATATATTAAACTTTTACCTAAATTATACCCCGATTTACACGGTTCTTTTTTAAACGTTTTTACTTTTGCACCGTTTTGAAAGTATGTATGTATAAAATTAAAAAACAAAATTTTTAATTCATCTAATATCGAATTGTAGTCCGGTCAAATTAGATTACAAAAAAGTCGTAACTTTACAAAAAAAAAACGCTTTGAGCTAAAAAGTATACTATACTTGTTATCTTGTCATATACACACACTAATTTTTTTTATTTTATTTTATACATTTTTTTTTTTTTATTAAAATTCGGATGCGTCGTTAAGTATTCAAATCCTTTTGGATTCTAATTCGAAAGATCCGGAGCCAAAAAAATGGGATTCGTGCATTACTACTAATAATCATAATATTTTTCTTCAATAGTAATGTCTTCATCTTCGCTTTCTTCTTCCTCTTCTTACTGGATTTCTTTACATTGCTGTAAGAAGAGAGATACATCAGTTGTCTCCTACATAAATTCATAAGATTCCTCATCTCTTATATTTGATTCAACATTGGAGTAAGACTGGCCTTGACAATTGGTACATACTGGTAAACAAAATAATTCGATTTGTTTACTCTAAGAGTTAATGCGGCTTTTTTACGTTTTCCAACAATCGATCTACAACATTTGAAGCTTTATTATTAATATATTTATATATAGCAATGAAGACTGAAGCGATGACAAGATCGCGTTCAATGTCGCTGCTACGGACGTACCAGGTTGCATTCACAGCACAACTCATTACATTATTCTGAAGCCTTTGTATTTGCATTAGTTGCTGGAACACGAGCAGCCCCTTAACTAGGTACCATAAGTCCATACAGGTTTTAAAATTTTTACACTAGTACTTTGTTGTAGATTAGTAGCGTAGTTCCCTTTGATCAATAATTTGATTAAGACAATTAACAAATAGCTTCTCTATAAGTTTTGAATTTATGGGAAGTAGAGAAATTCACCCTTCTTATTTTATAAAGAAATGATTATTAAAATTAAACATCTAAGTTTCAAGTATTTAAATCATTATGCATTTCAAAGATACACAATTAATTATAATCTTCACGCAATAAATAGTATTATAAGTTTCTCATGAAGTTTGTAACACACAAAAGGAGACATCGGAGACCCCATAAAGTATATATATTCTTGATCAGCGCAACGAGACGAGTTGATCAAGCCATGTCGGTCTGTCTGTCCGTATGTGTGCAAACCAGTCCCTCAGTTTTTGAACCAGAGAGTTGAAATTTTGCACAGAATGTTCTATTCACCATACGCAGTGCATTTGTATATCAGACATTTTTAATTAGCCAAATCGGCCCACTAGGAGGGTATCCCCCATACAAACCGACTTCAACCCGATAGCAGTAGATAGCACATACCAATATTAATATTTTATTAGTATCTGTTATTTTTCGTTTTAGTGTAGTGATTTTTTGTGGTTTTTGAAGTCGGTTGAATTTGTTTAAACAAAATTTATAAAATTAATGTCTATTAAGTCGTCGATTAAGTCTTCCTAATAAACAATAATGCAGAGGTATTAAGTTTATATTGGCCCATACTTACACGTAAACAGCTTTTTCGCCTTTACAGTCAAAAAATCTTTCGTATGGAACACAAAAAACAGACCCTTTAGTTTCGAAATAAATCAACCACTCAAGGCGATGAATCTCACCATTTTTCAAAGTACGTTGAAATAAATTTTTAGAACAAATCTTTGTTTCATCACAACACATTCTTGGAATTTGTAAAATCGGTAATATTATTTCGTGGTGGTTTATAGTTATGTAATCCTGAGTTTCTTCATTTCAATTCCATAAATAGGGATTACTATTAATCATGAAGTCTTCAGCTCTCATCAAATTATCACTTGATGAATTAATTGAAGGAGAGCTTGACTGTATTTCTTCAGCATCTTGAGACGAAAGAGAATTTGACTGCATCTCCTTAGTATCCTGTGATAGGAATCTTCAGAGAATTTTCCAGCAGCCACAGTCGAAGCAGAAGCAAAAAATCAAACCCGAAAAACTCCGAAGCACTGCGGCAGTCGTCTTTTCAGAGTTTGACTGACAGTAATAGTTATTTATATTTAGTTATTAGAAAGTATTTACGGCAAATGAACATGATGGTTTTTGATCATTGTTAGATTTTGTTGAACTTGTTACAATAAAATTAGATATTTTTGGGATTTTCTTTAGTAAATAATCTTGTTTTGTAGATTCTTTTAACGTTCTTTTACGATATTCACCACCGCTGAGTTTTTTTCAATGGCAACACATATTTGATTAAAAAATAATTTCAGAATTTCTACAACTTATTTAACAACCATAATAATAAAACAATAACTAATTTAGAATAATAAATCAATTTTTTTAATATTAAGAAATAATATTGCGACATCTATACAGCGCGATGCTTCAATTTATTATATGGGTATGTGATAGAAAACACCGACTTTTTTGATGTAGGGCGTTTTCAATCCCGCCCAAGAAAAAACCTAGGTGCAATAGAAAACGAGATGATTTCGTTTTCCGAACTTTGATATTCGAACGAACAGCTGATTGAATATTGTTAATTTTAGGCGCGTCTTACACGTATTGAATTTATGGCGGAACTTATGGTTGATTTTTTTTTTTAAGCCCCTTGCTACTATTTACATTCAGCCACAGATGCCAAGAAAATATTTTGATACTGTTCACTCCCTTTCACTTCCCTCACTCTACAAAAATCAATCGAAAAAAAACTTCCTTTCTCAACAAATAAAAATCGTGTATAGCACCCTTCTGCACACATTGCAATCATGCCAACTTTCACCAATGAGATTATTAAAAATTCTCATTGATCTTACCACATTCTACCCAGTTTTAGAACAAAATGAAAACATCACAGTTTTATTACCAGCATATGTAGTTAATTTTAACATATCAATTAAATGAATTAAAAACGAATTGGAATCTTTGAAAATGTTAAAATGTATGTGCAAGCAGGTTGGCATATTCAGCGTTGGTTGGTTTTGCTTATTTCGTCTATTTTACTTCAATGGAAAAGTGATTTGGGTAAAATTTAAATTTATGCCTTAACACAACAAAAATGTTGAATCCTTTAAATGCAGTTTAGCAAGAAAAACAACAAACTACAGTTCTTCGTACTTTTTTCCTTTAATACAATAACTTGAGATAAGAGAGTATTTAACCAAATCACCTGTAAAAATTTTGGCGATTTCAGAACTGTCAAAAGCAGTTTCCAGCACACAGTGAAATGAAATTGTGTTGGAATTGAGACGAAAACGTTTTCCATCACACATCGGATAGTAAAACAAATCAAAAGTCAAACTTGTCAATATCTATCAGACAATTGCTTCGAGTGACTTGTGAATTTGTGTGCAATTGTTTTTGTGAGAGATCAAATGTTTCTTTTTTGTGAGTAATGCGAGTGTGTTTTTTTTTTACATAATATAATAAAAAACATTTTTTGACAAAGGCATATGTATATTAATCTATTAATAAATTAAGATCGCACCGACAATTAAAAAGTAAATTCCATACTTTAATTAAATTCATAGCAAAATCAATCCAAACCAATTTTTGAGTTTTAGTTGCCCTGAAATTCTTTTCGCCTCCACTCTCCACTGTCTTCCAATACATATATGGAAACATATTTCATTATGAATATAGTATTCATGATAGTTGTTTGCGTAGATATAGTCGGTACATCCAACGCGAGTAATTAGTAGTCGCAGGTTAACAAGGTTTTTGTCAATAGGAGACATTGATTATTGCCACCGTCGACGCATTCTGCGTTTTTCCATAACTGTTTCTTTTATTTCCACAATTAATTTTACCGTTGTATTTATTATTTTATTTATTTAATCATTTTGCCTTTATCTCGATCTTTACAAGCTATTGAAATTGATATAATTTCTGCAGTTCGTCTTATCAATACGACCACAGCTATTTTGCAGAGGCCACAGCTTTTCGCTAAGGCTAAAGTACAGAAATCTTAATTTACAGAATTACCAGCCCTCAAACAAATAGATTTTATATTCAAACTCAGTCTGTTAAAAATTATTACCGACTTTCAATTTATACATACGTATTCATTTTATGGATTGCTAGTCAACCCGCCCCAGCTTCGCTTGGGTGCCATTTACACTTTTATGAAAAAAAAGTATTCCAATATTTTTAACTGCGAAGAGGTTTTGCAAGGTGTTGAAGTGATTAAAAAAAATATTCCTTGTTTTTTAGAGAATTGCATGAATTCGTTATTGTCTTACATATTTATAATAACACTTACCGTTTACGAGAAAAATACGAAAACTCTATATCTTTGACCATTGACTTTGAATAAAATTTTTAGCACACGTACGATCGTTGGGGACTTTTGGTATTTACTTTATAATAATGTCCTTCAGATCTAACTCAATTTTCAGCCCAATGCCAATTTTTGCAAAGTAACGACTTTTTTTTTTGTATACCCGTATTTTTACCAGACTAATTGAATCGTGTATTGAAATTGGCATTATGAATTGCATGAATAGTCAATTGGATCTAAGTTTTGTGAAATTGATTTCGTTATTTTTTATGTTTTATGCTAAAATATTCAAATGTGAATGTAAATTAAATTTTTTAGCATGTTTACGATTTAAACGGTTTTTATAGAAAAATTTTCAATTTCTATTAACACAGTTTTCTCAGAAGCGTATCTACCATGTAAATCAAAGAATATGTATATTATATACTTATTATATGCATGTATATATTTATACAAAATATCATTTTATTAAAAATTTCAGTAATTAATTACAAATAACTTGTTTGTATGACGCTCAAATCGATTTTACGAGAATCGATACAACGAAAACCTTGTGTATAAACACTTTTTCAAATTGATTTTCACGTAAGAATCGATTTGACGAAAACAGCATATGAGAATCGATTTCAGTTTTGTAAATCGATTTCAATGTCATGTAAACACTCAAATCGATTTGAAATTCAGAATGTTGTTTCATAAGAGTTGCCATGTGGTATCTATTTTGCTTTATTTTAATTTCTTTTTTATAATTTGTATGCTGAGAAATCATTGATGAACGTTGTTATCAAGGTAAGTATTTGACATTTACATATTATTTTATTCAATGTAATTTCAAAAAATAACTTATTCTGTTGAGAAAAAAGAAGCAAAATATTCAAAATTTTTCTTGTTTATTTAAACCATTAATAACATTAAATATTCTGAAAAATCTGTAAATATTTTTATTAATTATGTTATTATATGATGAAAATGTTTCGCTTAACACAAAGTTTTTTTTTTTTTTTAATTTTTAATTCATTATCTAACTATTGTAAGTTATTTCATTTCCTATGCTTATTACAACCTAACAAATGAAATGAAATTATTGTATAGGAAGCAAGTTTAAATTGTGTCCTATCAATTGAACTCTCATTGCTGCTGGCCTGTCCTTGTGAGCTGGCAATAAATTTTATAGGTATCACATTTTTCAGAGCAATATTATATACTACATATAAACACAGATATTTTGTATATTGGGGTGTCCCAAACAATAAAAATAAGGAGATAATATTGTTTGAATTTGTCGACTTGCATTAAAAGTGATCAATTCAGATATCCACATTTAAAAAAAATTCAGATATAAGAAATGTGACGAACATACATACATATATGCTCAATAATTGATTTATAATAGTACCAACAAAACTAAAATGTAATATATAATTAGTACATGATAGATACTTCCTATCATGTGTACAACACATATGAATCGTATTTACATAACTTATGTTTAAGTCTGGATTGTAAGTCTTCAACTGCATAGATAAAATACTTGTATCCTTAAGTCAACGATCTCATCAATGGTCATTAGTCATTTGTTATATAATACCTAAGCAATAACATGTTATAGTTGGATTATTGAATATAAAATTTTGAAAGACTTCATCTCAACACAGATGAAGTTGAGGATGATGAGTTAAAAAACTTTCAGATATGTATGCAAATTAATACAACTATTTTAGATAGGATTACATGTATTGTATATATTTTTTATTATTATTGGTTTATTGTTTTGGTTGAAAAAAAAAATTATAATTATAATTCACTTGAGTCTTTTTTTACATGGTTAATGGCATCCTTACATATTGTATACTATAACGACAAATAATAAAATTTTAAAATAGAGGACTACTTACAATTATAATAGCTTATGTTTCAAGCAATGCTTTCTAACTTAAAGCAGTTGATTATTATTTATGCTATTTCTGTATATAATGTTCACTTCTATTTAAATACATATTTTAAAAAAACCATGGTACGGAACCCTCCGTGTGCGAGTCTGACTCACATTTGGCTGTATTTTTTTCATTTTTTATACTCTTCACGCAGTGAATAGTATTACAAGTTTGTCAAACACAGAAGGAGACATCAGAGACCCCATAAAGTATATATATGTATTCTTGATCAGCGCGACGAGACGATTTGATATAGCCATGTCCGTCTGTCTGTATGTCTATATGTATGCAAACTAGTCCCTCAGTTTTAAGCTAGAGAGCTGAATTGCACGGAGCTTTCATTTTATCATACGCAATACATTTGTCGGAATCAGCCGAATCGGATCACTAGGGGTACCCCCATACAAACTGGGATCCAAATGAAAGTTCTTATTAGAAAAACTTTTGTTTTTTGTACTATGGAACTGAAATTTGGACAATATGCCTGATCTATATCCACCAACCTTATAAATTTCAAGACCCTCGGACTACTAGCAGGGGCGTGAAGAGTATTATAACTTCGGCATAGCCAAAGTAATTTTTTTTTATATATTTAAAGATAAATAAACTTATTTTAGGATTAAGTTTATTAAATTTTTTCCAAAGTCAAGCCCAGAACTTTTCGTACGTTTTCATGCTGTGCATCTTCTAGAATTTTGTGTTGTTTTTGTTATTGTATTTTGTCCTCTCTGAGTACATACAAGCTTATTGCGCTCTTCGTCTCTTCTTTCTGTATAGCAACTGCAAAAAATTATCACTACCGAAAATCGTAGCAGCAGTCGTCGTTTTATAATTTTTGATTTTGCTATCCTGTTGCTTTCGGTCAAAGCAGCAGCAAGTGTTCAGTTTCTGCAAGTCTATGCGACTGTTTTCTGCTTTTGCTGTTTGCTTCTCCGGACGCAATAGGCCATACCACACTACGACAGAAAAAATATGCTCTGCTACCCTTGCTAAGCCGGGACGGGTTGCTGGTATTTGATAAGATGCTTACAGAAATTTTATTTGGCTTCATAACCAAACTTTATTATTTCGCACTATCCTGTAAGAAGAGATTCAGGTGTAATAACACTTTATATGAAATTTTATCTATTACAATTTTTCTTTGTTTGTTTGTTACAAAAGATCTTATATATCAGACTCAAGTGATAAGACATTTACACGTAGTGTAAAGTATACAAGAAAATAAAAGCACATTAAACATTGATATACATACATATATGGGACACTCTGAAACAGAACATACATACGTATATTCGTATAGATTGATATGACTATGGTTAACGAGAGTTACGGAAATAGGTATGTATTTAAAATATGATTTGAGAAATGAAAATTAAAATGTTTTTAAAAAAAACCCAGTTAAAAAAAAAACCAAGTAAATGATTTTACAAAGTTAATCATCAAATAATTAAAAACAAGAGAAAGGCAAATAACATTTCTTTAAAATTAAATAAATGAAAAATAAAATGCCAAAATAGTGTTTATTAAAACAAAAACTTATACTATTTAATAAAAAAAACTGTATTTAAAAAAATAATAAATAAAAAAAATTTTAAATTTTAAACTTTTTTACAAAAGTAAATTACCATGAATCGATGGTAAGCGAGCAAAGCACTTGTGGGTAAAAACCAAACACGAATCACATTCAATGAAGCTAAAATATTTACTTACTTAGCATACAAATTACATTAATACTATTAATAAATATAAAAAATATTTACATATACATTTCACTATTATAAAATGTTACAAATTTCAAGAAAAAAAAAGATAAAAAATATATATACATATATGTAATTCCTTCTTACACCACATACAATATACGCGATAATTTTTTCGTATTCAATTTCTTTTCTACTTTCTTGTCTAAAATATATTTTTGATTACAGCGAAACTCGCGCTCTCACTCAATTGAACTATGCATTTATACATTTTTACGTACATTTAATACTAATTGCCGTAATTTTCATTAAATTTATTATTATTATTACAATTATTAAATATACCAAATAAAATTTTTAAGAAAAAATAAAACCAAATGCATACTCATAAAATATAAGGTTAATAAATAAATAAAAAATATATATATGAATAAATAAATGAATGAGTGAATGACTGAAAGAATGATTGCAAATAAAATTGTGTATCTAAAAAGAAAAAAAAGACACAATACATGGAAGAATGTTGTTAATCTGTTTACCCTAAGAAGTACCTTTTTTAATTTATTAATAATAAATATATATACATATATATAATAATACATATAATATACAATAAAAATAATATATTTCCAGCAATTTTACCTAAAAAAAAACAAAAAATTAATAAAATGTGTTTTTGCGTTGAATATATCAATAAAATAATATTAAAGTAATAAAAAATATTAATTATAATAATACTATTATTGTTATGTATTATACTTACTATGCTAAATAAATCATACACAAAAAATTAATGAAGTATGTACAATATTTAGATAAGTCCAGTCCAATAAAAGTAAATGAAAGGAAGATTTTAAAAAATTTCAACTTAAAAGGACATATGTTTCTTAGTCGAATCTTCTCTATACAGTGATCAAATCCACTTGTTCTTCAAAACAAAGTTCTATTCGTTACAAACATCAAGCCAAAGTATGTAATAATACCCTATTGCGATTGTTCCATTAAAAGATAAAAATTAAAATAAATATTATATACAAATATAAAAAATGACTAACTTTGACTATGCCGAAGTTGCAATACTCTTCACGCCCTTGCTAGTGGTCCACGGGTCTTGAAATTTATAAGGTTGGTGGATATGGGTCAGAAACTTATAATAAATACTTTAATACTTTATGGGGTCTCCTTCTGTGTGTTACAAACTTCATGACAAACTATTCACTGGGTGGAGAGTAGAATAATGAAAAATGTTTAGATTAATATACACACATTAATTCATATAGTAGTTTTTAATAGATTCTTGAAATATTAGGTTTGTACAAAAATAATGGCCGTTTCCATATTGTTTATTTTTATGCATGAATTTCTGAATAAATTTTTTAATGAATGTGATCATGCTATATGTCGTTTTAAAGCGCCGGAGACGACACGAAATATCAATAAAGCATGGGGCGAGGATACTGCTTCCGAACGTACCACACGTAGATGGTTTGAAAAATTTCGCGCAGGTGATACCAGCCTTGAAGATAAAGAGGGTCGCGGCCGCCCATCTGAGGTTGACAATGACGAATTGAAAGAGTTAATCGAAGCCGATCCTCGCAAAACCACACGAGAAGTCGCACAAGAACTCAACGTCGATCACTTAACAGTCGTACGCCATCTGAAGCAAATAGGGAAGTCAAAAAAACTCGATAAATGGGTGCCGCATGAATTGAACGAAAATCAAAAAAATCGTCGTTTTGAGGTGTCATCGTCTCTTCTTCAGCGCAACAAAAATAACCCGTTTCTCGACCGAATCGTAACGTGCGATGAAAAATGGATCCTCTACGACAACCGGTGACGTTCCGCGCAGTGGTTGGACAGCGACGGGGCTCCACAACACTTCCCAAAGCCGAAACTACACCAAAAGAAGATTATGGTTACTGTTTGGTGGTCAGCAGCCGTTCTCATCCATCACAGCTTTCTGAATCCAGGCGAAACGATCACGGCAGAGAAGTACCGCCAACAAATCGACGAAATGCACCAGAAGCTTCGACGTATGTGCCCGAGATTGGTCAATATGAAGGGACCAATCCTGCTCCATGACAACGCTCGACCACACGTCGCACAACTGACCGCCATATTCACCGGACCTCTCGCCCACTGACTACCATTTTTTTAAACACCTCGACAACTTCCTGCGCGAGAAATGCTTCAAAAATCAGGACAACGCCGAAAACGCTTTCATCGCCTCCAGAACTCCGGACTTTTATGCTACCGGCATAAATAAACTTGTTTCTCGTTGGCAAAAATGTATTGATTGTAATGGTTTTTATTTCGATTAATAAAGTTTATTCTGAGCTGAGTTACGTTCATTTAAAGTAGCTGTTTGAAAACGGCCATTATTTTTGCACCAACCTAATATTACACCGTCAAATCATTTCAAAATATATTTACTACTTATATATGTTCTTAAAGGGATCTTACCATTTATTATTATTTATATAATATTTGGTGATTTTTGGAAAATCTAAATTTCTTTGTATGCTTGTTAGTTTTACTTTATTATTGGTAAATCCACCGAAAAAGTCGGAATTGGTGGATCAAAATTTTTTATATAAAGCTTAGAGATCAGGGATTGAAATTGCTTGACTATTTTCAATGCTTTTTTTATTGCTTTACTGCGACTTCGTAAAATAAAGAAGCAGAAGCGAAAAGCAAAGGCAAAAAGAGATAAGAAATTACTTGCTTGAACGCCGCCAGCCTTTAGTTTTCTACTTACACAGTCAGCAGCAGCGACATTACATATGATATAAATGTAGTAGTAACAGTAATGAACTTAAATTTTCTAATATTAAAAAATGGAATATGCTATGAATGGAATTTTTAGTAACAGTAAGGAACAATTGAAGTGGACAGTGGTGCAACAGAAGCATGAAATATTTATCTTTTCAACAGGTATCCTCTTCTTCAAACAACGGCAAAGCTTCGATTGCTTCATCTAAATATACAGAATTTAGTTTAACCAGTAATATGTGTTTTAGTGTTTCAAGTGTGGATAATAAAAATGAAGAAAGTGATGCTTCTGACCCATTTTATTTCATATCGTAGTCTGGATTTCTTCGTTTTGTTAATTTTATTCATTTGAGGCTCGTTTGGTTCCTTTGTGTTTCTATTGCTAATTAGCATTGTTTTGTCCTGGTTGCCAGGTCTAGAGAAATTCATGTTGACAAGGTCATTTCATGCATTTCTATGTCCGTCTGCATGTGCGCTGCAGTCGATCATTTCTTTTTTGGCGCGACAAAACGTTGCATAGGAAATCCAAAATTATATTAGGTTGGTGCAAAAATAATGGCCGTTTCCATATTGTTTATTTTTATGCATGAATTTCTGAATAAATTTTTTAATGAATGTGGTCATGCTATATGTCGTTTTAAAGCGCGTTTTTCGCTCTATCTTCTAGACTAATTATCTTTTTATTATCGTCATACGTTTCTGATTTCCGACCACTTTTTGTGATGCTTTTAAAACAAGAAATTCGCATTATTTTGCTTCACGAGTTCAAACTTGGCCACAATGCTGCGGAGACGACACGAAATATCAATAAAGCATGGGGCGAGGATACTGCTTCCGAACGTACCACACGTAGATGGTTTGAAAAATTTCGCGCAGGTGATACCAGCCTTGAAGATAAAGAGGGTCGCGGCCGCCCATCTGAGGTTGACAATGACGAATTGAAAGACTTAATCGAAGCCGATCCTCGCAAAACCACACAAGGAGTCGCACAAGAACTCAACGTCGATCACTCAACAGTCGTACGCCATCTGAAGCAAATAGGGAAGTCAAAAAAACTCGATAAATGGGTGCCGCATGAATTGAACGAAAATCAAAAAAATCGTCGTTTTGAGGTGTCATCGTCTCTTCTTCAGCGCAACAAAAATAACCCGTTTCTCGACCGAATCGTAACGTGTGATGAAAAATGGATCCTCTACGACAACCGGTGACGTTCCGCGCAGTGGTTGGACAGCGACGAGGCTCCACAACACTTCCCAAAGCCGAAACTACACCAAAAGAAGATTATGGTTACTGTTTGGTGGTCAGCAGCCGTTCTCATCCATCACAGCTTTCTGAATCCAGGCGAAACGATCACGGCAGAGAAGTACCGCCAACAAATCGACGAAATGCACCAGAAGCTTCGACGTATGTGCCCGAGATTGGTCAATATGAAGGGACCAATCCTGCTCCATGACAACGCTCGACCGCACGTCGCACAACTGACCGCCATATTCACTGGACCTCTCGCCCACTGACTACCATTTTTTCAAACACCTCGACAACTTCCTGCGCGAGAAATACTTCAAAAATCAGGACAATGCCGAAAACGCTTTCATCGCCTCCAGAACTCCGGAATTTTATGCTACCTGTATAAATAAACTTGTTTTTCGTTGGCAAAAATGTATTGATTGTAATGGTTTTTATTTCGATTAATAAAGTTTATTCTGAGCTTAGTTACGTTCATTTAAAGTAGCTGTTTGAAACGGCCATTATTTCTGCACCAACCTAATAGTAGTTTGCATAAGTCCAAAAATTTTGGCGCGATGGACAACACACAATCAAACAAAACGACAAATAGTTCCAATAGTTCCAGCCCCTCCAACTCTCTCTATCTTTTCGTTTTTCCATTCATATCATTTTCCATTTTTTAATATTAAAAAATGTAAGTTCATTACTGTTACTACTACTTTTATCATATTTTATTTTTTTTTTTTAATATTAGAAATAAATAAAATAAATAATGCCTATCTACTTATTTAACAAAACAATGTTTGTTGCGCAAGAAATTTTCGAACGCTGCTTCTGCTCTACCCAGAAATAGTAAAGGAAACAGCAGAAATAGTCGAACGAAACAGACGAAATAGTCAAACGAAGCAACCGAAATAGTCGAACGAAGCAACCGAAATAGTCAAACGAAACAGCACAAATAGTTAAAAGAAACAGCACAAATAGTAAACGAAAGGTTGGCAGCGTTCAAGCAAGTAATATCTTATCTCTTTTTGCCTTTGCTTTTCGCTTCTGCTTCGTTATTTTACGAAGTCGTAGTAAGCGGCTGCAAATGTACTTCTTTATTTTACTGGGAAGAATGCAAGTAAAGCAAATAATTCTCTGCTGTCGCTATGTTGAAGCCAAAAATTCAAACCCTGTTAGAGACATATATTAAAATTAATCAAGTCGTCTTTTTAAAAGCTTTTAAATCATATATGTTTGTTTAAATGAAAAATTATTCTAACGAGGGATGAGAAAAAAAAGGCAAATGAAGTCCAATTCTCGAAACTATCACTCTCTAATATATATTGAGCAATAACAGATATGCTAAACGTTTTTGTGTATTCATCGTAGAATAAAAATTTTGAATCCAAGGTGCGTGGAGGCCCTCAAAATGTTGTGGCCACAGGGCTTCCGCACCGGTTTCCACGTCATAAAACCTGTTTTGACAGCAAGTTATAAAACCTTACATGTAATTATTATAAAACAAAGTCCTTCAACCCCATCTGTCTGTCTGAACGCGGTTATCTCAAAAACTACTGAACAGATTTTCATACGGTTTTCACCAATGAACGGAGTAATTCATGAGGAAGATGTATATTTCATAAAGGTTTTGTTGAAATTGACTGAAATATTGATACAGGAATAATTGTTGAAGATGACGGAAAAAATCATATCGACTTTGAGATTTTTATTATTTTTATTTGCGCAAAATATACTGAACCGATTTTAATATTTTTTTTTTAAACAATAAATGAATGCCACTGAAAGGAGTTGCATACTTATTTTTTCCATTTTTTAAAGGTAATTTTACTTTTTAGGGTTCCGTACCCATAGGGAGCTAACGGGACCCTATTACTAAGCTTACGTCCGTCCATCCGTCCGTCTCCTGCTCTATCTCATGAACCGTAAAAGGTAGAGAGTTGAAATTTTCACAGAGTATGTAATTCACTTGTGTGTAGAACGACAAATACTAAAAGTACATATTTTTAGAAGCATTGTTCTTTAATTTAACCTTTTGTTTAACAATTTTTTTTTTCGTAGTATTATTTTAAGCTTTAATTGTTGTATACTTTTAGGCTGTTAAATATTCACATAATTTAATATTTTAAGCAAAAATTCTTGTACGATGGTTTGGAACCCTCCGTGTGCGAGTCCGACTCACACTTGGCTGCTTAAGTTATTTCAATTTTTTCCAAAGCCAAGCATAGAAGCATTCGTTTTCATTATGTGCTTCTTGGATTTTATATTGTTTTTGTTATTGTTGTATTTTTTCCTCTCCGAGTATATACAGGAAGAATTGCGCTCTTCGATCTCTTCTTTCTGTATGCTGGAAACAGCTTTTGACGATTTTGAAATCGCTTAATTTTTTACAATCGATTTGGTTAATTTCTCTATTATCTCAAGTTAATAAAGGAAAAATAGTACCAAGAACTGTAGTTTGTTGTTTTCCCGCTAAACTGCATTTAAATAATTTAACATTTTAGTTGTTTTAAGGCGTAAATTTACATTTTACCCCAATCACTTTGCCATTGAAGTAAAATAGACGAAATAAGCAAAACCAACCAATGCTGAATATGCCAACCTGCTTGCATATACATTTTCGAATATTCCAATTCGTCTTTAATTCACTTAATTGATATGTTAAAATAAACTGTATTTGTTGTAATAAAGCTGTGATATTTTAATTTTGTTTAAAAAATGTGTATGAAGTGATTAGTTTAATAAGAAGTTTTAATAATCTCATTGGTGAAAGTTGGCATGTATGCAATGTAGTAGAGGGGAGTGCTCTACACGATAAAAAAAATGCTATTCAACAAAGAAGATGTCGTGGAAAACCTTAAAGGTCAAGTTTATGTACAAGCAGATCATTATTAACAGAATCAAAAGCTTTACTGAAGTCAGTGTAAATAACATCAGTTTGACGTTTGTCCCTAAAACCAAGATCTACAAAAGATGTAAGCAACTTTGTAGTTGTAGATTTCATAAAACCGTATTGACACGGAGAAATAATTGTTTTACAGAAGTGGTAAAGGGTTGAAGTGAGCAATTTTTCAAACAATTTGGGATTGCAGAAAGTTTAACAATAACCCTGTTGGATATGTCAGCTTTGTTACATTTTTTGTGCGGGGGAACAATAAAGGATTCCTTCCAGATAGGAGGGAAAGATGAGCTCTGAAGTGATAAAGTAAAAAGTTTCAAAAGTGGCTTACACAGAGACTCAGCACAGTGCTTAAGCATACAACTGGGTTTTTTTTTCTGGGCCGAGTGAGTAAGTGGATTTCAATGATTTTAAATTTGTAAGAAGAGATTCGTCCCTAATAACAGGAGTACCAATTAGGTTACAATAGGAAATGGGGTAAGGATACCGGTTTTGAATATAGGATTCAGAGGAATAAGTGGATGGAAAGAATTTTCAAACAGGTCTGCAATACCCAAATCACTGTGGCTATATTCGTTAACTAGATACAATGATGAGGGAAGTAAATAAGACTTGCGCTTTGAATTCACAAAGTTATAGAACTGCTTAGGGTCACATGAAAATTGCAGTCTACAACGTGAGAGATAGTTATTACAACAAATTTTATTTAATGAAAGAAGATTAGCCCGGGCCACACAAAAGTTAGCAAAAACAATAGAAGAGCCGGAACTCTTAAATTTTGTATATAGCCTCGACTTTCACTTTATGAAAACAAAATCGACGCATACAAGTAGATGTGGAGTCTGAAACAGGACGGGTTACTGAATGGGATATTTCCAATGTTAGGTGGTAAGTATCCTCAGGAATACTTAAAGGTTGGACGAAAAGTACCTGCGGAATCATTACTTAACACAAGATCAAGTGATCTATTGTAATGATTTACTACAGAGTTCATTTGAAACAAGGAATTTTCAAACAGTGTGTCCAAGAAATCTTGTTGTGCTGAAAGAAGTAGATACTTCGAGACACCAAAAAAGGACCACGAAATGAATAGGAAATTAAGATCGCCTAGCACAAAAAAAAGAGTCATGGTCCCGAAGAATGTTATTGACAGAGTTAATGACTCTAACATGAATTAGGTGGAATATAAGAACACGATATATAAATAGATTCATGAGGAAAAAAAAAACTCACATAAATAAACTAAGAGACAGTAGCAATGAGGACCCCACCTCCACGGCGTATAGGGCGATCTGTGCTATATGTGATGAAATTTGCACAGAAAATTTCATTACTAAGGATACCAGAGTGAAGCAATGTCTCGAAAAACGCTACAACATCTGTTTCAAAGGAAAAACTATCCCTATACAAATTATTAAGCTTGGACAATAAACCTCTAACATTTTGATATATTATAGAGATATACTAAAAGCAAGAAGCTAGTTTTTTGGAGGCGAGCTTGGAGCCGAAGGTGAACTAGAGTGCACTGGAAGCCTAACAGTACTAGGTCTATTCCTTTTTTTTTTTTTTTTGTTAATTTCATGAATAACCAAATTTGAAGGCCAGAATTATGAATTACAAACTTCTTCAAATGATTCGGAAAACACTAATCTTGAACGACGAAATATCCCTTGTAAAAAATTAATTTTCAAAAGATGGCGATATTGGTAAAGGTTCTAAAGTTGTCACAAGTGATATTGATGAATGAGTGGCCTGGTTGGACTAGTCGGGTTAAGGTACAATTGTGGTAGGGGGTATACCACCATTGGCGGCTCCATTCCCAGAATTATCCACAATTGAAATGCAGTTTTGCGAGGAGGACAACAACAAACTACAGTGCTTGGTACTTTTTTTCTTTCGATTTCAAAATCGTCAAAAGAGGTTTCCAACAAACCGTGAAATGGAATTGTGTTGGAATTGAGACGAATGGTATTTTTTTTGTTAAAGCGTAAAGCGCGTATACCAGACTCTTCTCGTTTAGAGATGATCATTGTATCGTCGTTGCGCTTTGCAAATTCTATTTATGCATTTTGACATGAATACGTGTGTTTTTGCTGCCAGGGGTAATTTTAAAAAAAATGATGATAGGAAAAATAGGTATACAATTTCGTCTTATAGTTGCATAACTATTGCCCACATCCAATATCGAATTACACCACTCGGTAGTTAAAGGATCAAAGAATTGGTTACGTTAAGTTAGAAGTGTGTAACATCGTGGTGGGCGGAGTGAGAAGCATCGCTTTTGTTATTGTTTTGTGTGTAATTTGTTACTGTTCAGTGTATATGTTTTGTTTGTTATCGCTTTACGTATATTTTGTTATTGCTCTATGTTTTTTGTTGTTGCTTTACTTTTTGTTGATTATTATAATATTCATCTTCATTTATTGATCATTATCATCATCATGTTTACTTAATTGTTTTGTATGTTTGTTTGTTTACATTTTGATTTCCTTTTGCTATTGAATTCTTATTCTAATTTTAAATTTTTATATTGTTCTCACTCACACACCATTGGTGAGATTCGCTAAAACTAAAACATTTAGTATTGTACATTATTCCTTATCAACACAAGATCTACTAACACTATTGATTGTTATCGGTCTTTGATCTTGTTCTTATTGATACTTTATTCTTGTTTTTATTGATATTTGATCTTTTTCTTATTGTTATCTTTGATCTCTTACTTACAACTACAATATTACTTTGCTTATATTGTTTGTTGGTTATGATCATGTTTTTTGCTGATTAACCAAAATAAATACATACAGTCCACTTACAAATTGGTCCTCTTTGGTGTTTGATTTTAATTCATTTCAAAACATTTTGGTCCATCGGTTGGGTAAACTCAAAGAGAGCTACACGGAGTTTGTTTAATGCAGCAAATGTCTCTACGAATACAGTGATGCTGAAGATTTTGCCGATCCATCTGACGATAAGGAGGAATATGAAGAGAAATACTTTATGGCATGCAGCATTAACTACCGCTTTAAATGGCTATAAAGTTGATAGCCAAGCTGATGGGAAAGACAACAGCTTTGCAAAACTTGCCTCACAACAGGCAGAGTTTTTGAAAAGGTTGAAGCCAATAAATACTGAGGTTCATTATGAGAAGAAAGGTACCCATATTTTCGGGTAATTGTGAAGACTGGTCGTCCTTCTGTGATCTATTTTCGGATGCAATCGATGCAAAAGCTAACCTCACAGCTACGAAAAAATTCCACTACTTAAAATCGTATTTGTCCGGAGACTCTTTGAACCTAATAAAGCATATCCCGATTACAGGCAACAATTATCCTCAGGCATGGGAACATCTTCGACAACGGTATGATAAGGAACCACTATCATACAATCGTTCGTGCAGAGTTTTCTAAATCTGCCGCAAACGAGTACGCTAAATGTATCAATTCTGCGGAAGATACATAATGGTGCGGATGAAGTGTTGAGGGGATTGACGGCACTCAACTGCACAAGCTGAGACCCTATCTTGATACACATACTTGTTAAAAAGATGGATGATAAATCCAAACAGCCATGGGCGGAGCAGTCGGATGGCGAAAAGGACACAATTAACAGTTTTTTAGTATTTCTATCCAAGCGATGCGACGCCTTGGAGACGTTGCAGCCGTCACGTGGCACGCAAAATAGACGGGCTATTGAGGTCAACCATGTGATTTCGCTGCAAAGTAAAACATGCAAAATCTGCTATGCGGCTCACGCCATTTTCGTATGTGAGAATTTCAAAGCCTTGAATGTTGAAGTTCGCAGGAAGATAGCAAAAGACAAAAATGTATGCTACAAATGTCTAAGTGATGCCCATCGAGCCAATCAATGCAATTCCACACATCGTTGCCGAACGTGTAAGGGCAAGTACCATTCCCTTCTTTATTTGAATAAAGCATCTTCCTTTCATGGTACGTTAAGCGCCAATCATAATCTGGATTGCAATATTCAATTGTTATCATTTATGGGTGAGTCAATTCCAGCTGCACTCAATAACTTCTCGTCTTATGCTACTTCATATACGTTGTTACCAACAATCGTTGCCAACGTAGTGGACAGTCGGGGTAAGCTGTTAAAATTCCGAATGCTGCTCGTTTCCGGTTCTAAAAAATCATTCATAACTGAATCGTTTGTTCAACGTCCTGGCCTCTCTCGTCAACACGCATGCGTGTCAGTGTTTGGATTTTCTGTGAACAATGTTGGAGTAACTCGTGGACGGGTTCATATCACTGTACCATTATGTACATCTAACAATTCTTACAAGCTAGATACACTTGTCATTGAAAAATCGTCACTACCGGCTGCATTTGTCGACATATCAAGCACTACATGGACCCAAATAAACAGACTGACATTGGCAGATCCTTCGTTTAATGTACCAGGTCCAGTTGATATCATCATTGGGTCGGATCAACTGTGAAACATCTAAACACGCGAACGATTACAATTCGGTGACAAATTACATATTGCTCTTAACTCCTTTTTTGGTTGGGTGGTCACTGGCTCTTGCCATGGTATCGGTGACGATGTTACAGTTTCGCATACATACACAGCCCAGTTAGACACTGATACTCTGGTACGCATGTTTATGGAAATTGAATCTGTTCAAACCAACACTAAGACAATCAATGCTTCAGAAAATCACTTTCTTGGTACTCACATAAGAGATAAAGCGGGTACGTATCCATTTAAAGTAAGCTACTCAAAAACTTTACAGCCTAGAGCAAAGATTTCACAAGGGTCCAACTATTAAAAAACAATACGGAAAATTTATGGATGAATACCTAAAACTCGGACACATGGAACTAATACCTCAGAACGAAATCGACATCGATAAATCGGAATGTTTTTATTTGGCTCATCACGCAGTATTAAAGAATGACAGCACCTCAACCAAATGTTGTGTCGTATTTGATAGCTCCTACAAAGACAAATCAGAATATTCACTCAACGAGTGATTACTCATTGGCCCACCTATTCAGAGAGACTTGTTTGGTGTTACAATTCGTTTTCGGCAACATCGCTTCGTCTTCACCACCGATATTGAGAAAATGTTGAGAAGAATCTAAATTGCAAGCAGCTCTCTGTTGCTAAACTACTCATTGGACGAATTAGGGGTGTGCGGTGGGAGTTTAGCAATACTGGAAGAGGCAAAAATATTAAAAAGCACGTCGCTAATTGTCATTAGCTTTTTGATCTTGATTCGTTGTTTTTTTTGGTATTGATTAATTGCACATATATTGTAATTCATATTGGACTTGTCTTCTCATGCATTGTGAACTGCATGTTTAATAAAGTATTGTTTGCAATAAATTTGTAATATTAAAGTAAAAAATTAATGGAGTAAAGTCATCATTCTTAGCAGTTCGAGTTTTGCAACAACATGCTACTTACTATAAAGACACCGATAAAGCAGCTGCACAGGTTTTGGCTAACGACACATATGTTGAAGACATCGCTACTGGTCGCAATTCAATAGTAGAGCTCATTGAATTAAAAGATGAAATAATAGATTTATTGTCGAAAGAAAACTTCAATGTGAGAAAATGGTGTTCAAATTGTTGCCCTTTGCTAGACTCCATGCCGATGGATGTTCGCGTACATAACGCAGTAGATATTAATAACATATCTGAAGCTATATTGCAAAAAATACTTGGGTTAAATTGGAAGCCCTCCACCGATGAATTATTTTTAAAATTCAATGATCTATCTTTTGACAGAGCACCAACTAAAGGAATCATACTTTCAGAATTGTTGAAAATTTTTGATCTATTGGGGATTGTGTCTGGTGTCATACTCTTAATTGGGATGGCGAACTACCTGAAGACTTATGTGCACGGTGGCGTATTTGTATGCAAGACCTACCTCAGTTGGCTTAGATTCGAGTCCTGTGCTATATCGCTTGTACTACGCAACCAATGGAACTTCATGTCTTTGCCGACGCTTCAGCAATTGCCTGCCCTGCGGTTGTATATAGCCGAATTTCAACGGACGATGGGTACAATATCCGACTAGTAACCTCACGTACACGCGTGGCTCCTTTGAAAACCATATCGATCTCACGATTGGAATTAAACGCTGCAGTACTGGCAACAAGATTACTGAATCTTGTCAAGTTAACCCTTACCATACCCATATCCGAGATTCATTGTTGGATAGATTCAGAAATCTTTCTCCATTGGTTATCTTTGCCACCCAGGAAATGGACAACTTTTGTTTGCAATAGAACGGCTGAGATTCTTGACACTTGTGCCAGAAACGTTTGGCATCACGTGCGCTCGAAAGACAATCCTGCAGATTGTGCTTCGCGCGGAATGTCTGCATCAAACCTTAAAATACACGAGCTGTGCTGGTCAGGACCTCGGTAATTATCACAATCACAACACTTGTGGCCTACATCGAAATTAAACGAAGTAAACCCTTCAAAGGCGGCTATTTTAAGTAAAACCAAAAGGGCACAGGTACACATCGCAACGCCAGAAACAAATGTTTTTGTTGAACTGATTGAAAGACTATCATCCTGGAAACGACTGATAAGAACGGTAGCATTTTGTCTGCGGTTTTATTAACATCTGTCATAAACATAATGGCTGTGCGCAACAATTACCTTTCTTAACATCATGTGAATTTTAACTGGCCATATCCTCAATCCTACGCATTGTTTCAAAAACCGAATTCGCATCAGATTATAAGTCTTTGATGGAGGGCCACCAGTTGAACAGTCTAAGCTAATAAAACTACTACCATTTATTGACGATGCAGAACTATTGCGTGTAGGTTGTCGCATTCAGCATTCTTATGTCAACGACGATATAAAACATCCAATTATTTTGCCAAAGACATCAGCTATATCGCTGCTCATTATTCGAGAAATTCACGGAAAACATCTTCATACTGGAGTTGAGGTTACATTCGTGATCACGCGCCAACAGTATTGGATCCTCTTTATGGTGAGGCAAGCTGCAGGCGTACCAGTTGTGGCCAATTTGCCTTCACCACGAGTTCTACCACATCGGGTCTTTCCTCATTGTGGCCTCGACTATGCGGGTCCAAAGGAAGAAATCCCAAACACAGCAAGGCGTATTTTGCAATTTTTGTATGCCTCTCGGCTAGAGCTATTCACATTGAATTGATAAGTGATTTATCGACGTTCGTGGAAAGCCGACTGATCTATATTCCGACAATGGTACCACATTCCACGGCAGTTTTCGAGCACTAAAGCCATTAAAGCAGGAAAAGGATGAACATATTGCAAATATCATGTCAACGGAAGGTATTACATGGCATTTCATACCACCTTCATCACCACATTTTGGTGGCATTTGGGAAGCCGGTGTGAAATCTACAAAGTTACACCTTCGACGCGTTATTGGTAGTAACGTATTGACTTTTCAAGAATACCAAACACTAGATCCGTTGACCACTGCACATTTCTCGATTAGAGAAGCTTATTCTGCCATACTAGAGCCATCGTTATTGCATACCAACCCAAATCGAATGATACCCTGGAAACAAATCCAAGCAAAAATACACGGATTTTGGAAACGTTGGCACGTGGAATACCTTACGTCTCTGCAACAGCGAACAAACTGACAAAGGTATTTACCAAACGTAACTCCAGATACTCTTGTTGTTCTTGAAGAACCGAATCTCCCGCCATCCAGAGGGATAATTAGATGCATAGAAGAAGTTTTTCCAGGCGATGACAAGGGGGTTCGAGTTGTAACCATTAAAACTGTCCAAGGAATTTTCAAACGCACAGTTGCAAAACTTGCCGTATTACCATTGTGCTGAACAATCGTTTAGGTGAGGCGGTATATTTAGGAACATATATTTGTTTGTTTACATTTTGATTTCCTTTTGCTATTGAATTCTTATTCTAATTTTAAATTTTTATATTGTTCTCACTCACACACCATTGGTGAGATTCGCTAAAACTAAAACATTTAGTACTGTACATTATTCCTTATCAACACAAGATCTACTAACACTATTGATTGTTATCGGTCTTTGGTCTTGTTCTTATTGATACTTTAATCTTGTTCTTATTGATATTTGATCTTTTTCTTATTGTTATCTTTGATCTCTTACTTACAACTACATTGTTACTTTGCTTATATTGTTTGTTGGTTATTATCACGTTTTTTGCTGATTAGTCAAAATAAATACATACAGTCCACTTACAAATTGGTACTCTTTGGTGTTTGATTTTAGTTAATTTTGAAACATTAATCATTTCATTTTTACTTATTATTATTTAACATGTGCAATAATTATAAAAAAACAGCACTTTTCAGTAATCTACTCTGAAATATGTACCTGATTTTCATACTAATTTGAAGTGATTATAAGTATGCATTGTATTTTGCGTCTTCAGTATTATTATTAATCATAATCACTTTCTTATGCACCACCTCCAAACGATTGCTAATAATAATCATACTTTTTCGAAAAGTACATATTGTATGTACAATAGAGTGTTCCAGGCTACAAGAGAAAACATTTTTTTTATCTGAGATATGCATACCCTCTATTTTTTTTTTCCTTTTGATATAAATAACTGAAATAATAAAAAATAACGATAACCCGTACCCATTTGACTTCAAATATTGAACATATGAGTTAATTTGGAAGCCATACAGTGAATTTTGAACTCATTGTTTATATAGCAAATAAAACTCTGTTTTATGTTTACATCATATTTATTAAGTATTCATCATTAAAAGGACATTATTTATGAAATTTATTTTCCAAATCTTTCTACAGTCTGGATACATCTGTCTATGTTCTTGTACGCAACTTAATACAAATTGCTTTTGTTCCTATTGAACAGTGATTAATCCATGAAAATCTTGCATTAACTTAACTACTCTTTCAGCCGTATCTTTAACTGTTCTCAGTACCTCCACCTTCCTTTTGGCGTCTTGAAACGAAGCATTATTTGACCAATTTTGAGTCGGTTGAATAATGACTTGTTTTTGGCTAAAACAAATTCAACGATGTTTTTCTCTTAAATTTAAAAAGAGAGAACAGTTATCATATATGAAAGTAATAAGAGAAAACACGAAAAAATAATATTTTTATTTGTCAAACTCAACGTAAAGTGGGCCACAAAGTTCTTCTTTCGATGGGATGCAACATTCTTTGGCTAAGTTAGCAACCATTCTTAGTTTAGTTTATTGATGTACATCATCGTCGTATAGCGATAAAGCAGATATTCATCTGCCAGATAACCAAAATATTGGTAGAACTTCTGTAAAGCTACTTTTGATTTAGTTTCATCGATTGTTTCGTACGCCTTCATGGCCTTCAAAAAGCATAAATCTTGGTAAAGTGCTTTTACCGCTAAACGGCATTGTAGCCAAGACTTGACGTAGGATGTCACAATGAATATGCAGACGTCTAAGGTCTTACCCTTATGTTAAATTCTGAATTGAGAGCTAAGTAATGATATTTTTAATGAATAAATTGCTCTCGCTATCCACCGAGCTTGGTGCATAGCGCCTGGAGGCTGAATTTTCAAATTCTTCTCTTTATCTCCGCCATGAAATCTATATAATTAAACGACAAATATTGGATTTGTGAACCCTTTCCTGCTTAAACCACTGAATTAACTTTTTAAAGAAATATACCATTTAAAAAGTATTCTTCGCTTATCTTCGTTTTGATCATTTGAGGCTCGTTTGGTTCATTTGTGTTTCTATAGCTAGTTAGCATCAAAGATGTGTAATGAAGACAAAAAGCAGGCTCATAAACACTTCATGCAGAGTGAAAACGAGCTAGAGTTATTTGGGCTTACTTGTGATTTGAAAGTTTCTGCGAATGTGTCAGTTTTATGTAATGAATTCAAAGATGATATGAGTGAAGATTTACTTAAAGAGTACAGTCAGGACATTTCTTATAATCGAACTATTCTTATAATCGATGATATACTTCAGACTCATAATACTTCTTGTCAAGAACTTTTGTATCATGATACTGGTAGCAATGCAGGTTGTAATCGGTGGGAGGAAATTACACAGTGTGTTCAAATTACCAATTCCATTATTAGAAAATTCAGTTTCACATATCAGTCCTAACAGTAGTCAATGTAGATTCTTTAATTCTGCGTCACTTAATATAATATTATCGACGAAATTTCAATGTATCCTCTTTTTGCTTTGAAATCAATTGATAGATTGCTGAGAGATTTGAGGTTGGGAGAGAATAGAGACAAATTATGTGGGGAAAACAATTTTCTTATGCGGTAATTTTAGACAAATTTTCCCAGTCGTTCACATGTTACCCTCATCGAAAATTGAGTTACATCATGAAATATGAGAGCCCTTCCTCATGAAATTAAATTTGTTAAGTTTCTTATATCACTTTTCCTCAGTTTGGTTCGGATATCGTTGAAACACCAAATCATCTAATTTGTGAGCCTGTAAACATCATCAATGATATATTTCGGGAACCGCTTTATTTACTGAATTTTGAATTCAGTTATTTTCGTTCCAAAAAATGATGATTGTTCATTTATAAATTTAGAAATCTTAAAACGAATGCCTAGAGAAGAGCAGCGATGATGCAATTAAACATAATAATTTTCATATTGCGTTTTTGAATACTGTATCAGTTAGTGGTTTTTAAAAGAAAACTGAATTGTATTATTAATACAAAATTTAAATACAGGAAAAGCATTAGTTAACGGAACTCGCATGCGCGTAAAACGAATGCACCGAAACTCAATAGATTGCGAAGTGTTAACAGGTGTAGCGCGTAATATTCAAATTTTAATTCCCCGTATTCATTTGACTTATTCGGGAACTCTTTTACCGTTCAAATTTCAAAGAACTCAATTTCCAGTTATTCCAGCTTTTGCGATGACTATAAATAAATCCCAAGGTAATTCATTGGTTCTGGTCAAAAGATATTTGAATTTTTTCTGAATGTGCGACAGATACCCTGCTGATGAGAATGATAGTTAACAACAGTCTCAAAAATCACAACAGTGCCAAAAAAAAACCTCAACGGTCTATCCAGCCGCAAATTGAGTGGCGTGAATTTATTTACCAACAACAACACTGGCAACAACAACAGGAGCTAAGGCAAGAAGTTACTGTTGCTATTATAGAATAGAAAAACTGTTGTCATCACTTTTAAACACACAAAACATGATATTAAACATACTCACCGCCAACTTATCATCAATATGTCCCAAATAGGATTGCGTATTATAACATGCTGATATCAGAATCCAGACTTTGTAGCAGATCCTTCATTAAAATCCAAGGATACTGTCTACTTAAGGCTAATCACCCTAATGATAGCCAGCAAGGAGGAGCTGCTATTCTAGTTAAATCTTGCCTGAAACATCACCATAACATTGATATTAGTGAGCTTCATATGCAGTGTGTGGCTATCAAAGTTGCAACTGACAATACTGTCGTCACAGCCATCTATTGCCCTCCTCGGTTTGGATGGACTGCGTTGGACTATGCTTTACTGTTTTGCCGTATTGGCCTTAAATACATTATTGTGAGCGACTTTAATGCTAAGCTTCCTGTGTGGGGCTGTCACAACTGCTGTCTCAGAGGCCGCGCACTGTTAGACTGTGTAACTAGTTCGAATGCCCAAATACTGGCTACTGGCGGATAAGCTCACTACCCAGCTTCTAGTAGCACACCATCGGCAATAGACTTGTTTAACTTAGCTCGGATCACCTTCCACTTCTCATTGAGATAACTACTGCTGCACAAAAATATGCTACGAAACCCAGAATGTTACCGAAACATGCTAACACATTACTCTTCTTCTTAAACTTACAAATTCGCTTAACCCAGAGGTGGAATTGAGATCTGCTGATGATATAGACTTCGCTGCGGAGATTTTCTGTCGCCGTATACATGAGGCTGCTGACTTTGCTACTATTGGTAGTCCTTCACCTGTTGCTTCAGGTCAGACTCGGGCTCCTTTAAAATCTGTAGTTCGTGACCTAGGGGCCTCCAGTAGAGCTCTGCGTCAACGCAGACGGCTCCTGGTGTCGCTCTAGTGCTGAGAAAGCCAACGAATTTGCTAACTCACCCTAGCTACTCCTGAAGACACTACTGAAGATATTTTCATCACCAAGGCGCTGCTTGAGGAACCTTCCACTGATACCACTGGTTTAGTTCCTATTACTGAAACCGAAGTTCGCGAGCAGCTGAAACACCTCAACGCGACTAAGGCGCCTGGTTATGATGGAATTGATGGCAGAACTGCCAAAACTCTCCCCAACATTGGTCTTCTTCTTGACGATGCTGTTCAATGCCATGGTTCGTATGCGCCGTTTTCCTTCTCAGTGGAAATATGCTGTTATCGTTATTGTGCCGAAGAGTGGGAAGCCTGAAAAGCTCGTCAAAACTCATAGTCCAATAAGCTTGTTGCCAACATTTTCTAAGCTGCTCGAAAGATTATTTTTTCAAGAATTTTGGTAGCAATTGAAAGCACAATTGCTATTCCTAATCATCAGTTCGGATTCAGACACGGTCATGCCATGTCATTACAAGTACAGAGACTGGTCCAATTCATACTAGAGGCTTTTGAAAGGAAGATGTATTGCTCTGCTGTATTCTTAGATGTCCAAGAAGCTCTCGACAGATTTGGCATGAGGGTCTACTTGCCAAAGTCAAGAACCATCTCCCAGAAAGACAGTATCTTCTTCTCAAATCATATCTGCTGAATCGTCACTTCTTGGTGGAGGTGAAGGATGATAGATCCTCTATTCGCAACATTGGTGCGGGTGTGCCGCAGGGTAGCATCCTAGGACCGGTACTGTACACACTGTACACTGCTGATACGCCAATAGCTGAGAATGATAACTCAATGGTGGCAACCTTTACTGACGATACAGCGTTCCTAACAAGAAGCAACTGTAATGTTCAAGCCTCGAATAATACACAGCTTTCATGGAGGGGCTAAGCGCTGGAATGTGGGACTAAGCTCAGTCAACATGGGTGGTGTTGACATTCCCTATGCTGATAATGTGAGATATCTCGGTATACACTTGGATAGACGTTTGACATGGAGACACCACATCACTGGGGTTACTAAAACATGTATAACCAAGCTTCACAGGCTAAACTGGTTGCTACGCCCCACGAGTACTTTAAGCTTAAATGATAAACAAACTGTTTACAAAGCTATCATTAAGCCATCTTGGACATACGGCATCCAGTTCTGGGGTTTGGCATCCTACTCACAAATCAAACGAATACAAGTCACCCAGAACAAAGCACTTCGGAAAATAACCGATGCGCCATGGTTCGTGAAGAATAGCACTTTACACAGTGATCTCCAGATGCCTATAGTTTGGGAGGAAATCATCAGACACACCAGCAGATACAATTAACGGCTGATTTTTCACCTCAATCCACTAGTCAACGAACTTCTCAACCATAACTGTCCCAGACGACTGAAAAGGAATTTACCCTAGTGATCTGTGTCGTGGACACCAAATACGACGATGCCATTAATATTTAGTTAAACTTAATATAATTATAATAAATAGTAATAATATATTTCCTCTAGAAATGTATGAGGCCTATGTCTTAGAAGTACTGTAGTAGTATTTGATTGGCGTATTAAAAGATCAAACAAAAAAATCAGCCAAGTGTGAGTCGGACTCGCACACGGAGGGTTCAATACCATCGTACAAGATTTTTTGCTTAAAATATTAAATTATGTTTATATTTAATAACCTAAAAGTATACTACAATTAACAGCTCAAATTATAGTAAAAAAAACAAAAAAATGTTAAACAAAAGGATAAATTAAAGAACAATGCTTCTAAAAATGTATATTTTTAGTATTTGTCGTTCTACACACAAGTGAATTACACACTTTGTGAAAATTTCAACTCTCTACCTATTACGGTTCATGAGACAGAGCAGGAGACGGACATTTTGAGAAGCATTGTCCTTTAATTTAACCTTTTGTTTAACAATTTTTTTTTTGTAATATACTTTTAAGCTGTAATTGTAGTATACTTTTAGGCTGTTAAATATAAACATAATTTAATATTTTAAGCAAACAAATCTTGTATGATGGTACGGAACCCTCCGTGTGCGAGTCCGACTCACACTTTGCCGATTTTATTTTTTATTTTATTTTTTTGCTTTATGTCATTTTAAACTGGAGGGTCCCTTGAGAATCGCAGTTTAGTTACTATTTTATATTTTTTTTTATTTTATTTGAGTGCGCGCGTGAGTTATTAATTTCAAACTAAAGATTTTATTACAATTGCTCCCCTTTTATACCATTTCGTAACCCAATTTAACAGTAGTTCATAACGGATCATAAATACTAATTATCAAAAGTTGCAAACAAATAAAAGGACAAAAAGGAAATAGATTAACAGTAGTTGTAGTTGGAAACAACTAAAATGTTGAATTCTTTAAATGCAGTTTACCGAGGAGAAGAATAATCTGCAGAAGTTGGTACTTGTTTTTCTTTAATAATTTCTGATAGGTGTAAATTTAACCAAATCGCCTCTAAAATAATTGGAGATTTCAAAACCGTCAAAAGAGATTTCTGTGACAAGGAGAATTGTAATTGGATTGGAATTGAGGAGACAGTGAATTATGTATGTCACAGAAATCGTCGACGAATTGGAGTAGGAGTGGTTTTTATTCCTCCGAAAAAATCTGTATGTGTCACAGAAATTGGTGAGATTTCATTTTTCGAGCATTGATGTTCGAACGAACAGCTGATTGAATATTGTTCATTTTAGGAGCGTCTTACACGAATCGAGTTTATAGCGGAACTTATCGTTGACTTTTCTTTGAAGCCTCTTGATGTTATTTACACTCAGCCACAGATGCCAAGCAAATTTTTTGACACTGCTCATTCTCTTTCACATTACTCACTCTACAAAAACTAATCAGAAACAAAAACACTTCATTTCTCAACAAACAAAAATCGTGTATAGTACCCTGTTTTAACACATTGCAAATATGCTAACTTTCACCAATGAGATTATTAAAACTTCTCATTAAACTTATCACTTTATACGCATTTTTTAAACAAAATTAAAACATCACAGCTTCATTACTAGTAGATACAGTTTATTTTAACATATAAATTAATTGAATTAAAGACGAATTGGAATCTTCGAAAATGTTAAAATCTATATGTAAGCAGGTTGGCAAATTCAGCGTTGGTTGGTTTAGCTTATTTCTCCGATTTTACTTTAATGGAAAAGAGATTTTGGTAAAATACAAATTTGTGCTTGGAAACAACTAAAATGTTGAATTCTTTAAATACAGTTTACCGAGGAATAGAATAATCTGCAATAGTTGGTACTTGTTTTCCTTTAATAACTTCAGATAAGGGTAAATCGCCAACCAAACCAAATAGTCTCTAAAATAATGGGAGATTGCAAAACCGTCAAAAGAGATTTCTGTGACACGGAGAATTGTAATTGAGTTGGAATTGAGGAGAAAACGATTTTTGTGACATCCCTGACTCCTTAATAATGAAATACAATACATATGTTTCAAATAGTTGTTCTTGACCTAAGATCTCGAAAATGACTTTACCGATTGCTCTGATTTTTTGACACAACGTTGCATTCGTCTATAATTGCGTTTGTGAATACTTAGGTTTTGTAATAATCCACTCGAAAAGTCGGAATTGTTATTTCAAATTTTGCATGTAAAGCTGAAAGATATATTTTAAAATTAATCATGTCGTCAAACATCTCGTTTGGCATTTTTTAAAATAAATAATTCTTTTAGTTTAGATAATAAAATTTTGTTGTACGAATAGACTGGACTAAACATGAGAGGATACAATTTCGTGAGCGAGTTATCCAGCCTATATGTTTAATAGTCTTTGTCCAGTCTGAGCCACATCAACGCATGGGGCACAGCTAAATAAATCGTTCAAATCGTCCAAGGTCTCTCAACATTTAGTTGTTTGCGGTAATGGTTTCTTGTTCAATCAAAATTATTTTCATAGAAATTGTTAATGTTTGAATGAGTGACAGAGAGAGCGCAAGCAATTTGACGTGGATGGCGCTGGTTTTGCATTTCCAAAACAAGTATTTTAATTTGCTATAAATCTCTTCTTGTTCATTTTTGTATTTGCGAAAACATTTGATGTTTGGATGGGAAAATCATCGCATTATGATATAAAAAAATATCATTATAAGGCGTCATTAAAAACTCGTTTCTAACCAAAAAAAAAAAACAAAAAGTGGAAAGAAACAAATCAACTCAATATGAAACCAAAAAACATATAAAAAAATCAGACAAGTGTGAGTCGGACTCGCACACGGAGGGTTCCGTACCATCGTACAAGATTTTTTGCTTAAAATATTAATTTAATTTTTGAACAAAAGGTTAAATTAAAGAACAATGCTTCTAAAAATATGTACTTTTAGTATTTGTCGTTCTACACACAAGTGAATTACATACTCTGTGAAAATTTCAAATCTCTACCTATTACGGTTAATGATATAGAGAAGGAGACGGACGGACGGATGGACATCGTAAGCTTATTAATAGGGTCCCGTTAGCTCCCTATGGGTACGGAACCCTAAAAATTAACAATTATATTCATTTGAAACTTTACTAAATGAAGCAAACTTTGTTTCCACATATTTTGTCTTTAATGCGATGGATGATGTTGTGTGTCATCATTGACAGCGCAACCAAAAATCAATTAGTCGTTCAGTTTCAAACAGTTTTTTCAGATTGGTGTCGCTTGAAATCCACTTCTTGTTCACTAAGGTTAAACATTTCTTCCTTTCCAATTTCGACAGAAAAAGGATCTTTAATCCACATATTATTTGAAGGAATATCTGGGAAGTAGTCTTTAAAACTATTTATTAGCTCCAAAAGGTATTTCTGAATTGAGACTGATAGTGTTTCTAGATGTAAATCTCTTTCATCATAGTTTGCATGACTTTCAATAAATTCATGTAAGGAAAGGACAATTGCGATTGTAGTATATTTTTAAGCTGTAATTGTAGTATACTTTTAGGCTGTTAAATATCCACATAATTTAATATTTTAAGCACAAAATCGTGTACGATGGTACAGAACCCTCCGTGTGCGAGTCCGACTCACACTTGGCTGATTTTTACATTTTTTAATTACTTATATTTTTCTTATATTAGGTTGGTGCAAAAATAATGGCCGTTTCCAAATTGTTTATTTTTATGCATGAATTTCTGAATATATTTTTTAATGAATGTGGTCATGGTATATGTCGTTTTAAAGCGCGTTTTTTGATCTATCTTCTAGACTAATTATCTTTTTATTATCGTCATACGTTTCTGATTTCCGACCACTTTTTGTGATGCTATCAAAACAAGAAATTCGCATTATTTTGCTTCACGAGTTCAAACTTGGCCACAATGCTGCGGAGACGACGCGAAATATCAATAAGGCGTGGGGCGAGGATACTGCTTCCGAACGTACCACACGTAGATGGTTTGAAAAATTTCGCGCAGGTGATACCAGCATTGAAGATAAAGAGGGTCGCGGCCGCCCATCTGAGGTTGACAATGACGAATTGAAAGACTTAATCGAAGCCGATCCTCGCAAAACCACACGAGAAGTCGCACAAGAACTCAACGTCGATCACTCAACAGTCGTACACCATCTGAAGCAAATAGGGAAGTCAAAAAAACTAGATAAATGGGTGCCGCATGAATTGAACGAAAATCAAAAAAAACGTCGTTTTGGGGTGTCATCGTCTCTTCTTCAGCGCAACAAAAATAACCCGTTTCTCGACCGAATCGTAACGTGCGATGAAAAATGGATCCTCTACGACAACCGGCGACGTTCCGCGCAGTGGTTGGACAGCGACGAGGCTCCACAACACTTCCCAAAGCCGAAACTGCACCAAAAGAAGATTATGGTTACTGTTTGGTGGTCAGCAGCCGTTCTCATCCATCACAGCTTTCTGAATCCAGGCGAAACGATCACGGCAGAGAAGTACTGCCAACAAATCGACGAAATGCACCAGAAGCTTCGACGTATGTGCCCGAGATTGGTCAATATGAAGGGACCAATCCTGCTCCATGACAACGCTCGACCGCACGTCGCACAACTGACCGCCATATTCACTGGACCTCTCGCCCACTGACTACCATTTTTTCAAACACCTCGACAACTTCCTGCGCGAGAAATACTTCAAAAATCAGGACAATGCCGAAAACGCTTTCATCGCCTCCAGAACTCCGGAATTTTATGCTACCTGCATAAATAAACTTGTTTTTCGTTGGCAAAAATGTATTGATTGTAATGGTTTTTATTTCGATTAATAAAGTTTATTCTGAGCTGAGTTACGTTCATTTAAAGTAGCTGTTTGAAACGGCCATTATTTTTGCACCAACCTAATATAATTATTTCACAACTTTTATGTATGAAATAAACAAACTGTTCGCGGCAGCCAATGAAGAGAGCTGCAGAGAGAGCATTAAGATAATTAAATAAAATTGTAAATGCAAAGAGAGATAAGCTTGTCTTTCTTGCATGTTTTCTTGTCTAATGCAATTCGCTTTTGTTCTTATCGCTCATTTCATTATTTACACATATCATTCTGTAACAACCACCAAAACTAATCGCGCGCGTATTTGAAGAGTAATAAGAAAATTAAACCAAGTGAACTCAAATTTAAATTGTGTCTTTTTTATTTTAAAAAGGATTAAACAGGTAGTACAATAGCACTGGTTTGTGGCGTGCTACGCGTTTTGGTTAATTTTTTGACAGTGATTTCTGTGCGTGTGTGTATACCGCGGTAGTGCAGTGGCGCTTATTTAATTGTCAGTCGGGCAGTTACATGCAAGTGACATAGTGATAAGTATATTATCGTAGTTTTTTGTGCCGATCACAAATCTCCTCACGATAATTATATACAAATCATATAGCTGTATTAGCTTTGGTTTTGCTGTGGAACTGTTACGTCCACTTATATACATTTCGGTAACGTTACCCTGCAGTATGAAGAACCGGTTCTGAACCGGTTATTTGGCGACCTCCATCGGTTCTAGAACTGGTGTTATGTGTGGCGATTACATTGCGAGTAGTCAATTGTCTCCGCCTGCATTACTTTGAACCGGTTCAGAACCGGTTATATTCTTTCAGTTCTGAACTGATTATTTACTAAAAAAAAAATTAAATTCACATCTTCATTTAATAACATTTAATTTTTTCGTTTTTCATTTTTCATATTTACAAATTCACTTAACTTATATTCAACTTACAATTTAACTTACAACTATGTAACAAACTACGAACAAAAAAAAAAAAAAAATAAAGGAAAATTAAGAACTTATTGTGGGGCATCATCTGTAGATGAATCTTCTTCTATGTGTTTGTTGTGTTTTTATGTTCTTTTGTTTTTAATATGTCGCAGAAGAACTAATAAGAAAAAAAGGGAACTGATTAAAATTTAAATAGAAACAATTATTTTAAATTTTTATCTTCTTTACTTACCGTATTTATGATCGCACTATGTTTCTGTTGTGTTATTGTTTTGTTTATTTTTCGCTGAGAAACTAATAAGAAAAAGGAACTGATCAAAATTTAAATAAATGCAGATATTTTATTTTATTTCGTTTTACTTACCTCATACAAATAATTATATGTACATAACTATTTCTTGGAATTTTTCTCAAACAGTAATAGTACAGTTTTTTTTTGCTATTCGTTCTTGTTGTTTACATGTTTGAGCATATATGCAAAGTACCGTTTAATGTCCCGTTACTCAGAAAATGTGTTGTTGTATACGGCGATCAATAGTAAATACTTATTTGTGCATAGCGCATTTAGTTGACTGTTGGTTGCTAAAATGATCATTTGAAGTGTTATAATTGGAAAAAATTTGTGCCAATTGGAACGTAAAGGTTTTTTATTTTAAAATAAATGAAGTAAATTTAACTTCCTTGAATTATATATTAAAAATGCCTCGAGGAAAGAGCCTTTCTAAACATGACCAAGGACTTATACTGAAAATGGCCGGAAAAGGAGCCCAAATAAAGGAAATTGCTAAAAAACTCAAACGCCATAGACACCATAACAAATTTCTTAAAATGTCCCACGAACTACGGCACAACTAAACGGAGTGGTAGGAAGACCAATATCGACGTTCGGTGCAAACGGAGAATGTGTCATCTTGCAGTTACTGAAGGAATGAGTAGTGGCCAAATAAAAAGTCAAATGGGTCTTACAGTAACGAGAAATAGAATTGTACAAATATTGCACGAAAAAATCTAAGATTACACATGCTTCCATGGTACGGAAACCTAAACTTTTAATTCGTCATATAAACGCAAGATTGGCTTTTGCAACAAAGTACCAATTTTGGGATGAAGAGTGGCGCAATGTCATCTTTAGCGACGAAAAAAATTTAACCTAGATGGTCCTGACTGTTACAAGAAGTATCGGGCACATAAGGATCATCCACGGCGTATTTGCCATAGGCGTGTTCATGGTGGAGGATCGGTTATGATCTGGGCTGCATTTTGCTATGAAGGGAAGACTCCGATATGTTATATTTCAACAAAAATGAATGCTGAAATGTACGTCAACTTAATAGACAATGAACTCATAGAATTTGGCGACCAAATTTATGGCGATATCTGGACTTTCCAGCATGATAATGCGCTGATACATTGTGCACGGCGAACAAAACAGTTATTTACGACAAATCATATTCTGCTGTTGCAATGGCCAACAATTAGTCCGGACTTAAATCCCATTGAGGACCTCTGGGGAATCCTCTCTGGTAAAGTATATCGAAATGGAAGGCAGTATGAAACGGCTAAGGAGTTGAAGATGGCAATAGACCAAGAATGGCGAAACATCAGTCCAACCACCCTTAAATCATTGATCAAATCAATGCCATTCCGACTCAGCCAAGTTGTTTTAAATAAAGGATAACCTATAAATTACTACAATAATTTTATTTTAATTTTGTCATTTTTATTTAAAAAAAAATCAAACGAAACGAAGAATATGCACATATAATTAATTACTATGAAGAATTATTATTTTTTAAAATTTTGGTTAAAGTTACGAACAAATGAATTAAATCTTTACTACCTTACGTTACTGTTATTAAAAATAAAAAATCTATAAAAAAAAAAAATTAAAAAGAAAAGTAATTTTGGGCAGGAATAACATGGAAAGTCATGCACATATAATTATTTGTATGAGGTACATTGTTTTATGTTACTGAAGAACTGAAAGAAATAAACAATTAAAATTTAAATAAATGCACATAATAACACTTTTATCTTTTTTACTTACAAAAGAGACCAAACAAATACTTACCTCTCAATTGCTTCTTCTTACCGGCGAAAACGGGTACAATTATCGTACTGAAGGGTATTTAATAATACATACATTTGTCTCGAGTGCGAGTAGATGTGCATACGGTTGTGCACATAAGAACATATATATTTATATACATAAACATAACCCGTTGCTTTTGTATGACATTTTCATTAGCGCTGATCATTGCAGCGAACGAACGAATATGCCAAAGAAGAATACTGTTAAATTAACATCTGTTGTTCCTCAGCAAAAACAGCAAAGCGAAATTAGTCTCTATGAAGCCAAAGTAAAAGCAATAAAACGGCAATTAACCGTACAGAATTCTTCTTTGGTGCCAGAACAGCTTGCTGAGTTCCATGACCCATCATTCGATGTCCGTCAGGAAATAGTTGAAGAAATGTATGGTAATTTTGATGAGGCACAGTCAAATCTCGAGAGGCTGGATTCAAGTAAGTTTTTTGAAGATACTAGAACGGAATTTACTATGTTATATTGCGACGTCAAAGCTAAGTTTGCCCGGCAACGTGCATTGCTGCTTAAGACGTATCCATCACATTCTACTGCTATGCATAATTAGCAGTTGCCGGGCCTACTTAGCTTTGACGTCGCAATATAACATAGTAAATTCCGTTCTCTCTGAATAATGCATCGCATCATAACACACAACGAAAATAAAGGCTTCCTGAGCTGAAAATACCTCATTTCAGTGGAGCTAACGCAGATTGGCCAGACTTTTACGCGATGTTCACTACAGTCATCGATCGTGATCATGATTTAAGTGACGTAGAAAAATTCCAGCATCTGCGTGCCAGTCTGGGAGGTGTCGCACTGGACACCACTCGATCTCTTGAGCCAAGGGATATAAATTACAAAAGGGCTTTGAAATTATTAGTCAAAAGATTTGATAATAAACTTCTTCACTTTCAGGCCCATATTAAAGTCATCTTTGATTTAAAACACGTTGAGAAAGGTTCTGCAGTTCTGCGGAAAGCTTAATATGCAAGCACAGGAGAAGTGGGAGGAGGATTTGACTTCAAATTCGCTGCCTGAGTGGTCATCAATGTCGTCATTTCTAGAGAAAAGGTGCCGTGCACTGGAGAATCTAGAAACCACCGCAGCACCAGCATCTGTGCAGTAAGCGGGAAGGGCACCCGTCTCAAACAAAGCAAATCGTAGTGTATTTCTTGCTTCAAACAACACGAGTGTTCGTGTTTCATGCGTTTTTTGTAAATCAAATGACCATTATATTTCAAATTGGCGACTTTTCTTGAATCTTTCTTCCAAGCTTCGTTTCAAGGAGGTGAGGAAAATACATCTGTGCTTCAACTGTCTTCGTAAGGGGCATTTGGTAAAGGATTGTAAATCTGGAGTGTGCAAGCATTACAAGGAAAAACATCATTCATTGCTGCACATAGATTCAGATCACAATGCTTCATATCAATTCGCCAATGCAGATGCTGCTGCAAATGAGTCACCAACAAACGCCGTCAACACTCGTCTCATCTTCATCTACACACAGCTCATCTGATGTTTCAAAGGCCAAGCCAATCGACTGTGTATTGCTAGCAACTGCAGTAGTACTTGTAAAGGCGCGCAATAGTGCGCTGATACCCTGTCGTGCTATTATGGATTCTGCCTATTAACTCAACTTCATAACTTCACGTTTTGCAAGGCAACTGCAACTCAAATCTGATCACTCACCTATTACTATATCTAGTATAGGTGAATCTTCGTTCATTTCTGATCAAGCAGTTGACATTCAGGCACAATCACAGGATGCAAGTTATCAGGCGTCGTTTAGTGCTGTCATCACCAAGAGCATACCGAATTATCATCCTAATTTCAACTTTAGCGTAATGGATTGGCAAATACCAAAAAACATCAAACTGGCTGATCCGTTGTTTTTTAATCCTCAGAGAATAGATCTGCTTATTGGTACATCTCTGTTCTCTGAGCTCATTTGCATTGGGCAAATTCGCATTGAACCAAACCCGCTTGTTTTCCAGAAAACCAAGCTCAGTTGGGTTGCGTCTGGGTGTATATCCTATGCTGGTCAAAAATGCTCGACTCTTGCAGTTTTTATTAACGAAGTTAACACAGAGGTTGAGGTCGATACTTTCGATGGCGTTGTAAGAGACTCGTATGATCTCGCTTTTAGAATGCTAAAAGTACTGGAGAGAAAATTCGAAAGAAATCCTCATTTAAAATTTCAATACAAAGAGTTTTTAAAAGAATATGCTGATCTTGGCCTTTAGCAGACTCACAATTGCAGACCCACATTACTATCTTCCACATCATTGCGTTCTTAAGCCGGATAGTTCAGGTACGAAGCTTAGAGTAGTGTTTGATGGCTCGACAAAGACGACTTCTGGTTACTCACTAAATGACTTGTTCCTAGCAGGGCCAACCATTCAGCCAAAAATGTTTCATACATTGCTTCGTTTCAGAACATTCAAGGTTGCTCTTTGCGGTGACATCTCTAAGATGTATCGATGTGTACGAGTCACACACCCAGATGAATACTTACAGTGTATCTTAGAGATATCCAGCGGCTGAAGTTAGTGTCTACAAGCTTGACACAGTAACATGTGGTACAAGATGGGCACCTTTTTTGGCAATTAGAGCAATGCAGCAGCTGGCACGGGATGAGGAGAGCTCATACCCATTAAGCTCACAGATCATCTTCAGAGACTTCTCGTGGATGATCTCATATCTGGAGGAAACACAATCAGTGAGGTCAACGAAATTCGGGTGCAGGTAAAGCAGCTGTTGCAGAAGGGAAATTTCTCCATACGAAAGTGGTGCTCAACCAAGCAAGGCGCTAATGAAGGTGAAGCTGATGCTGATCGAGAGAAGCTCATGAAATTCCATGACGGAGCTAATGTGACAAAAACGCTTGGCCTTGTTTGGGATCCTGAATCTGACAATTTTCTGTTTAAATTTTCATCATTTTCTGCTGAAGGGCTAATAACAAAATGAACAATACTTTCTGCAGTTGCACGCATCTATGATCCTTTGGGGCTTATTGCTCCTGTAACAACGAAAGCAAAGACGTTCATACAGGTGTTGTGGAAGGAAAACCTTGGTTGGGATAAAAGTTTGTCCCAGGCGTTTCACACAACATGATCTCACCAATCAACTTGGAGTAGTAAGGAGTTTCTAATTTCTTCGGTTTATATTCAAATCACAAAATTCGTTTGACAAATTGCAACGCATTTTTGTTTATATTTACAGATTTGTGCAGCTTAAGAATAAGCACTTGCCGCGTCTGAAGCACCCACTTGCTGTAGAAGACATCAAAATGGAAACAGATTTGCTGATCAAGAGCATTCAGCAAATATGGTTCACAGACGAAATCAGGCGTCTCAAGGCAGGTGAGTCCTTATCATCATCTAGCAAGCTATTGACACTCAATCCTTTGGTCGATTCATATGGATTGTTACGTGTTGGAGGACGTCTTCAAAATTCATTGCTAAATATCGATACCAAACATTCCCTCATCTTGCCTAAGCATCACCCAGTTACAACAGCAATAATTGAGTACTACCATCGTAAGCTGTTGCATGCTAGGTCACAGAGTTTGTTATCTTCATTGCGACAAAGATTTTGAACTTTGGGAGGACGGAAGCTGGTCGCAAGCATCATTAACAAGTGCCTCAGGTGTTTTCGTATGCGACCAAGGATCGTACAGCAGATTATGGGAAATCTACCAAGTGAACGTGTGCATTATACTTTTACCTTCGCCACACCCGGAATCGATTTTTGTGGCCCATTCTTTTACAAGCATCAGACAAGAAACAAATAACCAATTAAATGCTATGTATGGGTATTTGTTTGTTTCGCTACCAAGGCTACTCATTTGGAGCTAGTTCAGGATCTATCAACTCAGGATTTTCTTGCAGCATTAAGGCGATTCATCAGTCTCAGAGGAAAACCGCGCACGATCAGATAATGCCAATATCTTTCTCGGTGCAAAGAATAAGCTTGCTGAGTTCAGGCGGCTGTTCTCGCACAGTTCTCATAACAGTGAAGTTGCTGCAATATGCGTTGCAAACAGGATCGACTGAAAATTTATCCCACCACGTTCACCTCATTTTGGCGGCCTCTGGGAGGCAACAGTTAAAGCTGCTAAACATCACTTTTATTGCACAGGATGTCTATCTTGACTTTTAATGAGCTGCAAACTTTGGTTTGTGAAATTTTAAATTCTCGCCCTCTTTGTCCAATTACAGAGGATCCTGATGACCTGGAGGTGCTCACACCAGATCACTTTTTAATTGGCACGCCTTTCACGTCATTTCCTGAGCCAGACTTGACTAGTCTAAATGACGATCGTATCAATCAATGGCAGCGCATTTGCTTAATGAAGCAAATGTTTTGGCAGAAGTGGAGCAGCAGCTACCTGCATTTGCTGCAAGAGCGTAGCAAATAGCGATCATCAATTTCAAATCTACAGCCTGGAGCCATGGTATTATAGAAAAACGACAACCTACCGCGTTTAAAGTGGCAGCTCGGCCGCGTGGAAAGCAACGTCAAAGGTCAGTATGACGTTGCAGGGTTGCAATCATCAAGACGTCTACTGGGCCAGTTAAGCGAGCCACAAACGGAATTGCTGTTCTGCCTATTGATGCTGTTTCTGTTGAAAGCTCTGGTCTTCCAACGGGGGGAGAATGTTCGCGGCAGAAGATGAAGAGAGCTGCAGTTAATTAAGATAATTAAATAAAATTGTAAATGCAAAGAGAGATAAGCTTGTCTTTCTTGCATGTTTTCTTTTCTAATGCAATTCGCTTTTGTTCTTATCGCTCATGTCATTATTTACATATATCATTCTGTAACAACCATCAAAACTAATCGCACGAGTATTTGAAGAGTGTTAAGAAAATTAAGCCAAGTAAACTCAAATTTATATTGTGTCTTTTTTATTTTAAAAAGGATTAAACAGGTAGTACAAATCAGTGCTACCTCAAACACATACAAATAACTTGATTTTTATTAAAAAACAAAATTTTAATTTATAAATAAATCAAATATATATCTATTGTTGAAAAAGCTGCGTGTTTTCTGTGAAAGTATTTTAAAAAAAAAAATAGAAAATTTAAGACAAATTAAAAATTTTACAATTTTTCGATCTTTTATTAATTTGAATAAGTATTTGAGTGTTTTTTGCGACTCGTTAGTGCATGCCAGCGTGCATGCTTGCTTATTATGAAATTCAAGAGAAAAGTTGCATCCCGTCCTACTCAACAGGTGTTGAAAATACGTAAGTCTATGAATGATTTAACAAAGTCAAATATCCAGTTTACTTCAACTGGACTGCACCCAAACTTTGCTCCATTGGTTTCATCCTGCATTAATCCGGCTGGAAATGATTTTGACATCGAGGATGTTATGGAAAGCAGTAGTGACACAATCAGTGTTACCAGTGTATCTCCTGCTGATCCATCGACATGCATTGTGACTCCACCTTCCTGGCAGACCCCTAATTAAAAGCGTAAACCATCCCCGATCACGGTCAAGGGAAGCAACAAAAAAGGAAAGTTGAGTAATACTCAGTTAGCAAGGGCTACTTCTATTCAGGAGGAGGCAACAACTTACAGAAACCGATTTTCATTACTTGCAAATGAGGGGAATAATCAAGATCCAACTGATGCTGAGATCTGTTCCAAATTGCGTAAGCCGCCGCCAATTAACATTGGGGGTGTTTCTTATGTGAACCAGATGGAAGCTGAACTGGATGTCGTAATTGGATCAAATAATTACACTCTCAAAGTCGGTAGAAATCGGACAGTAAGAGTATATACTGAGAACTCCGACGCATATCGGAATCTAGTGAGTAATCTTAAAAAAAGAAATGCACAACATTACACTTATCAGATTAAGGAGGAAAATGTCTTTAGGCTAGTAATACGAAATTTGGCAAACTCTAAACCAGAAGAGCGTATTAGAGAGGTTTTCAGAATTCATGGCCATAAAGTTCTCCGTGTACATAACCCTCGCCCCCGTAAGGTTGTACATAAGGTAAATGGAGCAGTTGAGGAGGAGCTGATCCCTAACAATTAATTCTTCATTGACCTGGCTCGTGGGGCTAATAACAAGAATGCACTAAAAATCAACCAAGTTTGGCGTCAGAGGGTAATTGTGGAAATTCCCAAGAAAACTTTGGATGCTATACTTTGTGACAGATGGCAAGGTTTTGGCCATACCAAAAACTATTGTTTGAGGCCATACATCTGTGGGAAGTGTGCTCAGGATCATCCAACTTCCCGATGCCAGGAAACTTCAGATGAAAAGCTCTGCTGTATTAACCGCGATGGAAACCATGCGGCATGGCATAGAGGCTGCCAAGTGTATAAAGCCAAGATGTATGACCGTAGGCCTAAAATCAATACAGCTGTAAGAAGGAGACGCCCTTCCAGTAATCTGAATAATAGGCAGAATTTTGTTCCGGCAGCCATGGTACGGGCCGGAATTTCGTTTTGCTCAGGGCTTCAATTAGGAAATCCTCCCAAAACTGCCCATAACAAGCAAAGCAAATATGAGTTTTCTTATGGAACTTCTATGCCCCATCAACATGATAAGCCTCGACAAAAAAGGGACCTAAGCACTCCCCTAAATGAAAATTCCAGGCTTCAGATGGCTATTGAAGCTCTTAAGGCAAAATTTGATCCCTTCCAAGCAAGGTTGAAGGATTTAGAGGAAACTACTCAGTATCTAAAGGAGATTTGCCTGTCTCTCCTGAAGACTAAATGATGATGCACCATTGCCTTTGCCTCGGATTGTGGAATGCCCGTGGGGTTTCTGGGCATGTTGAGGAACTCAAGCAGTTCCTTTCCGATCATAACATAGATGTGATGCTCATCACTGAGACAGGACTGCAAACGGGAGTCCAGATCTTTATACCTGGATATAACGTTCATAAGGCAGACCATCCTAGCAATAGCACAAAGAGGAGGAGCGGCTATTCTTATTAAGCAGGAAATCTGTTATTCTCTACACGAGCCTGTGAGGTCAACAAAATTACAAATGGCCACCATCCAGGTAGCAACCAGTAGTGGTGAATTAATCGTCTCTGCTTTATATCTTCCTCCTCATCTTAATTGGGCAACAGTAGACTTTGAAGATCTTTTTAACAGTCTAGGAAGACTGTATTTTATAGGTGGAGAGCGGATACCAAGGGTAGCTGCCTTGAGGAAGCAGTGTAAAACTCTCATAGTCATACACCAAGCACTATTGATTTTTTCGACTTTAATGCCTTGCGTTCAGATGAGTTGTCTATCAAGACTGAGTATCAGCTCTCATCTGATCATCTTCCTCTTGTGGTTACATTTGACTCCGCTCCGAAGATCAAAACAATGAAAAGACGGCTGCTGTCACCTGGAGCTGATCTAGCTACATTTCGCCGAGATTTGGAAGAATCTCTAAACTTAGACCTGGAAATTCTGATGCCTGAAGACATTGAAGATGCCCACTCGTTGTTCCTAAATAAGATGCACTTAGCAGCACTCATTGCTGCCCCCTTAAATCCATCACATGGATCATTAGTGCGTACTGCACTTCCCCCAGCTATTGAGGCTCTGCTGCTTATTAAGAGGAGACTCAAGAGACAGTACTGTCGGACCCGGGACCCTTGCAGCTTATATTAAAGGGCTGGACACAAAAAAGGCTCCAGGTGAAGATGGTGTGGACAATTTTACACTAAAGGCTTTGCCGTTTAAAGCTGTGCTATTTCTCGTCCTCATCTTTAACTCGGTGCTGAGATTGGGATATGTGCCAAAACAGTGGAAGAAGGCGAGAATCTGTATCCGGCAAGAGCACTTCCGCCTTAGATTCGTACAGGCCAAACAGCCTGTTGCCCACTGTAGCCAAGTTGTTTGAACGTTGTCTGCTGACGCGCCTCCTGGATTTAAAGAAGGTTAAAGATATAGTTCCTCCCTTTCAATCCGGGATTCGTAAGTCCCATGGAACTCCAAAATAGCTGAATAGGGTGGTCAACTTCATCTTTGAAGGTTTTGAGACCAAGGAGTACGTGGTGGCAGAGTATCTTGTTATTAAGCAGGCTTCTGACCGAGTGTGGCACGACGGGCTGCTCCGTAAACTCAAGAGCCTGTTGCCGCCCCAACTATGGTTAATAGTGCGCAGCTACCTCAGTAACAAGACCTTCTCAGTGGTACTTGATGGTGTGGAGTCTAGCATCAAGGCTATTCGTGCAGGTGTTCCTCAGGGTAGCGTTTTGGGAACGACTTTATATACCCTGTTCACACACGACCTGCCCAATGGCTAAAAAATTACTGCTAGGGGATCCTAATGATTTCATCATTGCCACGTATGCTGATAATACGGCCATCCTCTCCGGAAACAGGTGTGTTTATGAAACCACAACACCCTCCAGCAATACCTCCATAAATTTGAAGTCAGGACAAGACGATGGAACATTGGCATTAACAAATAGAAATATGCCAATGTGACGTACGCCTTACGGCCTGATGTTTGTCCTGGACCTACGCTTATCAGTTGTATGAAGTCGTGTTATTGTTGTTGTTCTATTTTCGTTGCAATTCATGTCACAAAGATGTTTGTTATCTCCTTATGTTGTTCACTTCTTTGCTGTGTATACAATGACAATAGAACAACGACAATAACACGACTTCATACAACTGATAAGTGTACTGCAATAGAAGAGAAGAGGGAAGAGAGAGGCACAAGAACCTCTTTATTCTCCCATTCTACTGCGCGCACACATCAACGGCTGTGTGTTGTTATTGTTATAAAGCGGTTTTCTTTAACACCTTTTGACACCTAAGCACCTGGACTTATTTTGATAAAATAAAAGTGGTTCAAACCTATCGTAAAATACCTTTCAATTCATATATTTCTTTAAAAAAAAAAATCGGTTCATTGGTTTAAGCAGGAAAGTCCTCACAAATTCAATGTTTGCCATTAAATTATATAGAAGATATTATTTAAATAAGATTATATTGTTTGATATTGATTATGCTCTCCTTGTGGGGAGATCATCAGTGATGCAGCGAATATTCGTATTCGCGAAAATTCGCACATTTCTTGACATTCATATTCGTTTTCGCATTCGCAAGCGTCAGAAAAAATACATAATATAAAGTGTAAGTAAACAGTATTAAGTAAATTAAACGAAAGCATATTAATTTCGAATTCTTTTTATTAGCATATCTTTTGTAACTTAAACCAGCCTTGCAATTATATCTATAATCAGAAGGCCCATCTTTCCCATTTAGCACTTTGGGCACGTGCCCAGGGCCCCGCGATTGACAGGGCCCCCTAGCTGTCATCGCTTTCATCCCAATCATCGTCATCATCAATATCTGTACCACTCGCTACGATAACTTACGTGCCGCAACGCTCAGCCCACGCTCAATTGTTTTTCTTTCTTTTCATTTTAAATTATTGTTTTAATAAAAATAAAAAGTTTATTTTTTTATACATTTTGCATTGTTTATCTGAAATTATAATTGTAAAAAATTAAACCATGAAAACCATATGTAAAACACATTTTTTATAAAAATATTTTATTCTTATTATTATTTTTAATACAATAATTATTAATTGTTAACGCACTGAGGTTCTAGTTTTCGACAACAGACAACGATAAGATTTATAGTGAATTTACACCAAGCGAGAATCGATTCTTTGTTGAATCGACCATTGAATCGGACAACAACAACATAGAAAAATGTCAGTTCTTGTTGTGAAATGTGAATCGATTCTGGTAGATTCAACAATGGAATCGGCTTTGAATCGAAACGGGGCTGAAAAATTTCTGCTAGTATTGGAAAATTTTCGGTAATTTCCAACCGGAACTATCATTTTCGACAGACTTCCGCTCCTTTTTTCTTTCAAACCAAAACAAAAAACAGCTGATCATGGCACAAACAATTTGAAGAAAATATAAAATTGTTTGGTCAAGTGTATGCAAATAATTCTTGAAGCTGCCTTTTTCATTCCTGCTACTAATATATGAAAAAAGATATTACAATTTAAAATTTTCTTCAAATTGTTTTGTGCAATAATTAGCTGTTTAATGTCGAGAATGACCAAACAAAGACGGACATGACCAGAAACTTGACAGTATATTCAAACATTGCCAGCCCTGGTTTCTGGAATTTTTGCTTTCAGCAGCCTCTCTCAAACCTGAAATTCTGTCATTTACCTGTTATTGTTGTAGAAATGTAGCCACTTTTTTTTTGAGTTGCTTACAAAAATAAGGTTGCTTCTGCTCAGTCTGAATTGGGCATTAAAAATAATCAAATTCTTATTAGGAAATGGCTAACACTGGACTTGATAGATGTGTGAGGAGCGTTGTCTAACACTGAATCTGTAAATTGTTTTGGCGCCAGATTTAAGAACTGAATATTCGGATTCGGACGGCAGATATTCGCACGTGTAAAAATTGATATTTGTTACAACACTAATATGTACATACTCATTTACATAAACATGCATATATGTATATTAATTTAATAAATTGTTTATTAAGATTTTAAAAATAATAATAATAATATGCAATAAATCATAGTAGCTTATGTTGAAAATGTATGTTTTGAGATATTGCCAATTTTGTGTAAAGTAATTTCTGTTTGGTATCATTTCATATTTATAAGTTGTAACGCAAAAAAAATTATAAAAAATAAAATACATGCTAAATAAATGTTGTAAAATATTTTTATAAAAGTAGGTTTCACAACCTTTCTAACAAGTATAAATTTGATTTAGTTTATTTATTCCAATAATTGTTTGAAAGAGTTTGAAAATTGGATTTGTGAAAAAATCATAGGTGTCCGAATTTGTAGTGATCAGGGTAAACTATATATAACTATGATTCTATACCATATTTTTAGAAATTTTTTTAGCCAAAATACGTGTATTAATAGTAATAGCGTTCAAACTCAATTCACTCAATTATTGACATAAGCTACTATGACTTATTGCCACAGATATGTAATAATAAAAAATATTGATTTTTCTTCTCATTTCGACTATTTTGTTCGCCCTCCAGGTGGAATCGAACCACTTCGACGTTAATCGACTACAGGTTTGAAGCCCGCACTCTGGACCACCAGAGATCAGAATGGCAGCGGTTAATAAATAAAATTTCGTCTTCCATCACTACTACACTTGAAAATGTGTTTGTGAATTATAAAGATGATAAAAGCAAACGAAAAACAGAATCAATTTGGAAAAGAGAGACAAAGAGAACAAAATTAAAAAATAAGCAATAGATATGTATGCATATTTAGAGTCGCTCAAGTCTGGTCCTGCACTTTTCTAATTTCTTCCAAACCTTTCTTACTCTCCCCCTGAGCTTAAGGCCTTCGTCGCTATTGCCATATTAATAACTAAATTATAATTTGTAAATATAATCTTAGTTGTATGTTTGTATGCAAGGTATTAATCACTCAAAATTACAAACATATTCTTACATAAATGTGTATACACAACACAACAATAGCCTCGCATAGCTAAAAAGTGCTACCAGGTTATAAGAAACGGCATATTGTCGATGAGTTCCGGTTGATGACCATAATATTTAATCGACAATCGGTCATGTTTCAGTGAAAAATGCTGCCAGCATAGTAAAAATACATTTTTGACAAGTACGCTAATAATGATGTAGGCTATTGTTGCCAAAACACAACGTCATTGGATTATTGGCAACACGGTCAATTGTTATAAAAATTGTGAAAAATTTGCAAGAAAAAAAAATAAATACAAGGTAAATTTATTGTGAAAGGAAAATCCATCCATTTTTTATTAAATATGAAGTTTACAATTAGAAGCTTTTGTATTTAATAAAACTGTAATTGGAAATATTTTATTATTTGTACGCTTTGCTCAAATGATTGTAAATTTTATCTCAAAGATTCTGGGTGCAACGCAAACGCCCACTAATGGAAGAAACACGTATCATATATTTTTTTTTTTTTTGTTCTTCAATTGAAAAAAATAAAATTATTAGAAATGCTGAAAATTATGAAAATAATTAAATTAATTGGATTTTAAGTAAGCGTCGACTTTGTTGCACACTAACACCATAAAAAATGTTAATATTTTAATAATTCATCAAGTGTATTTTTTGTATATTTTATTTTTAGTTTCGCCTAAACGAATCGTATCACATATTCATCATTTAATAAGAATTGGGCAATAGTCGCTGGCACAACACAATGACTGATTCCAAATACTTTACAACCACCAAGAAGGGTGAGATCTTCGAATTGAAATCAGAATTAAACAACGACAAAAAGGAGAAGAAGAAGGAGGCTGTCAAGAAAGTAATTGCAAGCATGACCGTTGGCAAAGATGTGTCAGCTTTATTTCCCGATGTGGTCAATTGCATGCAAACGGATAATCTTGAGTTGAAAAAGCTTGTTTACTTGTATTTGATGAACTACGCTAAATCGCAACCTGATATGGCTATAATGGCAGTGAATACATTCGTTAAGGACTGTGAGGATTCGAATCCATTGATACGGGCACTGGCTGTGCGCACAATGGGCTGCATAAGAGTCGACAAAATAACGGAGTATCTGTGTGAACCATTGCGAAAATGCTTAAAAGACGAAGATCCATATGTCAGGAAAACTGCTGCTGTGTGTGTTGCCAAGTTGTACGACATTTCTGCGTCAATGGTTGAAGATCAAGGATTTTTGGATCAATTAAAGGATTTGCTATCCGATTCGAATCCCATGGTGGTAGCAAATGCTGTGGCAGCTCTGAGTGAGATCAATGAAGCAAGTCAATCGGGTCAACCCCTTGTGGAAATGAATTCGGTTACAATTAACAAATTGTTAACTGCGTTAAATGAGTGCACTGAGTGGGGTCAGGTTTTCATATTAGACTCTTTGGCTAATTATAGTCCAAAAGATGAGCGTGAGGCACAATCGATCTGCGAACGTATAACACCACGTTTGGCTCATGCCAATGCCGCTGTAGTGCTAAGCGCAGTAAAGGTTTTGATGAAATTGCTTGAGATGTTATCGAGTGACAGTGATTTCTGTGCAACGCTTACAAAGAAGTTGGCACCACCATTGGTAACTTTATTGTCATCTGAACCGGAGGTGCAATATGTAGCATTGCGAAACATTAACTTGATTGTTCAAAAACGTCCCGACATACTTAAGCATGAAATGAAGGTTTTTTTCGTAAAATACAATGATCCAATCTATGTTAAACTTGAGAAACTAGATATCATGATACGACTTGCGAACCAAAGTAACATTGCCCAAGTGCTAAGCGAGTTAAAGGAATATGCTACAGAAGTGGATGTAGATTTTGTGCGCAAAGCGGTGCGTGCCATTGGTCGATGTGCCATTAAGGTTGAGCCTTCAGCGGAACGTTGCGTTTCCACTTTGCTAGATTTGATACAAACAAAAGTGAACTATGTTGTGCAAGAAGCAATTGTAGTAATTAAGGATATTTTCCGCAAATACCCGAACAAATATGAGAGCATCATAAGTACGCTTTGTGAGAATTTGGATACTTTGGATGAACCAGAGGCACGTGCATCTATGGTTTGGATCATTGGTGAATACGCTGAACGTATTGATAATGCAGATGAGCTGCTTGATAGTTTCTTGGAGGGTTTTCAAGATGAAAATGCTCAAGTTCAATTGCAATTGTTGACTGCTGTTGTCAAATTATTCCTGAAACGGCCATCCGATACACAGGAGCTGGTACAGCATGTTCTCTCATTGGCAACCCAAGATTCTGATAATCCCGATTTACGTGATCGTGGTTTCATTTACTGGCGTTTATTGTCTACTGATCCTGCTGCAGCCAAAGAGGTTGTGCTCGCAGATAAACCATTAATTTCGGAAGAAACTGATTTGCTAGAACCAACATTGTTAGACGAACTTATTTGTCATATAAGTTCATTGGCTAGTGTGTATCATAAACCACCTACAGCATTTGTTGAAGGACGTGGAGCTGGTGTACGCAAATCATTACCAAATCGCGCTGCTAGCGTTGGTTCAACAGTCGAATCAGCTGGGGGAGAAGTTAACAGTGAGGCTATGGTTATACCGAATCAAGAATCTCTTATTGGTGATTTACTGTCAATGGATATTAATACGCCCTCCATGCCTGCTGCAGCACAAGTATCTAGCAATGTCGATTTACTTGGTGGTGGTCTGGATATATTACTTGGAGGTGGTCCCTCAGAAATAACAGGCGCCGGAGTCGGTGGCGGTGCTGCAAATTTACTCGGTGATATATTTGGATTATCGGGTGCTTCACTTACTGTTGGCGTTCAAATTCCAAAGATTGTCTGGTTGCCAGCCGAGAAGGGCAAAGGTTTGGAAATACAAGGTACGTTCTCACGGCGGAATGGCGAAATTTCAATGGATATGACTTTCACAAATAAAGCCATGCAACCCATGAATGGTTTTGCCATTCAACTAAATAAAAATAGCTTTGGTTTGATACCATCGGTACCATTACAAGTTGCCCCATTGCCACCAAATCAAAGCACTGATGTTACTTTAGTTTTGGGAACACATGGACCAGTCCAACGTATGGAACCATTGAATAATCTACAAGTTGCTGTTAAAAATAATATTGATATATTTTATTTTGCTTGCCTTGTCCACGGTAATGTATTGTTCGCTGAGGATGGCCAACTCGATAAGAGAGTCTTCCTTAATACCTGGAAGGAAATACCGGCTGCTAATGAATTACAATACAGCTTGAGTGGAGTTATTGGTACTACTGATGGAATTGCCTCTCTGATGACCACTAATAATGTCTTTACAATTGCTAAACGTAATGTTGAAGGTCAAGATATGCTCTACCAATCATTGAAACTTAGTAACAGTATTTGGGTGCTATTGGAATTGAAATTGCAACCCGGGAATCCTGATGCAACGCTTAGCCTTAAATCACGCTCAGTCGAAGTGGCACCCATGATCTTTGCCGCATATGAAACCATTATACGGTCGCATTAAACGATATAACCGTAAACCAACCTAATTTAAATGTGTTATTGATTATAAAACTAATAATGATTAAAATGCTTCAACGTTGTTGTGCGCTCAATTATATCATTATTATTATTATATTACTAATCCTCACAAAATTATTTGAAATATTATTTGCACAGTATATTATTTGTATACTATATATATTTGTCACTTAATTATTTTTTGTTTCCACATTATTTATCGATCTTTGAACATCTAACATGATTATATGTACTAATATTTTAAAAATTATATATTTTTAATGTTTATTATGTGCTTCTTGTAATCAATTTTAAATTTTCCTTTGAATTTCTATATTTTAATCTAGCCCGCCCCATTATATTCAAGATACTTCGCATTCCAGAAGTTAAACTACTTTTAATTTGTCATATTTATTTAAAATTGTTATTTTAAGCTAATAGGTAACATCCTTAAATAGACAGCAAAACAAAAATTTTAGTTGATTTTTCATTATTTTTGGTCTTGACACCCGTATTTAATAGTTTGGCTTTTGTCGTTGAAATGCAATATAAACTATTTAAAAAATAAAAGAAAATTATCGTATTAAAATATACTAAATGATAATAATAATGTGTATTTATTAACTTCAAAATGTGTGGTGTGGTGTAATGTTTCTTTAAGTCTCCCAATACATGTACACATATGTATTTTGCACGTGTTTAACTAAAGTGTCACAACTCAAAATTTTTTCCAGTAGAGGCAAAAAACTGTTTTTGTTCACATTGAAGTATATGAAAGGAAAGAAAAACAATGTTTTTTTTTTTTTTTTTTGGTAAAGCGTGGAGGTATTATTACCAGTACAAGAGTTGGCGATGATCATTTTGTGTATTGTTTTTTAACAAAAAATCAAAATTTGAGAATTTTCAGTTGTGACTCTTTAGTTAAATATGTGCGATATACTTGTCAGGATAAAATTTTAACAATTTATTTTTTTAATTATTCTAATTTACAGTCATTCCAAACAGGGAAAATCAGCCAAGTGTGAGTCGGACTCGCACACGGAGGGTTCCGTACCATCGTACAAGATTTTTTGCTTAAAATATTAAATTATTATTATTAACAGTCTAAAAGTATACTACAATTACAGCTTAAAAGTATACTACAAAAAAAAATTGTTAAACAAAAGGTTAAATTAAAGAACAATGCTTCTAAAAATGTGTATTTTTAGTATTTGTCGTTCTACACACAAGTAAATTACACACGAGTGAATTACATACTCTGTGAAAATTTCAACTCTCTACCTATTACGGTTCATGAGATAGAGCAGGAGACGTACGGACGGACTTCGTAAGCTTAGTAATAGGGTCTCGTTAGCTCCTTATGTGTACGGAACCCTAAAAAATACTAAATATCATAGGTTCTCTTCTGTGTATTTACAATCGATTACACAGTCTACAGCCAATATGAGTGGTTATTGATGTTATTATATTATTTTATGTGTACGTGCACTATATATTAGTTCATAATTGAAGTCACAATATTTTTTTTTTTCGTAAGTGCAATTTTCAGTCAAATATAACGGTTAAAAATATGTATTTTCACAAAAACAGAATGCAGTATTTTGAGCCTTGCCAAGAAACGTCGCCCTGTTCCGTCATTTCGCCACATGATGTCCGCATGGAAATCAAAAAGTTAAAAAAAAGAAGTGTCCCGGCTATGATGGAATTGACGGCAGTATTGCTAAGGCTCTCCCCACTAAGGGTATCATTGATGATGCTGATTTTCAATAGCATGCTACGATTTCATCACTTCCCCTCTCAGTGGAAGTTTGCCGAGATCATTATGCTATTGAAACCTGGTAAGCCGGAAGATCGTGTCGAATCATATAGACAGATAAGTCTGTTGCCCACATTTTCCAAAATATTTGAAAGAATATTTCTGGCTAAAATGATGGCAGCAGCTGGTGTCGAAAGAGCTATTCCTGATCATCAATTTGGTTTCAGGAAACATCATGGTACTCCGGAGCAGGTTCACCGTGTCATCAATCATATCCTTACGGCATTTGAAAACAAAGAATACAGCTTTGCAGTCTTCCTAGTTGTACATCAGGCTTTAAACAAAGTGTGGATCGATGGTTTGATGCATAAGGCGAAGCTGGTCCTCCCAACACTGCAATGTTTACTGCTGCAGTCTTACCTCTGTGGCCGCACATTTTATGTAGCAGTAAAAGATGCCAAATCCACCATCCGGAATATATCAGTCGATTTTCACACTGGACAAAAAAGTGGAATATTGGTATAAATTAGGGTAAATCTGCCCATTGCTTCACACTTAGACGAGGTGTTTGTCCTACAGTTACGCTTAACAACACTGCCATCCCGCAAGTTGACCGTGTTAAGTATGTCTCTCCTGGACCTATGGTATCCAACTCTGGGGCACTGCATGTGCAACGAGCATTAAAAAAGTTCAAACTTTGCAGAACAAAGTATTGCGTCGAGTCACGAATGCTCTATGGTATGTTCGGAATTCTGTAATTCACAACGACCTTCGGATGCCTACAGTTATGGACGAAATTATTTTGCACAGCAGTCGTTACAATGACAGGCTGAATGTTCACTCAAACCCACTTGCAGCGGAGCTTATGCACAAAGAGTTCTCAAGGAGACTCAAACGTCATCTCCCTTGTGATCTTGTGACCAGATCTACATAACCATAATTTACTTCCGGTTAGCAGATAGTCCTCTCATAAGCTAATTAGTAAGCATAAACATGTAATGCAAAGGCTATATGCCACTCATGTGCTGTCTAATATGTTTGACACAAATGTACCAAATTAGTTTTAGTAATGTGTGTACATGCCGTATCATTTATCATTTAAAAAAAATGTATTCATCATCATCATCATCAAGCAAATGAAAAGTTTTTTTTTTTTGTGATTTTATTTGTATTTAGTCCGATTCAAAAACTTCAACAAATTAACCCAAATTATATGTATGTCTTGACGTTAAGGAAAAATCCAGTTTAGCTACTATCAGTCAGGTCCATATTATGAGTTATTTTAAGTCTGCGTATTGTGAACTCTGTTGAGAAGATAATATGCCAGTAGATTAGGATGTGATCTGAGCCTTTCCGCGTACCTCTTGTTGAAGCAGACATCTTCTTCCCTGACCGTTGGCATATATAGATCCCTATGCAAATCGTCGTTGCGAATATACCATGGCGCACCGGTGAGTTTGCGTATTGTTAGGTTTTGATACCTTTGTACAATGTTTACATTGGATTTTACTGCAGTTCCCCAAAGCTGTATGCCATATGTCCAAACTGGCTTCAGTATAAATTTGTAGAGCCGTATTTTATTTTCAAATAGCAACCCACCCCGGCTTAGTACAGGTAGCAAAGGATTTTTTCGCTGCCGCTGCGATTGTCGTCAGTGATCATTTTTTGCTGTTGCTTCAAAGAACATCATATACGGAAAGAAGAGAACGAAGAGCGCAATACTCTTGTATGTTCTCAGAGAGGAAAAAATACAACAAAACCAACACCAAATTCAAGAAGAAGAACAGCATGAAAACGTACGAACGTTTCTGTGCTTAGCTTTGGAAAAAATCAAATCCTAAAAAAAAGTATTTTCACCAATTTCAGCAAAAGCTGAAGCAATAGTCGACTGCAGCGCAAAGGCAGACGGACATACAAATGCATACAAAAGACCTTGTCAATAGGAGTGAATTTGAAAAATATGAAACTGAAGCATCTTTCTTCATGTTCACTATCTATTTTATTTTGTGAGCGCGAGCTGTCGTCTTTTTACGAAGTGTTCGTTAATTTGAGAGATCTTCGTGAAAACGAAGCACTCTCTGCACATCTCTGGCGCACTTATATAAAGATCTAAAGAATAAAAAAAAAGTGATGTTGGGACAGAGGAGAAAACGCATGTACGACGTTCGATGGAAATCGCAAGAAACTGCAGTCATTCCTAGAGAATGTCGGGGAAGTCCTTTTGTTGTTTAAGGAAGCCGATGAAACACCTTATGGCTCTATAATATTGAGAGCAATCAGGAACAAAATAGAAGGCGAAGCTGACGAAGACTGCATGTAAACATGGTCCCTCTCAACTGGGATAGAATCAAAGAAACACTAACAGCCCAGTATGCGGACAAAAATCCGGAAACAATACTGATGCGACAGTTGCATAATTTAAATCAGAACAATGAGACAATGAGAACTTAATGGAAACAGTAACAATGGACCAAATACACACTAATACCAAGGATCAAGCCGAAGATATAATCCATATAATTAACGGCCAGATAACTACCTAGAGAACTATAACCAGCGAGGACCAACCAACTCATACAATAATCAACAAATACCATATAGCAATTACGATAATAATTCATAATTTTAAGACTTATATTGTACAAACGGTATTTTTTCATATATAAAGGTGTGCTACACAAAAATCAATAGATTTCAATATACATCAATAGCAAAATTTGCGTTTTGAGACTACTTTCTCGATAAAAGATTCAAAATGAAAAAACAAATGCATTTCTGGTGGTTGTCCGATTAACCATGGGCCCATTTCCCACCTACCATTTTCACGCCAATTCCTGTTTTTAATCTTTAAGTTAAGTCAAGTTTTATCTTTCAGCGTTATTATTGTAATTTTGTTTGTTAATTTCTGTTACATTTAAACATATTCTAAATTTAAGATGGATCCGAAGGATGTAAAGAAAACGGCATTCACTGTGGAGGAAAGTCATTTTGAATTTGTAAGAATGCCATTTGGGTTGAAGATTAATATCCCTTCTACCTTCCAACGAGTAATGGACAATGTTTTAAAAGACATCAATGGGAAAATATGCTTGGTGTACTTGGATGACATAGTCGTTTTTTCAACATCCCTTCAGTAACATATCGAAATTCTCCCTGCGGAAAAGGAAGCAAATCTAAAAGTACAAATAGAAAAACTTTAGGAGGAAGGAGATCTAATTTAAAGGACATTTCATTACAACGGAAGGAATAAACCGAATCCAAACTAGAGGTGTGCAATGATTACAAAAAATGTACATTTTAATTATGTACTTTGATATGCGTACTTCGAAATTCTCACTTATTAAAAATGATTAAAAATATTACTTGCATTTCGCGTCTGCAGTATAAATAGTAATAATTTTATGTACTCTTTTTTAAGGTACATACATTTTTACTTATGGTGTATAAATAAAATGTGCAATACCTACTGCGTATTATAGTTATTTTGCTTGGTATGGTTTAGTTCTATGCACGTGGACAAGTATACATACTACGCTTTGATAAAAAGAGAGAGAGAATGTGCACGAAAACAACAAAAAATTACATACATTTTTTTTTATTTACATAAATAAAATGTGCAATACGCACCTAATCCTTTCGAAAGAGTAAGATTACTACTAGTAAGTATTTGCAGTTAGTACATAAAAAAGATGTACATTTCTTCTCGCGTACGAATTTTACTATGTACGATGAACGATGGTATATTAAATATGTAGTACATATTAAGAGTACATATAGTAGTACGCAGTACGGTTATAATCATTGCACACCTCTAATCCAAACAAAATAATCGCAATACAAAAATTCCCCTACCCAGGACAAAAACTCAAATAAAATCTTTCATAGGACTAAGTTTATAAGGGATTTCGCAAAACGAACGAAACCTTTAACAATCTGCCATAAAGACAGTAACAATATTGAAATTAATAAGAAATAAATGGATACATTTGAGGAATGTAAGAATTTATTATGCAATGACCCCATCTTCAAGATCCAGATTTTACGAAATCCTTTATACTAACCACTGATACAAGCAATTTTGCGTTAGACGCGGTATTATTACAAGGACGAATAGGCTCTAACAAACCAATCTGTTATGGGAGTCGAACATTAAACGACACTGAATGCAATTACTCTACAATTGAAGAGGAACTATTGGCAATAGTATGGAAAACGAAGTATTTCAGGCCATATCTATTCGGCAATAAGTTCACGATAATAATGGACCACAGACATTTAACGTGGCTAATGAATTTAAAGGAACCAAACTCAAAACTCATCAGATGGAGATTGAAGTTAGAAGAGTATGATTATACAATACTGTATAAAAAATGTGAGAAGAATACAAACGCGGACGCCCTTCCCGAATACAAATTGAGGCAAATGAATGACGCTGCATCCAACAGAGCAACATATGCCACCACTACCCATTCACCGGAAGAAAACGTTAATAATGGTATCGCTATATCTGAATCCCCTTTTAAAAACAATTCCAAGAACAGTTACAGACCCAATCATCATATGTTAGTGGATATTCTGCAAAAATACCTTACACACCTTAAAACAGCGGTTATCTATGCAGATGATGATATATTCAAATAAGTCCAGAATAAATTATCTATTTACTTTTCAGACAAAAAAATGTATAAACCGGTCAGATGTACAAACATGTTACCCAAAACGATCGTCAGGACGAAGCTTAGTATCCGTCTTGTTCAGACGCTTTTTGCAATTAATATTAAATATTAATGTATGGAAGGCCGTTGCTATTTTAATTTCTCTCCTCCAGTTTTTCAATATTGTATAATGCATTCATTTTTTAAAACTATTGACGCGCAAGCCGTTGCATGGGCGATGATTATTTATTAGCGACTAAAAATGTGGTACATACAAAAATGTACTAAAGGAAATAAAGTACAACGTTCTATTTGTATTTATAACACACTACTCTTACGGAAACGTATAGAATAGTATTAAGTACAAGGAAATCAGAGAACTCAGCTTGTGGCCATGATGACATCCTTGCTGAAGCTTTTATAACGTATAATAATGTAATACATTCTGCTATAATAGTTACACCGTATGAATTGCTTTTTGGTACAAATCATGATTTCAATAGTACTATTCAATTTGAATCTCTTAAAAAAATTGAACGAATTCAAACAGAGATTATACCCAAAAGTGAAGGAAACAATGAAAACCAATACAACAAACAGTCAGGAACCAATAGATCTTGTGGAAATTGAACAAATACACAGGAAGTGAATAGTATTATAAGTTTATCATGAAATTTGTAACACACAGAAGGAGACATCGGAGACCCCATAAATTGATCAGCGCGACGAAACGAGTTATTCTAGCCATGTCCGTCGGTCTGTCTGTATGTATGCAAACTAGTCCATCAGTTTTTGAGCTAGAGAGCTGAAATATTGCCAAATCGGACCACTAGAGGGGGGTATCCCCCCTACAAACCGGGATCCAAATGAAGGCTCTTATTAGAAAAACTTTTTTGTATTTTGTACGATCAACTTAAAATTTCGACTCTATATGACTCTGACCAATATCCACCATGCGTGTAAATTTCAAGACCCTTAGATTACCGGGATGGGTACCCCCATACAAACCAGGATCCAACTTAAAGTTCTTAGAATTTTTTTTTTTTTTTGTTTTTTGTTACCCACCAATCATGAAAATTTCAAAACCCTCGGGCTACTAGGGGGGTGTCAAGAGCATTACAACTTCCGCATAGCTCAAATTAGTCTTTTTAACTGGTTTTAATTTATATTGATATTGTGTATTGTATTCCATTTCCATTTCACAATTTAAATTTCAATAAATAGACAAAAAAAAGGAAAAGTAATAAATACAAAGAATTCAATCTCAAAATCGTCATATGAACGAATCGTTCATATCGTCTAAAAATCCTTCATACGCAATCAAGACATATAACGTAAACGGTCGTTTACCCCTCAAAAATTTCCATTATTAGAACATAATTTTTATATCGTGTAAACACATATCATATGACATATCAGCATATACGTATATGTAACGAATATCAATGCTTTAAAAAGTGGCATTCGTATGATGAAGTGTCATATCGTGTGACCTAAGCATAAGAACTATCATTGTATGAACCTTTTACTTTCTGTATCCAGTTCAATATTGTTTCTAGAGCAGCTGAAACTAGTCCTAACCTCCTGTGCATTCTGCGCCATCATGCCAACTGGAAGCCTAGCATTGCTTATGAATTATGAATGAATAAAATTTTTTGTAAATCGAATTCGGCATGTGAAACCATGATTATTAATTCAAAAATGTCTGATGTTTCAAATGCATATTGCCCAAAATCTGAATTTCTGTACATCGGAGCTGCATCCCATAACACGCAGAATAATACTAAATCTTTCAATAATAGCCTCACTAATACTTCTTATTTGGAACTAAAAAATCAATTTTGTTTTGTTATTGAGAAGACATTTTTTTCTTTTGATTAAACACATTTTAAAATTATTTCATAAATTATTATACAATAAATTTCTTAATTTATATTTTCTATCTAAAAAATACTTTATCGAATGTAATTAATAATTTAAAAAAGGTAGCATATGTTGTTGGAAAAACTGTCTTGCTGTGTTGCCATTAATTGTATTTCCACAACCAACCGTTGGTATGTCAATGCCATTTTTTTCTGATCTCGGTTTGTATAAAGACTTTCCTTTCCTATAAATAATGTTGTGCTTTAATGATCCTGGCAATAGTGTGATCAACCAAGCTCTGTGGGGTCACCACAACTGATTTTTCTGTAACCCAGATCTCATAACAATAGCACTTCATTTTAGCCAATTGTAAAGCGTGAAAGCTTGGGTAAATGTCGGCATTTCGGGCTTTGGCACTAGCTCGCATTACATTGTACGAGTGTTTTGTGAAACCTCCATCGAAAGGCTTTCTCTGGAGTATATTTTATAGGAAGTTTGCCATCACATATCACGAACTTTTTAATTTTTTCATAAGCATTCTCGTCAGCAATCATTAGGACTTCCAGCCTTACACAAGCTGGAGCTCGCTCAATTTGTTACAAGTGCTTTCTTATATTGGGCCAGATAATTGTTTACTCAGCTTCTACTGCACAATTCTAAAAAATCTTTTAGCTTCAACTTTTTGTAAGTGTGAGTCCTTAGCATGTCAAAATATTGAAAATCGGCTAATATTCCCTAGCCTTCAATCTGTGGGACTTTTCAGGTGCAATGGCAGTATTAAAATGAACCCTTTTTCAATGTGGCATAACGAAAGCAACGAAATTAGCAGAAAATTAAGAACTTTTACAAATAAGCTTATTTTTAAATGGAAGAAGTGTGGACGAAGCATAAAATTTTTTGAATAAAGCAATCAGGAATGATTAGATGGTTTACTCAAATTAATAGTGAGAAAAAAATTCCATGCTATTAGATGCCGTGAAAAAGATTTTTAAGAATTCTCAAGTAGAAGTTAAGTAAAAACACTTGTAACAAATGTTAGCAGCTAGCTTCAGCTTGCACAAGTCTGGAAGGCGCAATGTATACATCCACTATTGAATGCTGACGAGAATGCTGGTGAAAACATTAAAAATTCGTCGAATTTAATGACAAACTTCCTATCAAATATACTGCAGAGGAAGTCTTTACGTTGATGGAGGTTTCACAAAATACTCGTACAATTTAATGCGAGCCAGCGACTTTAAACCCGATCATCGATTAAGTCACCATTACAATACAGAGATATGCGAAGTCTCATGTGAAAAGGCTTAAAGTTCATGCTAATAATGAAGCTTAAGCCTTATAGATCTAAGTGTTTGGAAAACAAGACTTAAACGCAAAAATCCGCATCAACTCTTAGAGTATCTAACACCTTTGCAATCAGAGCGCTAACAAAATAATGAGCTTTATGCTCAGCCCAATTCAAATTGCTCGTTAGCTTAAAAAAAAACTTTTAAAACTAATTACAATTAATAAAATCTTTATTAAATAAATCAGGATAATCGTATTCAACATGTATTTTCAATTTTGAATCAAGAAGCCACCAAGTTAGCAACAATATAATTACAATAAGCACAACTCCCTCTACCACAATTTATAGTACATTATATACCCGGCTTAGCATGGGTAGCAGAACATTTTTTTCGCTGCTGCGATTATCGTCAGTGATAATTTTTTGTTGTTGGGTCAAAGAACATCGTATGCAGAAAGAAGAGAATGAAGAGCGCAATACTCTTGTATGTTCTCAGGAAGGAAAAAATATAACAATAACAAAAACAACACAAAATTCAAGGAGAAAATGTACGAACGTTTCTATGCTTGGCTTTGGAAAAACTTTTAAAAACGTACCGACCTATTCTCGTTGTTTTTGCGTTGACACCTCATTTTTTGCGATTCTCGCACAAGTTGAAAGTTGCGCTCTTAAAAAAGCTGTTTTTAACACCAGTCTGTAAAGTGTATGTTATCAGTCTGTAAACTTTAGTTTATGCAGGTTTGCCAACTTATAAAAATATGAAATATTTTATAAAAAAAATCGTATTCAAAAATGAAAACAGGTGTTTTTAGTGGTTGTCCGAGTAATTCTGTCTATTTACATTTTTTTTTCTAAATTTGATTTTTCCTCCAAGTTGACAAGCCTGATTTTATCTGATATGTATTTGCAAATGTATGCAATTGATGGCACAATATTTTTGAAAATCGATAATTTTTTACAAAACTATTGTCCGACATTGAAATTGGATCACTATTATCACGCAATGATTTTAACACATTTCCTTTTTGCATAGTTTTCATTACATTCCAAAATTTCCGAGAGAACTCAGCAAATCGAAAGATTTCCAAATTTTGCAGAGCGATAACAGTGCACACAAATTAATATTTTTTCTCACAAACAAATTAACATTAAATTTCCTTGTCACCGCAAAAAAACTATTATTATTTGTATGTTAGACGTGAACAGAAATACAATTTTTTTGTCATCACTTTGAGATTTAATCCTTAAAGAAAGTATTTTTACCTTTAAAAAATGAAAAAAATAAGTACATATGCAACTCCTTTCAGTAGCATTCATTTGTTGTTTCATGCCCGATGCACACTGCTTCAAAATTGTTGCTTTTCCAGCGAACATTCACACAGCGGTTTTGCTGCAAAAAACAGCTGTTTTTTGTTTTGGTTATACATACAAATGGAACGTTGTGGCTAATTGTGATAATTAAAATGGACATTCTGTGAAAAGTACATGATTGAGAACAATGTTGCAGTACATGCAAATAATTCTTAAGGCTTCCTTTTTCATTCCTGCTACTTATTTTATTAATATTTAAAGAAAAAATTACAGTATAAAATTTTCTTCAAATTGCATTGTGCAATCATCATCTGTTTAATGTGGAGAATGACCAAAAAAAGGCGGACATGACCAAAAACTTGGCAGCAATACTCAAAGTTTTTGGACAGCCCTGGCTGCTGAAATTTTTACTTTCACTTTTGCAGCAGAAAAAATGTTGCTTCAAAGTACCCAAAGCAATCCTGAAATTCGGTCATTTGCCTTTTGTTGTTGTAAAAAGTTATCAACTTTTTGAGCTGCTTAAACATAAATGTTGCTTGTGCTCAGTCTGAATCGGGCATTAAAAAAAAAAATATTTAATTCCGATCAGTATATTTTGCGCCAAATAAAAAAAAGTTATAAAAATCTCTAAGTCGTCTTGATTTTTCCTGACAATTTTACTAAAAACTTATATACACCAAAACCTTCCTCATGAATAACACCGCATTCAGTCAGACAGACGCGGTTAGGGGACTTGGTTTTATAATATGTAAGGATAATTGCTTTTGCAAGCATGTTTGCATATAAATGAAATATTACATTTTTTTAGTTGTTCATAATTTATGAATATATGAATTAATGGCATTTTCTTTGCTTTTTTATGCATATTTACATAATGTATTATTTACTCTATAAGTGCAAGTCGATGAGACGATAAAATTATTTCATGAATTTTCATTTAGTTGATTATTTTATTTAATAATCTATTAGGCTTGAACCGACCTACAACACCCAATAGATTTGGTAATATTTTTAAGTTTTTTGTTTACTGTCAAAATTTCGAGTGCTAATATTTTAGATTGTGACATGTGACGTCACGAAGCTTATGACTCCTCCGACCCCTTGTTACACAAAGTCACACTATGTTTACCCCCACGTGTGACATAATATACTGATGGCCCTAAGTACAATGTAAGAACAAATTTTTGAGAAAAAATAGACATTATTGTAGTATATCTTCTTCTTTCAAACCAATATTTTTTCAATTGTTTAATAATTAGAAAACTTTTCAATATATTTCTGATAAATTTGTCGATTTCTGGTTGAATAAAAAATTATTTCAAAACAATCCTTGAAAATGTATTTAGCATAAATAAGCAAAATTTCATCAATGTGGCAATGCTGAAAGCTCAAATAACCATTCGGACAGCCTAGATAGCTTTTCATTTTCTATTTTTAAAAAATTGCAACCCCTAAGAAACTTCACTGTTTTACTTGAGTCGATGCGAAATGGCATATTATACAAAAGCAATCCAAGAGAGCCAACAAGCAGGAGGCTCTCTCTAACAGAGACTATGATGTACATAGACTTAATAATTCGAACACGAAATCGAGCTATCTCTTAAAATTCAAAATTCTCGAGATTGCAACAACAATTTCACACAAATCGACGATATCGAACAACACAATATCGTGAGGGAATTGTCCAGTCTATGTATTTCAAAGTCCTTACTCTCACTGTTATTATTTTCATTATTATATTTTTCTGTTCACACAATTTGTTGTTGGAATCCCGATAATTACGAATTTTAAAAGAGAGCACGATTTCGTTAGCGAATTATCCAGTATATGTACAATATTTCATAGTCTTTAGTCTTGGTGTAAGAAATAAAGGTACCGCCAATTGTTTACAGTTAATTGTCGTTCTCAAAAATATATACTTGTGACGTCATAATTTTTGATTTTAATACGCTGATATACTTTTGACGTCAAAATTGAGAGCGTAACAGGCCAAATTGGCGCAACATTATATTATTGTACCATGGTATTTGGTCTTTGTTGCTACTTCCAATAAATAAGTGAATAAGTATCTGAGTGAAATGCAATTTCTCAAGGGGAGCGAGAGTACTGAGAGCGAAATCTTTAGTTCGAGCGCAATGATAAATACCAAATGTTTTCTCTTTGTTTTTATTTAGTATTGTGTTATGTAGAAAAAGTATAATTTAGTTCACACAAAATGCTGAAACGACATTGTACTGGGAACAAAATAAAACGAAAAATGATAATCATAAAAATACGAAATGAATGAACATAATGAAAGAATGTAAAATGTTGTTAAAGAAATGCATAAATATTGCGTATAAAAGAATTGTAAGAAAGTGTTGTAAAAAAGTATAGTATATAGTTGGTAAAATAAGCAAATCTAGAATAACTAAGCACATACATATTTATTTTTGTTTACATCAAACATCAGTTAACGATAGTAATGGTTTGTATGATTTATTGGTTGCTCGGTCGATTGGGTCAGACAGGCGCGGTAATGGCAGCGAGTGTCTAAATAGCGCAGCGCAGTATCATACAAGACAAGAGTATGAAATAAAACAAAAATGCAAATATCACAGAAATTACTAAACTTAATTGTACATTTGTTTATTTGTATCAAAGTGTGCGAGATATACAAGTATATACTTAAAATTTGTTTCATTAAATATATTTAAAAGGGGCGCGGTGGATATGGTATACAGCACAATTTATGTGCATATATGTGTGTTACAGATATTATTTACTTTTTATTGTCGTTACCTTGTTCCAATTTTTTTTAATAATTTTCAGTTTTACACAAAAACTTTTCTCCATTATTAACCGACTTTAAAAGATGTAAAGTTATTTGTTTAACACGTATATATGTATGTATATATATATTTTCTGGGAAAGTGTTAGTGTACAAAATATTGTCCTAGACTAAAACAAACCAGAGCTATGGACTAACACATATGAATATATCAGTGAAATTTTCAAGAATGTTCGCGATAAGTCGGTTAGTCTCTTAAAAAAGTTATTATTATTGTTTTTTACATTTTAGTTGTTAATTTATTCAGTGGCGTAGCTGAATAAATTAGTATTGGGGCCCTATTTAAACTAAACTCCTCAGCTTACTTCTAAATCTTATGTGTAACACAGCAGATAATATTTAGAGGTACTTCCTAATATAATATAATTATTGTGAGAGTTTGTTTATTTCGCTTTCACATAAAAACTATCTGGGTAAAGATTAGATTACAGTTAGTATAAGTAGACAATAAAAGAAATTCGACAATTTTTTTTTTTTAACAATTTATTTTACAACCTTTTTCTCGCTTTTGTAGAAGTTACTGGTATATTGGTATAGTACAATAAAATTGCGGTAAACACTTCCGTAATGTCGCATTCTACAATAGCATTGCATATTTATTTAAAATTTCCTTACATAATTGTTGAACAGTCCCTGTTAGGGTCAATTTAGGTAGAACTAGGTGATAAATATTAATATTGTATATTGAATTGAGAAATTAGTGCCTATTATATCAGAATATTTACTTTGAAATGTATCTAATTTTTGTAACAAACTCGCTTCATCTAACTTGAGTAAAAATGATGGTGATAGGAAATAAAATAATTGACAGACTGCACTCATGCCAGTGAAACGACCTATTATTATGTTATGTTATTGAAAAAAAAAAATCTGTATTTCAACACAATTGCTAACGGCATCATTTATTACTAAATTCAAATTATGACTGGCGCAATGTACATACTCCGCATTTGGCTGAATATTCTTAATCTGTTTTTGAACACCATTTTACACACCACTCATTACACTGGCTCCATCATAACCTTGACCCATACACTTTTTTAAATCAATATTTTTGTCAATAAATAATGTAGTCACTTGCTTGGATAAATCTGCTGCGCCATGTTTGATGGCTGCATAAAAAACCTAAAAATATTTCTCTTACTGCTATATCGACCGGTATTCCGTTTTCCGATCTGGTTATTACTGCATACCTCAGAAAAATCGATGTTTGTTGGTCAGGTGCGAAAAAGTTAAAAGTCACTTTTATTCAACTAGTATATACATATGTATATATGCACATATGTTATTATTATTTTTTTTCGTTCATGTCGGCCGAGGGCCGAGGAAATAAAAAAATATAAAAAAGACTAACATTGGCTATGCCGAAGTTGTAATACTCTTCACGCCCCAGCTAGTGGTCTTTAAATTTATAAGGTTGGTGGCAAAGGGTCAGACACTTATAGTGTCCAAATTTTAAGTCGATAGTACAAAAAACAAAAAAGTTTTTCTAATAAGAACTTTCATTTGGATTCCGGTTTGTATGGGAGGTACCCCCGTAGTGGTCCGATTCCGCTGATTCCCGAACCTGATCGGCGTTTGGTAAAAAGAAACCTATCTAAAAAATTTCAGCTCTCTAGCTCAAAACCTAAAGGACTAGGAGTGCGAACAGACGGACATGGCTAAATCAACTGATCACAAATATATATACTTTATGTGGTCTGCGATGCCTCCTTCTGTGTGTTAAAAACTTCATGACAAACTTATAATACTATTCACTCCCGTCAAGAGTATAAAAACTTAAAACACTTGCTTCACAACACAACATATGACGAAGCGATTATCATAATAATATCATGGTGGGGATGGGAATGGTGAGGGAGTTTTGGTATTGATTTAAGTTCTTTAATAAGTGATGAAGAAGCTTAATAACTTACTAGTTTTCAATTGTAATTACCATTTATGTGTGTTTTGTGACAGTCTGGGCGTGTACAAAGTACATATTCATTCCTTTAATCGTACCCTTCCCAACCAATCATGTTCGTCCTTATTTCAATTATCAGAATTTTCTATTGTCTCTAGCTTTCTATCGGTAATCATTACTATCTTCTTGAATTTAGAGAACGACCAGGATCTGTAGTTATGTCTATTACTATCTGAAATTTTCAAATACGTGAACTTGTGGAAAGTTTTACAAAGCTATTAAATGTTAAGCTTTAATTGTTCATTGGCAGCATTGAAATATAGCGAAATCAATCAAACCGAGAAGGTAATTAACTCCGACGTGATATTAGGGCTCCCAACATTAAATCGTTTGTTTCTCTTTAATGAGTGAAACGTAATCGATTCAACTACTGAGTGGCTAAATCATTTCCAATATAGTCGAAGATGTTGAAAATGATCCACATTAAAAACGGATAAAATCTTATACAAAAAATCACATTTAACGTACGAGGGTAGTCATAGAAGTGAATTGTATTGATGAAACAAAACTTTGCCGCTTGGAAATCTGAGGGAAGATAGTAATACTTCAGTTTGAAAATGATATGTTGTTGACATTAGTTTTTGGAAAGCATAATGTTTTGGTTCAGGCGAAAAGAATCATTTCAGAGTTATAATTAAGCAAACATTAAATTAAATTAAGAAATAATATTAAAAATATTATTATACAATGTACTACGCGTACTACACTTTGACAAAGAGAGAGAGTTGAGAGAAGGGCCACGTTGTTTTGCTTGTGTTATGCGTCCGCTTACTTCGCCTCGCTCGCCTTAGACTTGGAAAATTCATGAGCGACAACAACGTTTTTACTCGTTGTACTGTAGTATAACATGCGATCACAGGTCCCAAATAACATCAGCCTCAATTTTCAATGTGTTCTGCTCAGAGAAATATAGAAAAATATTAAACAGTCGCGGTTTCTTACTAAGTAGAACACTCAATTCAGCTGTATTTAGGTTTTAGGTCGACCGTTTCCAGATGAGCAAAAAGACCGTCGGTCTTACAATAACATTTAAAACCAATAAAAAGAAGACTAACTTTGGCTATGCCAATAATAACATGAATTTGGGTCAATGGTTTGTATGGGGGTACCCCTACTAGTAATCTGAGGGTCTTGAAATTTATATGGTTGGTGGTCAGAGAGAGAGTCCAAATTTCAAGTTGATAATACAAAAAACAAATAAGGTTTTCTAACAAGATCATAAATTTGGATCTAGGGATTGTATGGGGGTACCCCCCTAGTGGTCTGATTCGGCTGATTCCGACAAACATACTGCATATGGTGAAAAGCTTCGTTTCAGCTCTCTAGCTCAAAAACTGAGGGACAAGTATTTATTTCTCAATGCTTTACCCTTCCTTTTCATATTTCTTCAATGTAAATAAAAACAATTTTATCCCTTTACTGAAAAATTGAAAATTTTGAGTTGTGATACTTTAGTTAAACATGTGCGATTTATGACTCATTTACTGCAAGACTGTCATAACTTAAAAAACAAGATTTCGAGATAATCGTGTTTAAAGTTGTTAATCTGTTTTAAAAAAACGTTATCTTTTCGCGAATAATGCCACAGAATAAAATATTTCGATGTTTGTAAAAAATAAACGATCTTCACACATCATTGAATGCAGCACAACTCAGATATATTGAGTAAAAAAGCCGGAACTTTGGAAATGAAAAAATTGGATATTCTCTTATGGTCTGTGTATATTATATATGATAATGAAATTTTTACACAATATAATTTATCGTTAACTCAAAAATTGTGTTTTTTGAGTTACGACAGTCTTCAAGTAAATGAGCGATGTGTATTTGCCGGGGCTCAATTATTTTCCATATTTTAAAAATACCGCGTCCCAAATAACGAATTCCCGAGTGCTTGCTTTTTTCTTCACGTTGAATTGAGAATAAATCTCTCTACACTCATACCACTCTTTCGGTATCACATCTTAGATCAAACCTGTTGCAAGGAAATAGAGTGTCATTTCAGTCACTCTCAGCAACACTCAGGACTAAGTTCAGCATTGGCTTAATGTGATCTTTCTCTTACAATCCTCTCTGAGAGAGTCTGTCAACATAAAATTCCCTTGCTAATAAGAGTGCAGGAACAGAGCACAAAAAATACAATGTAGACTGGACTATAATAACAACGACAAACAGCGAACAGTGAAAAAGCAAAGTCCAAAGTGCAGTAGCTACATGAACATTGCTCATAATTTCGCGATAACACAACAGACATATACATATTTATTTTCTTTTAGCGTGAAAAAGTGTTGAAAAAAGGGATACATGTCAGAATCTGAAGCTATTTCAGAAATGTAACAAAAACGTATCGCCAATATTTTTAATGTATCTCGTGACTCAAAAGCCGTAGCGCCAAGTAATGTATATATTCTGAAAATAGATAAACCGATACAGTCTATAAGAGATTTTGTCATTGTGCGATTATGTTATCAAGGGGGAGGGGCTTTCAAATAGGTAACGAAAATTGTGAAAATTATTTTCTTTTTAAGCGTATTGCTTGAGAACGGCTTGAACTATTTGCATGTTTTTTTTTTTGTTTTGTACGTTATAGGCTAATTAGGAAAAGTTGGAAATTTTTACTTTTTGTACTAAATACTAGCTGGCCCGGCCACGCGTTGCTGAGGCTCAGTTCAAATACACAGAATAACACAACTTTTGAATGCAGTGAAAATATTTTGAATTCATAAAGAAAAAAACCTTTAAGTCGTTTAATAATTTTAGGTTAATAAAGCGCCATCTATTGGTTGCTAGAAGACAATTGATAATTTGCAAAAAATCGTCTAGATCGTATTTCCTGAACTTTGCATTAGAATATCTACCAATATAGCCATTTCAATCCCAACCTTATTTTGGATATCTCCTTTTCTTTCATCGACTATGCTATTGTCAGTGCCGCGAATCTGCCATTTTTATTGGAAGTAGATATGAAATTTTTATAATACACTCAAAACGCCGAATCCGAACATGCAGGGTAGATAATCCGAATTCATTCAATTGCTTCTAATAAAATTTAGTTTGTTGAACATTTTCGCATGTTTGCGATGACGATTCAGCCATTACTCTAAAAATGTTGCCATCAATTATAGTCATTAATAAATAATGCTGAACATGAAAATAACTCAATTCTGTTGGTTTGATTTCCAGAATTTGAGCTTTGATGTTCTCTGCCTCGGCACGAAATAATGCTGTAGTTTCCTTTTTTTGAAGACTATTATAAGGAGGGGCAGGGCAAGTGTTCATTATATTGTATTCAGAACTGCTGAAGCTTTGTCTATATGCCCAGAATTTCTATCACATCCCCATTAATAAACTTCAGCTAATGTTTCACATTTCTGGCCATCAGAACTTATGTGGCTAAATGCCTCCAATTTACCTTCGACAAGTCTTCCAACTGTGTGAACAAGTAATTCTTGCAAAGCGATTTCAGCAGAATATTCTGTGACCTTGACTTCATTAGGATAGCACCATCTTTTGGCAAGTCGCAAAGTATCGTATGTTGGGTGAATGTTGGATTTTCGCACCAGCTTGCATAAGCTTATAGGAACTCTTAGTGTAGTCTCCATTAATGTAGAAAGCTAATGCTTCCTCTGGTGTATATTTCATTATTTTACCCTTATCGGAATTAGTTTCCAAGATTGACACAACTTGCAATGCATTTAATTTTCAAGCTGACTCTCGCAGCCACCATAAGGTCATCGCATGAATTTGTTTTGACTAATGCGGAAACCTTTGTAGTCTTATGCTTCATGTGACAATCAACGAAATCTTTTACTGGTCGTAATACACCTGTTGGAATATTTTCCTCAGAAAGGAGAAGTTTCCCATCCAACCATTCCTTGTTTTGCTTCTCAAAGCGTTTTGAAATTCTGTGGCACTCATTTCACTTTTTAACCAGTTTACTACAAAATGTTTGCAATTGTTTGATAATGTGAGTTGAAAAACAAACGCCTCTACTACCGAAAATTTCTTTTGTGGGTTTTTTTCTTCATGCCAAACTGAAAAAAATGTGCGCCTGCAAACCGACATGCTGCCTAAAAAGTAAAATATTTCAAAAATGTCATGCCGTCTTGGACATTTCAGGATGACAGCGAATTATATTAACATATTCAATAAGTTAAAGTTATGTTGCTAAAAAGAAGTTAACACAATTGTTAATTTCTACCACAATTTTTCACAATAAGATATATTCACAGGCCACGAAACACACTTTTTCCAATAAATACATACTTTCAATTTAAAAAAAAAACAAATTCAATTAATGGAAAATAAGTTTTTCACAATTTTCTAGGAAATTTACAAACTTATAAAAAAATCGGGAAATTTTTTGTCTTGCTAAATAGCGAAATAAAAATCAATAAGTAATTGTCCACAGAGTCAATGAGCTTTTAGTAAATGGATGGGGATCGAATATTAATGGTTTAATAATTTGAAAATTTCAATTTTCTTTCATTTCACGCAGTGGGAAGCGGCGACAAGTATAAAGAGTTAATATAAGAAGAGTTCAGTATGGGCCCGAGGCCTCCACAAACATTGGATTAAAATATTGTATGACAAAAGAAAAAAACAAAAATTATAACAATACAATTTTTTAATTTTTCAGAAAGTAATGAGTTATAAAATATATTCAAACAAGGAATAATTGCATTTTTCAAGTTTTTTTTTTTATTTGAAATAGCAACCCGCACCTGCTTAGCACTGGTAGCAGAGCATACATGCCTACCTGTGATAGTGTCGTATCAGAAAAAATAAAATAACAACAACACAAAAATCAAGATAAAGTAGAAACAAAGAAAAATTGAACGAAAATTGTTGAGTATAAGTTAGATTTTTAAAATCATTTAATGTTAGCAGTTTGATAAGGTCTTAGGCGTATGTTGTTGCTGTCGAACTGCTATGTTTTCCAGTGCGGATTACGATATACGCTGGGCCAGAATATGTAACAGCTTCTTTTCTACCCATGCAGTTCTCTTTCATTATGATACCAGCATATACCGAAGGAGTCAGTTGATGGCGTTTTCCAACAGCAAAATCGTAGTCATCGAGGCGCACTTTATGACTTAGATGCATTAAAACAGGAGCCTTTAATTTGCAGCTGTTTTTCCAATCGGTACTTTTGCCTTATCATCTTGAGAGATAAAAACTACCTGTTCGGGCCCAAGTATAGATGCAAGTTCCTCGAGACCGTTGGCAGTAGCCTTGCAGAAATGTTGATCGGCGTGATCTCGGTGTCTATCTGTTTGGGCTCGACACAGTCTCACAGGCACAGTTGTGATCCAGAAAACTTTGGAATCAGCCTACGGTATGTAGAGGTTCGCGAGATACAAAATCCATCGTCATCAAGAGTCTTACAAGTTCTCAATACTTCTGATCGGTGTCGATCAGCAGCTGAGCTCCCATGTATTGCTATCTCGCAAATTACTTGAAGAAGGCCTGACTGAATTTCTTCAAGTGAAGGGCGTCTTGCCTGAGTCTTTATAGTTGGGGACTACGCAGTGCGATGAGCGGATTTTAGGCTCACAATGTCAGCTTTTTGTTTTGCCCTAAATGTTCGCATGTTCTCTGCACGGACTACTTTGTTCTTTAGCATTTTTTTCTTCACATCAGCATCATGCAATAATTTCTGTAGTTTCTTCTTAATCCCGTCGTCTCCAAGTCCTGCATCTCGCTTTTTTACGGTGGCATTTAATTCGCTTTCAATTAATAAAATTTCAGATTTCAAAGCGTCCTGTTTTGGTATCAGAGCTGAAGAATATTGGGCAACGGAAGATCCATTGTTACTGCAAGCTAGAAAAAAAATGTACTACTGTTATATCAGTACCTATAAATGAAAAAGTCAGAAAGAGCTTTGCAAAAAAAAAATCGTTACTGGCAGAGCAGAAAGTAGTTGGCTATACCTTTCCGAGTAATAGAAACAGACTCTTCGGCAGTATTATTACTGATATCTTCGGTGTTGCGCAGCACTTTGAGATCACCGTCATGCGTGGCTAGAGCTTTTCGTTCAGGTAACTACATTCACCAAATACAAAAAAGAGACACACATCAATGTTTACACTTGTGAGATCAGAAGCAAATTCACGCTACTCTCAGAATACTCACCTTTACGAAGAAATTGGGGAGACGAGCGCTTTTCTTAGTCGCAATCTGACAAATTTCCTCGATTTTCAACTGTGTGAGACGCTCCAGCTCTTTTGGATTCTTTTTATACTCATCTCTTAAAGGCACCCAAAATTCATTAGTCTTTTTTTGTATTGTCTGCATTAACAAAGAATCCTTGTAACAGAAATGCATTATACAGCCGATCGAACAACGACATTATTGTTTTGCCAGGAACTCTCGTCGACTTGCTTAACAACTGTAATGCAAGGCACACTGTCAGTTTTCAATCAGCTGACGTCCGCGTTGCCACCTGTGAGTTTAACCCTAAAACAGACAATTTGGTCTGGCTAGATCCATACATTTTGTATGGAAATTTGTTTTTTTTTTTAGTTTTTCATTATTTGTTTGATTGAACATTATCGAACTCATAACAAGTTTCATTTCTACATACATATATCCATTTCATTGTGTTTGTATAAAGTGAAAGGACGTGTTTTCGTGTTTGTGTTTATTTTGAATATAGCTCGAAAAAACGCGAGATTTTCCTAGAGGATATTGACTACGTGACGTAAACCTAAGAACACCAACCACACACAACCACCCCCCCCTCCCCTTTGAACAAACCATAGTATTTGAAGACCCCTTCCCCCCTAAAAGGGTCACGTAATATGGATACGTTCCCTTTCATGTGTATTTTTATGTTTAATTCTTATATGTAGTATGTAAAAAGTAGTAATAGTAAAATACATAAATTTCACTCACACACAACTTAATTGTCTAACAATTTGTGCAGTTTTTGACAGCCGACCTATTCTCGTTTTTTGGCGTTGACACCTCAAACAAGGAAATCTTTTGTCATCATTCCGATTCTCGCACAAGTGGAAAGCTGCGCTCTTAAAAAAGCTGTTTTTAACATCAGTCTGTAAAGTGTATGTTTCCAGTCTGTAAACTTCAGTTTATGCAGGTTTGCCAACTTAGAAGAAAATGAAAATATGTTGGAAATATGAAATGTTTTATAAAAAAAAAAATTATACAAAAATGAAAACAGCTGTTTTTTAGTGGTTCTCCGAGTAATTCTGACTATTTAACTTTTTTTCTGAATTTGAATTTTTCTCCGATGTTGACAAGCCTGATTTTATCTGATATGTATTTGGGAATGTATGCAATTGATGGGACAATATTTTTGAAAGTCGATAGTTTTTCACAAAACTATTGTCCGACTTTGAAAATGGATCAACATGATCACGCAATGATTTTAACACATTTCTTTTTCCGTAATTTTCTTCATCTTCCAAAATTTCCGCGAACAAACAACAAAACATAAGATTATCCATTTTACAGAGCTATAACAGTGCACACAAATTAACATTTTTTTCACAAACAAATTAACAGCTCCTCAGCAAAAGATGACAAATTGTTTTCATAAGAGCTTTTCTTGTCACCGAAAGAAACTGGCCAGTTGTTTTTATGGTAGACGTTAACATACAAACAATTTTTTTTTGTATCGCTTTGAGAATAGGTGGGTTAGTATAAGAATATGCGGAGAGAAGCAAACATCAAAATCAGACAACAGCCGCCTAGACCAATGTCGCGACTAACTAACGTCGACTTGAAGAAGCTGAACGCTTGCCGCTACTTCGGCTTGTGCAAGTGACCGAAATGAAACTTATTGCAATTTTTAAAACACTGGACATGCTGTTGTTGTGCTTCGCTTGTGACTGAGCAAGCAAACACCTGCATGTTGATATTATTGCCGATCGTCGTGTTTACTTTGAGAGAGACACACATTTATTCTCTATTGATCTGCGTTCTTTTCGATTTGCTTAAGCTAATTTTTAGGATTCCGTACCCAACGGGACCCTATTACTAAGCTTACAATGTCCGTCCGTCCGTCTCCTGCTCTATCTCATGAACCGTAATAGGTAGAGAGTTGAAATTTTCACAGAGTGTGTAATTCACTTGTGTGTAGAACGACAAATACTAAAACCATACATTTTTAGAAGCATTTTTCTTTAATTTAACCTTTTGTTTAACAATTTTTTGTTTTTTGTAGTATACTTTGAGCTGTTAATTTTAGTATACTTTTAGGCTATTAAATATAAACATAATTTTATATTTTAAGCAAAAAATTTTGTACGATGGTACGGAACCCTCCGTGTGCGAGTCCGACTCACACTTGGCTGTTTTTTTTTTTTTTTTTTTTGGAAGATTTCATTATGATGTTCACTGCGGATCTCTGGTCCATATCAATAAAGTTAATTATCGTTGATTCTTCTTTGGTGTTTCTTGCTTGTGTATTCAGTCAGCGACAGTCGCGAATCAACTATTTTGACTTCACTCCCTCTCATATCCCACAGCCATTATTCGCTTGTTTGCGTTCCTTCATCATACACGCAAGTTACAAGTAAACAAATGATAAACGAGCAGCGAGGTCGTTAATTATTTTCGCAGTTTTAAAAATATTTCAGTTGCTCCTGCCACCTTGCTATACTCGACCGTGTAATAAGTATTCTACTATTGACAGAAACGTGTGTATTTCATCTTGAAAATTAAAGTATTTATTAAAATAAGTGGTGCATCTTCAATTATATTTTCATCTAGAGACGGACTTGTAATTATTGCTTTTCTACTATTCTTTTGTTATATGTATGTATTATTAATTACGGCAATATATATTTGAAGCCAAGGAAAATCACACATTTGAGTTGAAATTGATTATATATCTCAAAAATTTTGTGATTTATGGTAAAATAATATACGGCCTATTATTGTAGAAAGTTCAACTTTTCAGAGTAAATGTCCAATATAGTTTTTTGGGATGGATGACTCAAGTGAATAGTTGAAGAACAAATAGATTTCGATACCGCATCCACATCAATGAAAGTAGATGGTTTCGCTATTGGCCTCTGGCCCGATATACCAACAAACAACATGGTAGCTTTTTGGGCAATAAAGGTTTTAGTGGTCTTCACAATTGTTGCCAACAATATTTTGAAGAATCGTCTGACCTTTAAAAAAAAAAACCGAATTAAGCTCCAGCTGAAAATGCTCGAAGCATTTATTTGTCCGCAAAAATAAAAATAATGAGATCTTAAATCGTTTCTGGCTTTGTTTTTCTCCCACCAAGGGAAAAGAAGATAGGAAGTCTTGAAAATGCACTATATGCTGAATTTTGGAACGACATTTTAGAGCGATTCAACGCTACTAATAAGATTTTGAAACATCCCAACATGATTCTTTCTTCTCCAGTGGAAGCGCTGAAATCGCTGAGGTTATTTGTAGAGTCCAAAAGTTTAAGGAGTACGAAAAAGCTGCGGAAAAATTATCAGATACTGACGAATATATTGAAACACGCTCTAGATCAAGAAATGTTAGTTTCAATCCACTGGATTATTCGAAATCCTCAGAAGACCAGCTGGCACCCAAGGAAAAATTTCGAGTAGGAAATTTTATTCCTGTATTTGACCAACTTTCAGCATCTCTGAGTTCAGGATTCATACAATGCTGCCGATACGTTAGTCAAAATTTACAACGACGATCTTGAAATCAGTCTTGGGAATGAGTTGGTCCAGTTTGTAGCCTTGATATATGTCTTTAAGAAGGACTACAATGTTGACAGTGAACCAAAAGATATGTTATTTTACAGGATTCTGGTTGACAATAACTTCGCCGCTGCATTCCCTAATATTGAAATTACATTGAGAATGTGTTAATGGTAGCTAATTGCAGGGGAGAACGCTCATTTTCTAAAATGAAATTCATCAAAATAGGCTGCTTACGACGATGACACAAAAACGACTAGCACATCTGTCATTGCTTACTATAGACAGTGATTTGCTTCGAGAAATAGACTTCGGAGAAATCATTAATGATTTTGCTTTTAAAAAAATACGTAAACTGTCTGTCACTTAAAGATATCAAGTAACATAATTAAAATATTAAAAAGAAAAAACATGTATGTTAATAGTGGCAATTCTTTTTTTTTTTAACTTGGAAGGGCCTCCACTTCTTCATTGCCCCGGGGCCCCTACTACTTTGAATCCGGCTCTGCTAATATACAGTGGAACTCCTCTATAACGAACTCCCCAATAGCGAATACTTCTCTATAACGAAGTCATTTTGAAGACACAGCGGGTTTTTTTTCAATATTGTCATATATTTTAACCTCTCTGTGACGAACTCCTCTACAACGAATTACCTCTCTATAACAACAATTTTCAAGCACGCAAAACAATTTTTTCATATAAAATATCACCTCTGTAACGAATTTTTTCAAACGCTCCGTGCTGGAAGTATTAAGGTCATTTGCGGAATCGCGCAGTGATGTTTCCGACAACATATTTAATTCAATACATATGTTTGAAGATTTCGTTGATAAAGAAATTTACCGACCTATTGTCGTTGTTTTTGCGTTGAAACCTCATATAAAGAAAGCTTTTGTAATTTTTGCGATTCTCGCACAAGTTGAAAGCTGCGCTCTTAAAAAAGCTGTTTTTAACACCAGTCTGTAAAGTGTAACATAGACATAGACCGTCTTTAGTTTTTGCAGGCTTGCCAACTTAGCAGAAAATGAAAATATGTTGAAAATATGAAATATTTTATAAAAAAAAAATCGTATACAAAAATGAAAACTGGTGTTTTTAGTGGTTCTCCGAGTAATTCTGACTATTAAAATTTTTTTTCTAAATTTGATTTTTTCCTCCAAGTTGACAAGCCTGATTTTATCTGATATGTATTTATATATATATGTACATAGCTTCGTCGCGAAAGCCAGAACGTCAAAAGCCAATAAACTTCGACTTCAACAGAAAACGGTATTGGTAAATGGGCTTGTGTCGTTTGAAGCTGCAATAGCGCTACTGTCGACTTTGCAGCTTGTCGTCGAAGTCGTTTATGTAGTTAGGCCTTTAACCACTTCATTTTTATTTTAATTGAAAATGTTTATGCCCAATTCACTCAGCGTAAAAAATTTTATTATTTAAGCGAACGTTCACATGGAAGTTTCGTTTAAAAAACAGTTGGTTTTTGTCTTGGTTATAAGTGCAAACGGAACGTTGTGGCTAATTGTGATGAATTAAAATAGACATTTTGTGATAAATACATGATTGAGAACAATAAGCAGTGTATGTAAATAATTCTTGCAACTTCCTTTTTCCTCCTACTTATCTAACTAAAAAAAAAAAAAAAAAATAAAATTTTCTTCGAATTATTGTGTAAAATGCTCAAAAAGATGGAAGCACTACCCAAAATATCCCAACCCTGGTACCTTAAATTTTAGCTTTCACTTACGCAGAAGAAAATATATGCCTAAATTTGCCGAAAGTAACTTTGAAATTTTGTCATTTGCTTGATGTTGTAGAATTTTAGCAATCTTTTGAGCTGCATAAAAATTTAGATTATGCTCTGCGGAAATCGGGCATTGGTCCACAAGGTCCACGAATACAATTGGTACCAATTGTATGCATTCATACAGGGTTCCAAATCCATTGGGACTTTAAAGTTTCTAGTCTCGGCCTCATGGCTAAGATCAAATATCAGCTATACATATATATGAATATAAATGTTTGTATGAAATACAATTTTTGGAATATCTATCGGAAATGTGTGGATCAATTTTTGTATATAAAGTTTAGAGAGATTTTTTCAAATCAATCAAGTAATCTTTGTCAAACATCTAAGATAAATACATATGTCAGTATTATTTAAAAAACACTTTTTGAATTATGAGCCACAACAAAATAAATATTCTTTCTATCATTCCCGTACAAAGCTGATTTTGCCGGGGAGCAGCAACGCGCGCTGGACTACTAGTTTAATATAAAACATAATCCTTCATAAAACAACACAGTACTGGTGTCATAATAAACCCAAACGTACTTAAGGTTAGAACCCTTGTTGTTGAAAACGCATTAAGTAATACCGATTTTGAGAACTGTATTTTGAAACACCTTTATGTTCTGCATTTGTTAGGAAAATACTTTTTTTCTAGGAACAATTAAAATGCCTTAGACCTCTGGATGTTACATTACATTCATGGCCAATAACAATAATAAAAGTAGTCTCAATTATTTCACACGGCCTTCTTTCTTTTCGTGTCCTTCTGCGTTTTGACGACTACAAGTACTATTTACAAATACACGTACAATGAATTATTGTTAAGCATTAGTATACAATCGAAGTTAGTGTTTTGCGTTGTTATCATTGCTGTTTTGAAAAATTATGTTACGAAGATGTGTTACGTTATGGCGAGGAAATCGAGGAGGAAAGAAGAATGAAATAGTTAAAGAGCGATAAAGCAGAAAAAGTTAAAGGTTATGTGTTTAATGGCAAGCATCGAAAGAAAGGAATTTAAGAAAGGAGAAGGAAGTCGTTAAAGAGCTAGTCAATAATATAAAATAAGTTAAGGTGAATGTATAAGTGAGCAGATGTTTTTTCCTCTAATTGAAATGTGAAGGCGTGTAAGTCGCGGAACAGAGAAGAATGAAATAGTTAATGTAGGAATAAGTTAAGACGTATGTGTGAATATTTGTATGGGCATTTTTAATAATAGCGTCGTTTACGAATTTCATAAAGACTGTTAATTTTTATTTGTAGAGAAAAATGTTCTAATCAAGTTCTTTATTCTTACATAAATAATTCCACGATCTATAATATGAGACATGGTATACTAAAGCGAAAAATGAAATGAAATCAATATAATATACAGGAACTAAGCTACTCTATAGAACAGAAAATTTATTGATTCATGTGATTAAGAAAACGATAAAAATATTCCAAAAAGGAGGTGGAAAAAATAGGAGGAAACAAATTTTATTAGCAAATAAGAAACTGAGGTAATCAACACCAAAAAGGTACATAATTATTAAAATACATCAGTCAGTAATGCTAGACCACCGTTATGGCACTGCAAGGCTGGCGCTTTTTTGGAATTTCGGCGACCATCATTATTTATATCGGCGGCGTGTTATTTCTTTCAATGAACAATATACCCGGATCTTATCCGAAACGTGTCCGCATCGAACGCTTCGCAGAGGTAAGATCATGTCTTACTGACGACCTGAAAAAAAAAACATAATGTTCATCCATTTTAGTTTTCAAATTATCATAGTCCTCGTTTTCCGATGCCAAGTCGTAAAATGACGATACGTTGGTGCAAAGAATTAAAATTTCTACATGAACTTCCAAATTATACATACTACAAATCGTCTGCCAATGATTTTTCAAATAGTGAGTCAACAGTATCTCTTCCATTTTTCGAATGAAACATATCTTAATCATATAATTAATTTTTCTTTAAGGTGTCACCCGCAATATTGCCTCAACTCCTGTTATGTTGACAGCACTTGCTTCATTTCCAGGTAGCGGTAACACTTGGTTACGTTATTTGTTACAACAAGCGACAGGCATTCTCACAGGTAGCATTTACAAAGATTATGGACTATTGAAAACGGGTTTTCCAGCAGAGAATGTCTGCAATAGTTCTGTATTATTAGTAAAGACACACGAATGGGGCACTAAAGCATGGGCCGCATTTTCTAAAGCCATTCTGCTTGTTCGTGATCCTGAGAAAGCTATCATTGCTGAATTCAATCGACAAAGTGGTGGTCATATTGGTTTTGCATCACCAGATCGTTATAAACGAACCAAGGGTAAATGTAAGTTAAAATATATCTTTGTACTTTCATAATCTACATATGTATGTATTTTTATTCACCAACTATAATAAAAATTCATTGATTTTTATAGATTTTGTAATTCTATTTTAGATTGGCAACAGTTTGTTTCGAATAAACTCAAAGGTTGGGAAACAATGAACTCTCAATGGGCAAGAAATTTCACAGGCAGTCTTAAGATTGTATTTTATGATGATTTGGTACAAAATTCTGAACGTACTCTGCGTAGTATACTTGAGTTTTTAGAGTATCCTATCGATGAACGTTTGCTGCATTGCGCGTTAATACGTAAGGAGGGTATTTTTCGTCGCAAGAAACGTTTACTATCTTTTGATCCCTATACGGCAGCTATGCGTTCCAAATTGGAAGAACGACGTAAGGTCATTTATAATTTGTTAGGGCGACAAAGCTAGTAATCGAAGATAAAATGCAACGAACAATATAAATGTGCAATAAAAATAGAATAATAGAACACATAATAAAATACAATACAATATCACAATTCAAACCGAATATAATGTAACAATACAAAAGGAAATACATAAAAAATTTTAAAATGGTGTATAAAAACAAACTTAAAATAAAACATACAAACTACATATACACACTTATAAGTTTATCCTGATTGACCGCCCACCTGCAACAAGTAGCACTGATCGTTTCACATTTATTAACACAAAACACAAAACAAAATGGGGGAAAAATAGAAGCACACCTCCAATTACACTGTGCGACAAAAAAAAAAAAAAAAAAAAAATATAACATTAATGAAATCAACTATTTTTTATTAAATTGGACCTGCTGAACACGAAAATGTTCTCTTCTAACACGTGCCATTTATAATAAAAGTTACGATAAATTAATGTACCATAAATCAATGAAGGCAGCATGAATTTCATGGAAACTTCACGAAATATTAACTTTTCCTCTTGTGATAAGTGTGATCCTCTTGCATTATACGCCAACAGTGATCTGCTAACATATTGGTAGTCCACCTTCCTTGCTAATGCTCTTCTACCTGTTTCATATCCTGGTGAAAGCGTTCACCTTGTTCGTCACTCACAATCCCAAGATTAGGAGGGAAAAATCGAAATGAGAATGCAAGAAATGTGTTTTTAAAGACATCCTGCACCCCATCGTTTAATATTTTTGTAACAAGTCCTTTACTAAAAACTTGCCATTTTAATCTTTATGATTGTCTAAAAATCATTGACTTACCTTCTTTAAAGACAACCAAGCCGCTAGTTCGCTCTTGGTAAGCTCCTCATTCTTTACAAGATTTCTTATATGTGGCCCAACAAAAATTTAATTTAGGATCACTTAATTTGTAGAAAACAGTTATCAAATTCAAAAATCCTTAGCCATTTTTACCCATGGCTTTGAGAAAATTTTTTATTAAACCAAGTTTTATGCGTAAGGGTTCTACCCATGTCACAATTTTTGTGGGATAAAAGATTCATATTTAACGTTTGATTCGCCGCAAACAAAGATTTTTTGTGACTACTGCCCCACAAACGTAGGAAACAAAAATACTTTGTTAAGCCTCCCTGTAGTCCAAGCAATACAGCAACAACTTTAAAAATAAGCACCAACTTTCCAGTTGTTTTCTTTGTATTTGATTAAGTCTAAAATTAGTTTCATGTTTCCATATGTTTTTTTTTTTAAATCACTGAGTATGCAACAGATATTGAAGGATAGTGGCTGCCATTATGAAGTTTTGAAACCATCAATGAAAAGCCTCCATTGGTCTTTGCCGTAAGGTATTCCTAGTTCTTCCACTAGTTCACTAATATTGATGCTAATATACTGTTTTTGTTTTTGAAATTCCTCTGATATTAGTTAAATATAAATAACAATCGTTATGATTTAATTGTTCCCGCCAAATCATTGGCACAGCAAAAGACATAGAAACGGTTTTCTAATTAAGCCAGTCATTTAACTTAAAGTAGCACGAAATGCAAAAAAAATTCGGGGTCCATTGCTTATCTTGCACCACCAGTGGCGGCGACAAGCGTCGGCGATAGGGGACAAAAAATTTAACAATGTTATTAAAAGTTTTGTTATTCGTATAGTTGATGAAAGTTTGGAAAATAGCGCGCGAGTTACCAAATCACCCACACTCACACGCGTTATAAACAAATCAAACATGACGACACGATCCCGTTACCCACAAAACTCATTATTGCTAGTCCCCCTTTGTGCGAGTCATACGCACATATTGGCGACACGAGTCTGTCACGTAGACGAGAATACTGGCGACATGATCGTTTCGTCGCTCTGTGCAAAGAAATCATCAAACTGATTCTACTAACTCGTGCTTTCCTTAACAGACAAAAACGTAATACATATTAATTATCTTAACTTATTACTAAAAGGAGTGGAAAACTAGTTATTTGTTTATTTTAAAAAAGTTTTGTGCCTTATTTCATATCTTTAAGGTAAGCAAGTATCCAAATACTTTTCTTAGCATATAATTGTGTGTAAAACTTCAAAATATAAACTTACCACCAGACATCAGCAGCGGTGTAACGCAAAGTAATTATTTATAAGTATATATTTTAGGTCATCATGTCTGGAGGAACCAGTAGGGACAGAGATGTAGGGAGGAAATGGGAATCCGGTGCATCAAAAAGAAAAAGAAAGACTGAAACGGTTCTGTCCAACCAAGCTATGTGTTCCAGTATGATGAAATTTCTTAAGAAACCTGTAAATGCTACAGAATCCTCTGATGAGTCACTTATCCAAGTTGCTTTAGTTTCTGAAACAGAACCAGCTTCAGGATCGGAGGAATATATTACCCAAATTTCTGACACAGTTTCAGAATCGGGTGAATCAACTGTGATCTAAGATTCTGAATCCAATGAACAGTTAGAAAGTGAGATGATTTGCGATTCTGAAAATCAAGAAGTGGGTATTCCCAGTAACAGTAACAGATCAAAGAAGAAGAGATAAATACTGTGTCGACTCAATTGAATATGTGCATAGTGTGTCGGGTGTTGTCAAAACAGAAGCAAATAAAAGCATTATCGAAGTAGAAGTATTGAAGAAAATGGTGTCGTTTCAAATGGATTCAGGTGCGACAGTTTCGGTAATTAACTTACGTACTTTTAAACAATTAAACAGCCCAAAGCTTGTAAAATTTGAATTTTGCATGCGTTCGGTCAAAAGCCTATTTCAGTGCTAGGCGAGTTGCATACAGTGGCAAAATGTGGCCACAAGCAAGTAGAAGTTGTATTTATCGTTGCAAATGTTGAAAATGCAAACAATTTATTTGGTATGGATTTGTTTAATGTTTTTGGTTATGGAATTCAACAAGTTACTAATATACAAGAAATATTTACGCCTCGTATAAAAGAATTATGCAAAAAATACAAAGAAATATTTTAACCAGCACTAGGCGCAATTAATGATTTCAAAGCTACGATTCAATTAAAGGCCAACGCAACGCCTAAGTTTTTTAAAAGCCGCCAAATACCATTTTCTCAACTGTCAAAATTTAAAGCCGAAGCGGACCGTCTAACCCAAGCAGGTGTTTGGAAACCAGTCAAATTTAGTATCTGGGCTATAGTATAAGCATCAAAACCAGATGGGTCACTACGAATATGTGGACATTTTAAGCAAGCTGTCAATAAGCAAATTGACATTGAACAGTACCCTCTACCAACACGCGAATCCTTATTACACACTAGTTCGCCATGGTAAATATTTTTCAAAAATTGATCTAAAAGATGCATATTTACAGATGGAAATAGATGAACCTTCCAAGCAAATGATTGATTGTAAACGCACCGCTAGGTCTAATTGCAGTATCAACGCCTACCGTATGGTATTGCAAGCGCCCCAGCAATTTTCCAATGTTACCTAGAGCAGCTTCTAAATGGGATAAAAGGCTGTGGTAACTATTTAGATGATATAATTATATCAGCACCTATTGCGGAAGAACACTTAGATCGTCTAGAGAAAATCTTACAGATCTATGCACCAATGGTATAAAATGTCAACAACAGAAATGTTTTTTCCTAAAGGAAGAAATTGAATATTTGGGTAGAAGAATAAGTGAAAAGGCAGTCCGTCCAGATCTGTCGGGAGTACAAGCTGTAAAGGATCTTAAACCGCCTAATAATATTCAACAACTCGAAGCATTTATGGGTAAAGTAAACTACTACTACAACTACATACCGAACTATTCGCAGTTAGCCGCTCCTCTAAGCCAGCTTCGCCGAAAGAATGTTGTTTTCAAATGGGGAATAGAGCAACAAAACTCATTTTCAGCACTTAAGTCTCACATCATAAACGCAACAGAGCTTGCACATTTTAACGAAGAGATACCGCTTGCTCTTGCTACAGATGCGTCTTCTTTCTGTATAGGTGCAGTTCTATCGCATATACAACCTGACGGGAGCGAAAGACCAATAGGATTTGCATCAAAAACGCTTGATAAGCACCAAGAAAAGTACAGTCAAATTGAAAAAGAAGGCCTTGCTATTATATTTGGAGTACAACGGTTTCATCAATACTTATATGGCAGAAAGTTTGTACTTATTACTGATCACAAACCACTGGTAGCTATTTTCAGCCCAAACAAACATTTACCATTGATGACGTCGAATAGGTTACAACGCTGGGCAGTAAATCTCATGTCTTAGAACTTTGAAATTCGCTACCGTGCGACTACCGCACATGGTAATGCAGACGCATTATCTCGACTTCCGATTGGCACCGATGAAAATTTCGACAGAAAAGAGAGATGTTACAACATTACTGAGTTCGCTTCTCCGATCAATGCAGAAGTTATTTCCAAAGAAATCAAAAATGATCACATTCTTCAAAAAGTACGAAACTATATAGTCAAGGGTTGGCCAAGAAAATTATTACCGTCCGATACTGATATAAAGCCATATTTCAACAGAAGATTCGCCTTGACTATAAATGAAAACTTGTTATGCCTTCACTCCGAAGCAAATCGTGTAATCATTCCTTGCAATTTGAGGCAAGATATCTTAAAGCTTCTCCATGATGGTCATTGGGGAATTTTAAGAATGAAGCAACTTGCTAGACAACATGTATGGTGGCCAGGTTTAAATGAAGACATCGCAAAACTTATAGCTGCTTGTGGTATATGCAAACGCAACAATCCCTCACCAAGCAAAGAGTATCAAAGTTGGCTTAAAGCTACAACTCCGTGGGAAAGAATACACGTCGATTTCGCTGGCCCAATTTTTGATTCAATGTGGTTTATCTGTGTAGATGCGTTTTCTCAATTTCTTGTCTTCGACGACGGCTGAAAATACGATATTCGCTCTATCATCTATTTTTGCAGTTGAGGGATATCCTAAAACACTGGTTAGTGACAACAGACCACAGCTAACCTCGGATGCTTTCCAACTATTTTGTAAACTACACGGTATCACACATATAACAATAGCACCTTTTCATCCAGCATCGAATGGTTTGGCAGAGCGATTTGTTCAGTCGTTCAAAACTGCAGTAAACAAAAACATTCAGGATGGATTACCAATTAAAACAGCAGTCGTCAAATACCTTGCATCTTACCGCTTCGCACCCGATGAAAATGGTAAAACCCCAGCAGAGTTACTTCATGGTCGTACAGTCCGTACACTCCTCAGTCAGCTTTTCGAACAGCCCCGCTTGATCAATGAGAATAAAGAACCAACGAAGTATTTACCGAACCGAAAAATATATGCTCGAAACTACGCAAAGGGTGAAAAATGGATCGAAGGTGTAATCAATCGGGAAATAAGCAAAGTACTCTATATCGTCCGTACAGCATATGGTTACTCGAAACGCCATATAAATCAACTTAAGCCAAGGTCAAGTTCTATAATAGCACAACTATAAGTGATCTACCGGAGTTTATATATCTGCCACAAGACAATAATTCCCCATCTCCGCAAATATCATGCGATACAAGTGATCAATCAAGGATTAGATGTGTTATATACAATGTAATGTATAGTCACCTCACTTCACCACACATTAGTTTAAGTCACCACACCTTATATGCATAAATTTGTAGATAAATAAAGTTAATCGTGTCGTGAGCTTACACACGAATACAACAAACAATTCAAGGACACGTGGGTTGCATGATTAAATGAATGGAATTTTATAAGGGAATCAAACATGGAAAAACAATAGATCAAGAAAGTGAGAGATTGATTAGGGAATCGCAAAAGTATTGGTATAACTTGTTTCAAAGATTGATAGATATAATAAACTACATAGCCTCACACAATCTTGCATTTAGAGCTCATCGAGAATCCCTTAACCTTAATAATAGCAGCAACAGTGGCAATTTTATAAACCTTTTCATGTTCTTTCTGTAGTTCAAAGAGAGTGGACGTGTTTATTTTTGTTCAAACAAATATTTAAATTTTTACTTTTTTTTCATACTTTAATTTGTAGTTAATACTGTTTTTATTATTGTGCATAACTCAATTTGATGGTGTTTTCGGGTTAGTTAGTGGTGCATCAATTTTAAAAGTTTTAATATTTCTATTTGAGGTATTTTCATTTAAGTGATTGGTGAATTTTGTTTTTGTTTTTCCATGTTTCATAACTTTTACCTTTGTTATTGTACATAACATTTCAAAGATATTATTTGTGAGCATTGTTGTTGTGAAACCAAACTGTTATTAATCAGTGATACAGTACCGTTTTGTGTTTCTTTCTGTAGCATTTGTTTTTTCTTTCGGTTTGTTTCATTTTTGTGTGCTATCATTTACAGTGTGTACATTTAGTATCTGCATTTTTCATTAAATTAAATTAAAATTAATGTTTGTTTTTTAATTATATTAGTTAACTAAATTTTTAATTTAAAATGCATTGTTGTGTTATGAAGTGTAAAAACAAATCATTTACTCCTAAATGCCGCACTGTAGCTTGTTGGTTGTGTGATAATGCGGCCCATGTTGCCTGTGCGGATATCTATGGAAGAATTGCCGATATTATCGATCAAAATATCGGCCTTCGTTGGTCTTGTCCTAATTGTCGGTCTGATGAGATAGACTTTTGTAAATCTATTACGTTAATGCGTAATGCATACAATGATCTAGCGAAAGATTTTCGGCGCTTGAACGAAAAGTTCACAACTTATGATAAGTCTTTTAAAGATATTAAATTCTTTGATATATCGCCTAAACGAAAACGGCGTCAAATCAAAAACTTCTTTGGCTCCTTTAAACATACCACCTCCATCAAACCCCACTATTTCTTTATCTACCCCCACTATTTATGTACCTACCCCCACTATTTCTATATCTACACCTACTTTTACTTCACTAATGGGGCAAATAGAGCTACCGGTGAACTTTCATAAGAATTCTTATGCATCTGTTGTGCATCATGTAGCGGCAGATATAGCGCCTACAAGCTCAAACACTCGGGCTTCAATTTTCCCTAAGCAGCTTGTCGCTGTTCCTCCTTCTAAATCTATTTTTGCGTCTAGGTTAGCTGAAGATACTTCGGAAGCTGATGTTAATCACTACCTACTATCTAAACTGCCAACAATTACGAATGCGAATACCCCTAATTTAAAATTTTCTTTTGAAAGGACAATTTCGTCTTTTAAAATATCCATTCCCCCTGAATACTGTAGTGAACTGATATGTCCTAACTTTTGGCCGGCCAGCTGTGTTGTTCACGAATATAATTTTAAAAAACGTGCAAACACTGCTGTCATTGCCAAACTACCCCCTACAAATTCTACAAAAAACTGATTTCTTGGCGCCCTCAAGCAGCCCTTCCTATGAATATATCTAACCTCAGTTTGATCATACATTTTCAGAATGTCAGAGGTTTAAACTCTAAACTGAATAAACTATTCATTAATAGTTTCTCTTTTCATTCAGATGTAATTGTGTTTGTAGAAACATGGCTTCGTCCAGATGTTCTGAATTCCGAATTGTTTAACAATAATTACTTAACGTTTAGGAAATATCGATTTGATCGTGTTGGTGGTGGAGTTCTGATTTCTGTTAGAAATTCTTACTCTTCTGACTTGGTGTCTTTTGATAATATTGATGACATTGAATTTATTTGTGTAAAGATTTCATTTTCCAATTCTAATTTATTTATTACATGTTCGTATATCCTACCTGCTTCTGATGACTCTGTTTACTTATCACATCTGACAGCTATTAAGAAAGTTTTGACTTTTAAAGTCTTGGTCATGGGAAAATTTAATCTTCCAAATATTTCTTGGACAGCCTCTGATAATTGTAACTCTGTAATATCATCAGTAAGCTGTGAGTTTATCGACTCATTGCTGGATCTTTCCCTTCAGCAAGTAAACTACATAGCAAATAACAATAACCGAATTTTAGATTTGGTCTTTACCGACAGCATAAATGATGTTTTCTTGTTTCGAAGTAATCCTATTTCCACTCCAGAAGATGTTTATCATCCGACTTAGGAATTAAACATCATTCAGAATGGGTTTTGATTTCGTTCCAATAATCCTTCTGATTTGTTTCCTACATCAAGACGTGTTTTCTGCTTTAAACAAACTGACAAATTCTCTACCACTAGCCACTGACTTATTTGTATTCCTGTAATAATGTTGACCTAGCTGCAAAGTTTTTGTATTCAACTATGAAAAATCATTTCAAATTATGTGTTCCGAAAATTAAACTTAAACATAACCCACATACGCCACCTTGGTTTTCTCGTGATTTAATTAAATTAAAGAATTTAAAAAATTTAAAAGGTCCGGTTTGTCTGCTGATTGTAATAAATACGCTTTATCCCGCTATAATTTTGAACACCTAAACAATTTCTGCTATCAGTCATACGTGACATATGTCAAGAGGATATTAAAAGAGATCCTACAAAATTTTATAACTTTATTAACATGAAGCGCAGGTTGGATATATTCCCATCCTGTATGAAATTAAATGGTGTTGAATGTTGCAGCGATGGAGAAATTTCCAACCTTTTTTCGAACTTTTTCCAAAGCACTTACACGAATTTTAATAATTCGTTCCATTCCCATAACATATTCCTCAATTTATTTAATATGCCGGTATTTGATTGTGTTACAGTATTACAATATTTAAAATCTTCTAAATTAACGATTTTACCAGGACCAGATGATGTACCTAGTTGTATTCTAAAGCGATGTGCTGATGCTTTGCATATACCAATCTGCAAATTGTTTGACTTATCTTTGAATACCTCTGTCTTCTCTGTCTCCACAAAAAAGGCAGTGAAGCTAATATATCAAATTACCGTGGAATAGTTAAACTCTGCGCTATTCCGAAGTTGTTTGAACATATTATCACCCATCAGGTGCAGCATTTCGTTCTTCCTTTATTAAGTACTTCACAACACGGTTTCACCAAGGAGCATTCGACTACAACCAACTTATTAGAATTTACTTCGTTGGCCAATTGTAGTTTCTCACAATAACATCAAATGGATGTCATTTACACAGATTTCAGTAAAGCTTTTGACAGTGTTTGCCGCTTCGTACTCCTCAATAAACTGAATACCTTTGGTTTTCCTCCCAAGTAAGTTAGCTGGATTACATCCTACCTAACTTCCAGAACCCAAAGAGTTATTTTTAAAACAGCTATATCTAAGACTATTCGTGTAACTTGTGGTGTCCCTCAGGGTAGCCACCTTGGTCCATTGTTATTCAATATTTTTATAAACGATTTGCCATCTGCCATAAAACATTCTAACGTCTTAATGTACGCTGATGATGGTTAAGTTATGCTTATCTATTTTATCTCCCGTCTAACAAATGTTTCTTCAAGAAGATCTTGATTCCTTATCTCAGTGGTGCGCTAAAAATTATCTTTCGCTTAATTGTGACAAATGTAAAATAATGTCCTTTTACCGTAAAAATTTAATTGTAAAAAGCTACCAATTAATGATCACACTCTAGAACGTGTCACACAATTCAGTGACCTGGGTGTGTTGATGGATCCAAAGCTGCATTTTGGGTCGCATATTTCTTGTATCACATGTAAAGTTAGAGGTGTTTTAGGATACATTAAACGTTGGTCTAAAGAGTTTAATGATCCTTACACCACAAAATTATTATTCATTTCTTTGGTTAGGTCAATACTTGAATACGCATCGTGTGTATGGGATCCACAGTTAAAAAAGTATAGTGATAGTATTGAGTCCGTTCAAATACAATTTTTGCTTTTTGCACTACGTAACCTATACTGGGATCCTAATACAAACCCTCCATCTTACCAAAGCCGTCTTAATTTAATCCGCCTCCCGAAATTATCCAGTCGTGAACGACTCTTGGTGTCACATTCTTGCACAATCTATTTGTAGGTAGCATCTTTTCCCCTTCCTTGCTTGATAGTATTTATTTCAATGTTTCTTCTCGGGTTACAAGGAATTATTCTCCTATACTTGTTGTTACATGTAAGACTATTTATTTGCAGTATGATCCTTTCGTGTTTTATGTCAATCATACAATCTACACTATGACCCCAGCTTGCGCGGGCTCTGGGGGTAAAGTGGCGTGGAATAGAAAGTAGTAAGTTATTATCAAAATATGATCTGACACTACGGGAGCACATACAACGTATTATTTAAAAACAAATTAATCAACATTATCTTAGCAATGACATCCAAAATGTATTAATTACATTAATGTCTAAATCCGTTATTGACAGAATTATTAACAGAGTTAAACAAGCGAAATACTACGTCTTCATACTCGATTGCACCAGGGAAGTGAGCCGTGTTGAACAAATGTCAATACTATTGAGATTTTGTAATTCCTCAACTGGAGCGATAGAGGAACGTTTTGTTGGGTTTATTAGCGTCGCAGAAATAACGGAAGAGTATTTAACAAATACAATATAAGAAGAACTAGAAAGAAATGGTCTAGATATACAAAACAGTCGATGACAGGGATATGATAACGGCGTTGGGATCTTGTAAAAACTATAATAAATTAAAATTGACTTTACAACCTGTGTCTCAAACACGATGGGAGAGTAGAATCGGAGCAGTAAAAGAGATATTGTTACAATTTGATGATGTTATCGAATGCGTTAATGACTTGAAAAATAAAACTGACGATTCTGAAACTCTTAGTGATTGTGAATCAGTCTTAAACGAAATGTTAACTTTTGAGTTTATTGTTGCATTACACATGTGGTAAGAGATTTTCCTACGTGTAAACAAATTAAGTACACTATGGCAGTCGGTTCAATTGAGCTTGAAAGTCGCTATTGACACATTACATTCATTTTGTAGTTGGATTCAAGATTTCCGTAATACAGTATTTGAAAAAACCGTTGCAGAAGTAAAAGTAGTTACGAAATTGAGTCACAATTCAAAGAAAGAAGAATAGCAAAGTAAACCAGAGTTCGATTATGATGAATTCATACAATCTGTTGAAATGCGGTATAGAGTTAACTTTTTTAATATAATATGAAGTTGGCGATGGAAATGAGTATGAGATGGTTGAATTTTTTTTTATTTGACAGACATTTTATTATGTTTAAATTTTGAGATAGGGATTGCTGGAGGGTTTCGATGTGGTCGTTCCAAGTGTAATTTGATTTAAATGTAATGCCGAGGATTTTAAGTTTGTAAACTTTTTCAATAGCTAATTGAGTTGATAGTAGTTGAAATGAGAATTTTTTTTTTTTTTGCTAAAATGAATATGTTTGCATTTTGTTGGGGACAATTTAGCACCTGAGTAATCACACCATGCTATAATGTCATTGAAAATGGGGTCGACGTTAAGACTATGAAGTTTGTTGATTTTTCTTATTATATGGTAGTCATCAGCGTAAGCATTGAAGTCGAGTTCTTTATGAAGAGCTATTTTTTGGTTAAGTTAGTTATAGGCTACAAGAAAAAGGATGACTGATAAAGGGGATCCTTGGGGAATGCCGTTGTACTGGGGAAGAGTGGAGGAAAGGTGATTATCTATGCTTACTATAATTTTCCTTTTTGTCATGAAGTTTATGATGAATTTTATAATTTTGGGTCCCAATCTTTTGAGCTCATCAACAATGGTGTGAACACCAATTTTGTCAAAGACTTTGTGAAAGTCAAGTGATATGACTGAAGTGTGTTTTTTTTCTGGATAAAGAAGATAATATGTGGTGATCTAACGACATTAGATCATCACATATTGATTTACTTTTTTTGAAACCAGTTTGTCCTATCTATAAGTTTGTTATGAGAAACAAACCACCATAGCCTATTTTTTATAATTTTGTCGAGAAGTTTGGAGCAGTAACGGTTAAGAGATATCGGCCTGTATGAGGAAATGGAAGATTTATCTGAGTTTGGTTTAATGATTGGTATTACTTTACTGGTTTTGTAATGTTGAGGTATGAAATTGGAGAAGATGTTGTTGTAATGTTTGAGGAGGCGGAGAAAGACGGAGGAGTCTAAGTTTTTTAGCATTGGGTAGGATATCCTACCCATGCCAGGTGTTTTTCCTTTTAGTCTAGAAAGGGCTGCTAGTAGTTCGATGATTGAAATGGGGTTTTCTAGTTTCATTGCCGTTGTGGAGGGTGTATAATATTGAGTTATTTTTGTGGTGACAGAAATTCGGGGAGAAATGGGAGTCGTGGGATTCAGCTGACCAAAATTTGCAAAATTGGTTCTCTATGGTTGGTTTGTCAGTAGTGAAAGATTGGCCGTCGATAGTTTTTATGCCGTGGATGGGAAGGTGTGGTTTGGTTCCACAAAAGATCTTGATGTGAGACCATATTTTGTGGTGCGATTAATATCCGCAGTGAAGTTTGCTAGGTACTCTCGTTTTTATTTTTTTTATTTCCCTCTTAAGGGTAGCATTTGCTTTCTTAAACTTGAGAATGTTATCTGTGGTAATGAAGCGTCTTAAAGTGTACCAAAGTTGATTTTTAATTGTTTTTAGTTGTTCTAATTTGTCATTCCACCAAGGGACGGTGGTTTTTTTAAATGGGTTGGTACCAGTTTAGGGAATGGATGAGTGTGCGCTTTGGCAGAGGATTTTGATAATATTTGCTGATTCTTTGTTAATGTTGAGGCTGATGGGTTTAATTGAGCTAAGGTTTTTGGATGTAGTGGTAAACTTAGACCAGTTTGCATGGTCTGTTTTGAACATTGGTCGAGGTATGTAAGTGAATATTGGGCGGCCAAAAAGCGAGATTACAATAGGAAAGTGATCACTGCAATGTAGTTGGGAGTCTACATGCCAAGATGCGTGGAGAGCTATGTTGTGGTAGGCTAGGGAAAGGTCTATATGTGTGAAGGTATGATGTGTAGTGAAGTGAGTGGCGAGCCTTCGTTTAATAAGAGAATAGGGAATTGGTTAACAAATTTGGATATAATGTTACCTCTGCGTTTAAAGGGGATCCCCATGAGCGATGCCAGCTATTAAAGTCACCAGTTATGATAGTTGGTTCAGAGATGTTTGGGAATACATTTTGTAGGTTTCTTAGGGAAACGGGCTTGTTTGGTGGAATGTAAGCGGAGAAGATGTTGAATTTAACTTTAGATTGAATTGATACTCCGACCACTTCAAAGTCTTGAGTAAGTTGAAGTCTAGCTTGTTGGAGTGATTACAGTAGTAGTAGTAGTTGATGGGGATGTTATCTGGGGAAGAGATGTGGGTTTCTTGCAATGAAATGATTTTTGGGGAGTGAGATTTTATAAGTAATGCTAACTGATCGTAATTATGGGACCACCATGTATATTCCTTTGAAGAACATTTAACATTAGTGATCAGAGGAAATTGATAAAATAAAAATTAATAAAGAATATAAAAGTAAAAAGTAGATCAGAAATAGAGCTAGCTGGGCCACCACTGTGTCGACAGGAGATTAATAGTGGGACCGAGCTGTGTACATTGTTTGAAAGTGCGGCAAACTGGGAGGGTGCTAGACCTGGGGAGATGCAAGAAGTATGAGAGCCTCCCGTCGATAGCACTCCGCCCTCTATCGCCCAGCCCAGCTATCCACCCAGTAGGCCGCACTGGAGAGATTATGTATCATTTATTAAGACATTGAGTCTAAATCAAAATTATGTAGAATAGTATTTTTAGTTTCAGGGGGGAATGTTTTTTTGTTTTTGTATTGCTTGTTTAGAGCTGTTGGCTATAATTTTCAGTTTGATGTCACTGAGGGGTTGTACTGAAAGTTTAGAGTTAATTTTTTTTGTTGGTTGAATGATAGTGTCTGTTAGAAGTGGAGTGGATGTAGAAAATAGTTCTGCATCTGGTGGTAAAGATAGGACGCTCTTCAGAGAGTTATCAGTTTTGTTTTCTGGATTGATTGTAGATTGAGTCGAACGAAGCGTGTCTGCATAGCGTGAACCAGTAGAAAGGCGTTCTGAGTAGATTTTTTGAGCAGATTTCATGTCGATTTTTTTGATCACATGAATGTCTTGTAGTTCCTTGTATTTAAGGAAGGTAGGGCAATTCGGATCAAAGATGCTGTGGTGATAATTTGTTATATTATTATGTCTGCAGTTGATGCAACGCGTTAGATTTTGATAAGTCTCCATAACTTCGGTGTTTATCGTAGCCGAAATTAAGGCAAAGTTCGGCAGATTTGCATGCTTTGGTAGGCGACCGCAATTCCTGCACCTAAGAGGAAGGGGGATGTAAGGCCGTACTATTACTTTTTCGTAGCCAATGTTGATTTCTGTTGGTAGTGTTGTTGTTGAGAATGTGAGGATGATGAGTCCGGTTTCGTTCAATGTGTGATCCTTATCTTTCTTCAGTTTTTTTTTGCATTTCTGTATGTTTTGGGATTTTAGTTCGGAGGTGATTTCATCCCCAGAAATGTTTCTTAGAATGTTGGTGTAAATAACACCTTTGCATATGTTAAGCGAGTTGTGATTGCTGACAATCACCCCTGTGGAGCCGTTGTGGTCAGTTAATTTGATTAATTTCGATGCTTGTCTTCAGTTTTTCGTTTTTATCAAAGTAGAACCGTTCCGGACTTTCTCAACGGGGCCTTCGCAGATACTGTGTCCATGGTGGTGATAGGTTCTAGCCTCACCATTACAAGGTACTTAGGGCCGTTTGAAACATTAAAAAATGTTTTTAATGTTTTGGTGTGATCGAGTGAGAAATGTGGTTGGTTACGTTGGGATTTTGGAATATCAGGCGAATCAGTTTAATTTGAAATTAATTTGTTAACCATGTTGTTGAGTAAATGAGTATGTGTGTGTATTAGAGAGAAAATAAATATGAGCGAACGCGTAACTACTTAGCTGCACTAGCAACGACTTGTTGTTGCTTTGAGAGAGCGAAACGAATAAAGCGAAACAGAAATATGAAAACTCACACTGTGTTTGTGAGAGCTAACTCGAAAAAACACGCCTGAACTCAAAGAGCGCTGTTGTCAAACTGCAGTTGAGATTTTATTTTTTGTTATCGCTAACAAAATCATCATGTTATTTTTTGTTTCCATCCAGCGATTTGATGGGAGAAAAATATTAAAAAATCCCTTTGTATGAATGCATTTGTGTGTGCGCTGTAGTCGAATATTCTTGCTAGCCATGCACACTGGTCGGAATTGCGTTTTTCTTTGGCATAAAGTCAAACTTTGTATGAAACTATATTTTTATTTTATGGCCTTTGCTTTTTCTGAAAACAGCTTCAAAATTCTATAACAACAACAGGCAAATTTCCAAATTGGGTTGCTTTAACTTTTGTTCAGCTTCCAAAGAAAAAGTTAAGTTGAAGCTAAGCAGGGCTGGGAAAATACTGTCAGTGTGGCCAAGTTTTTGGTCATGTCAGGCTTTTTTTTGGTCATTCTCGACATTCAACATCTACATCAACATCAACATTGCACAAAACAATTTGAATAAAATTTTAAAATGTAAGTTTTTCTTTAAATATTAATAAAATAAGTAGCAGGAATAAAAAGGAAGCTGCAAGAATAATTTGCATTCA
>JAWNKV010000199.1:0-11613 GCA_035041805.1 Amiota mariae
GAGCCATCTTGTGGTCTAAGTGGCATCATTCGTTCAGTGATGCAGCTACCTAACCTAACCTAACCTATATTGTGCAAAACCTTTAGATTCTCATGTTATGGAAATTGTAAAATCAGTAGTTATAGATAAGTTAATAGAACGTTTTGAATACAATTCAATACTTAGCGCTGTTTTTAAACCCTCTTTTTGAGTCCTTGAATAATTGTGATGTTAACAGAAATACATGCAAACATGGATAATATAGCAACTGATAGCAAACTAGATTCTAAAATTTGTTTAATACAGTCTGAAGAATTATGCGAGGTATCATTCAATTCAGAAACAAGTCTTACTGAAGTCGATAAACACCTTTCTACTTACATTAACAAATAAATTCTAAGTTCACAGGCACTCCTTGATTTTTTTGAAATCGCAGAAAGATTTGTTTCTTCTTCAAAAATAAGCGTGTGAAACTCTTTATGTTCAATCATCGTCCACGACAGGTAAACGAGTTTTCAAATTTTGCATGGTTTTGCTGAAGTAACCTTTATTAAATTTATCTGCATTTTTTGTTGTACGATATAATGCAGTGTTATTCGGTTCTCCGTTACTGCATTCCGAATGAAGTAGCATTTTATATCTACTTTATATGCTTGCTACGATTGTGCTCTTGGGATTGGGATTCTTGGCCTGCTGTTGAGCATTAATATTATCACAGCTGATTCCCATTTATTTCTCACTCATCAACTTGCGTAAAAATAATGCCTCTTTAGTGCTGCTGAAATTGCGTTGTATTTAGCTTCAGTACTGCTTAACGCGACGCAGTTCTGTTTTTTTTTACGTGAGTTTGAGATCGGTTGTCGATGATAAATAGCGCAATACATGTTTTATTGCCGTCATGTCTTCAACATGCGGATCCATGTTTCATTGTGCGAGTTTGGAAACTGAATAAGTGTGTCTGGACGTGTTCTTACATGTGTCACTATCACATCGAATGTTAGTCCCAATGTCTAACGGCGTGGTTGCCGGATTGCACTAACTCATACCATGTTGTTGCAGTAGATTGATTTTGAATCTCGTCTGGCTAATGGATATTGCACCTAGCTTACCATCTCGCTCGACACTTATGCCCAGTATTTGCCCTTTGTCAATACAATCAGACATATTTCCGATGTGTTCTTGATCTCCGCCATTTCTTTGTCTTCTTTCCACACTACAATCAAATAAACAACATAAATTGCAGTTAATGATTACACAGCACAACAAAATCAAATTTTTATCTTTTAGCATGGAATATTTTACATCAATTTAAGGTAACTTTTCGCTTTTTTGATTTTAAATATGTTATTAGAGTTTTTTTTTTTGCAGCTCTAGTTTTTGAGATACAGATATGTACTCCATTTTTTTTTTCTTATTCTCATATGGAGTATGAAAGAAATATTTGATGGTTATTTACTAATTCAAGGTCACTGATTCCGAATCTTCCCTCAGTTTACTTTAAGATGATATACAATTTTTCATGCAAAGAAATGCTACTTTCCAGTGTAATTATTATTAATATTTATTTGTACTTGACAAATTATTGTCAGCTTAAAAAAATATAAACATTAGACTTAAAGAAGGATAAAAGTTTAAATTGTAGTATATAATATTAACTTAATTAATTACAATATATAATTTAAGAAAAAAAAAAAAAATATGTAAGAATAAAATAAAAAATGTTTTATCACTAGCTTTCTTGCATTGTAAGTCAAGCCATTAACTTTTATATTTATTTATCATGGTTGGTTGGTTACCGTGGCTGACTTACATAGTCCACTAACAAGCAACAATTAGCACTTAAGTGCCGTTTTGAAACCACTCCAACGCCGAACACAATCAGTATTGCTAAGCCCATCCCGTAGATTTTAGGTATTTCAGAAGGTCACCCGGACATGTGACCGAACAGTCCGAGATGTTATCGAAGAGTTCAAAGAGTGCGGCCGTGTTTACTTTTGTTCTAATTAATATTTAAATTTTTACTTTTTTTACTTTAATTTGTTAATAATAATTCTGTTTATATTATTGTGCATAACTTAAATTGATCGTGTTTTCGGGTTAGTTAGTGCTGCTTTAAATTTTAAAAGTTTTAATTATTTCTAGTTGAGGTATTTTCATTATATTTTCGAGTGATTAGTGCATTTTTGTTCTTGTTTTTCCATTGTTTCATAATTTTTACCTTTGTTATTTTATATAACATTTCAAAGTTATTATCTGTGAGCATTGTTGTTGCGAAACCAAACTGTTATTAATCAGTGATTCAGTACCGTTTTGTGTTTCTTTCTGTAGCATTTGTTTTTGCTTTGGGCTTTTTTGATTTTTTGTGCGCTATCACTTACAGTGTGTACATTTAGTATCTGCATTTTTCATTAAATTAATTTTTCATAATTTTTTTATTTTTTATTTTGAAATTTTATTTTTATTTTTTCGTGAATATGATTTGTTGTAATCCTTCATGTAAAAATAAGAATACTTTCGATGTTGATTCACCATTATTAATTTATTAATTTATGTCTTTACTCTTTGATAGATAGGATGCCAAGGTCATGGTGTATTAAAACCCGCTTAACGTACCAAGGCGCACACGTGATCTGCAGAAGAGCTTTTTTCTACAAAGCCTGAATGTGATTAATTGTAGAATTGGCAGCTAGTCCCCAGAGCTGAATGTCGTAGGTGTAGGATGGAACAATTATAGCCTTATATAACGTAACCTTGGCAGCAAGATTGAGAGTGCTATCGGATCGGATAACCCACCGTAATTTTTGCAACTTGCTTTTGCAAGTAGCTGTTATAGCATTGACATGCTTAGACCATGTAAGCCGCCGATCCAAATTCAGGCCTAGATATTTTACTGACGATTTTTGGGGGATTTGAATGACGTTCAGAGTAAAAGGTGGACAGCGCAACGAGTAGCAACAGTGCTGCGATTTCGCACTATTCGTCGAGGTTTTGAATTTGTCAAGGACTCTTTGAGTAGCGGTAGCAGCTAGATCACTAGAAGTGTCACATGCATTCACATAAGTGGCAACTAAAGTGTTTTCATCTATTGGCGTAGGCATATGAATAGTATATATACCTGTGGGACACCTACACTGATGTTGCAGAAAGTCGATCTATTATATCATCTTTGACCTTAACCATAAATGATCGATTTGATAAATTTGACCTGAGAAGAAAGAAATATTGCGCTGGTAGAATTGACTTAATCTTCCAGAGTAGTCCGTCATGACACGCTCTATCAAAGGCCTGCTGTACGTCCAGAAACACAGCCGAGCAGTACATTTTTCTTTCGAAAGACTGGAGGATGACATTAACTATGCGGTGAATTTGTTCCATGGTACCATGTCTGTATCTTAAACCCAAACTGACGGTTTGGAATAGCACACCTGTCACCCAATACTAACAGCAATATACCAGGAAGTATTCTTTCAAACAATTTGGAGAATACCGGAAGCAAGCTGATCGGTCTATATGAATTTAGACTACTTTCCGGCTTACCAGGTTTAGGTACCATGGCTATAACTGCGCACTTCCATTACGAAGGACAGTGGTGAAAACGGATGATGGCGTTAAATAGCAAAACAAGAAAGAGGACACCTTGATTAGGCGGTACTTTAGAAACCTTACCGTCAATACCGTTATATCCAGGCGCTTTGTTAGTTTTAAGAATTTTTCACTGCTCGCGAGTCTCAGTCGCAGTAATGTGCAAAATGGGTGCTGAGCTTTGACAGGGGACGTACAAGAAGGCACTTATACAATCCTCGTCCCGAGGATCTGCTATAGAGACCTGCGTGAACCGATCCTATAATTCGTCTGCGAAAGAATCTACCTTCTCTTTGTTAGAGAAGCACCATGAACCATCTGCACGCTGTATAGGCAGTTGCTTCAACGGATGTCTCTTAATGTCGCGTCGCCTTCCATAAATTGAAACCTCTTTTAAAGCTAGTTTTAATTTTGGCGCTTCTCTCCTCCAAGCACGAGCATCGAGAACGTTCCACGTCCACAGATAACGCTGCTGAAAGCTCGCTTACGAAGAATCATATCAAGAATTACAGGTTTTAAAGGAACCCGCATAGGATATTTGGAGCAGTAATCACGTTGTTGGGCCGTAGCAAAGTCAGCGGAAGTGTGAATGTTCCTAGTGAAAAACCTTCAGTTTTGGCACAAAAACGACAGGTAAAATTAAAGAAAGAACATGGAAAGAGGTAAGTGAAAATTTTGTTTATGTTCGAATTTAAAATAAAATATTTTACGTGGACTGTGTAAAAGATACTCCAGAATCATTTAAGGTAAGTTTGAGGTGATAACTCCGTCAAGTTATTTAATATATATTGCTCATCTAATTTGTAGAAGTACAGATGTTTTATGAGGGATTGGCGAACAGTAGGATACCATGGACGTCCATGAGGGACAAAATGAGGTACTGCAAATATTCCTACATCGCGCCAAATAACTGGAAACAACAAACGGGATCTGGCCTTATGGCGGAAAGTGGCGAAAAAAGTGTTGTTGCTAAGAAATGGAAAAGACCATTACATTCATATTATGATAACTATCATTATTTAGATCATCTTCAAAAAATATGTCCTCACTACAACGAGTTGCAGCAAATTTTTGTCCACCATAAAAGCTTCAACCCAGCACTCGTTGTGGAACCATCGGAAATGGAAGAAGATTATTTTACAAAATACATTAAAGAATCGCATACAACAGATGCATTGCATTACCAGTCTCTTCTCTCAGTGAAATACTGCACATTTCCCTCCATAGTATTAGCTTCCCGTCCGAAGACACCAACCTACTTGCCGGTGAGTTTCCTGGAACATCAATGCAGGCATATAGAAAGCAGGTGAAATGCAGCCAAAAGGAAAGCAATGCCTTCTCTTTTATCGCAAAAGTAGCTGACGATAAATTAGAGTTCGAGCAACAAGAGTTGGATAACGAACTAAAAATGAAAGCGATGGAATTGGGACAAGAGGGACGATTACGAATTTTAGAACTTGAAATAAAATATGGAAAGAAGCTATGAAAAAAATGTATGATTCCTGCAATGCAGGCAACCCTAGAGCGTGTATTATGCTAAGGAAGGGTCTTAACGCCTATCTAATTTCAGAACACACTAGACCATCTGTATAGACGTACCTACATCGGCAGGTATGAGAGAGATAATACTATGCTCATCATACCTGCCAGGGGATAGCGTAGACCTGTCATTCCTTAATACAAGGAACCTTGTGGAGAATTTCCAGAGGAAGAATCGACACCTCATCATGGGCTGTGATGCCAACGCTCACAAGACATGTGAAGAAGTACAGACACCAATTTTAGGGGTGAGTGCCTCGCTGAACTTAATCAGTCATCTAGACTAGAATTGTTAAATGCAGGAAATAAACCAATATTTAAGAATAGTATTAGGGAAAACGTGTTACACATCATCCTCTGCTGCAGAGGCCACTTCACACCAATCAATATGCCTATAAAATGGGCAAGTCAACAACGCATGCACTTCTTAATCTCATTCAGAAGACTGAAAAATCACTGTTGAATAAAGAATATGCAGTTGGCTGCTTCCTAGATATTGGGGGTGCCTTTGATAACACGGAATTCTGCCATATTAACGGGGCTATCCGACGTAGTGGGGTCGATCGTACAACCTGTAGTTGGATTAAAAACTTTCTAAAATATAGAAATATAAATTCAGCAATATGCCACACTAACTATAGAGTTCGTACTGCAAAAGGATGTCCGCAGGGAGGGGTACTCTCCCTACTTCTGTGGTCCATTGCAGTTGACGAACTCCTTCAATTACTTAGTCAACATGGTTTTTATGTACAGAGGTATGCTGATGATATTGTTGTTCTCATCTGCGGAAAATTTGAGGATACTATATCGGATATACTCCAAGAATTGATAAATGTAATCATGAAATGGTGTTCAGAAGTAGGAGTTAGCGTAAACCCAAGAAAGACCACCATAGTTATCTTCACAAAAAAGAGAAAAAGATCTCGGTTCAAAGAACCGTCCATTCTTTGGGAAAGAGTAGCGTTCTATAAAGAAGTGAAGTATTTAGGTGTCACACTTGATGAGAAGCTGCTCTGGAACAGCCACCTACAATCCACCATACTTAAGGCTAGGGCTACCATATGGACCAGCCGCAGACTCCTCGGTAAGAACTGGGGTCTCAACTCGCGTATGTCCTACGCTGCACCCATCTGGTATACCAAACTAGATAGAAGTACGGCAAGGTTGAAAATCGGCAGAGTACAAAGACTGGATTGTGTGTGTATAACTAGTGCCATGAGGAAAACTCCAACAGCTGCCCTGGAGTCACTATTGAAGATACCATAAATCCAACTGTTTATAAAGAAGGAGGTAATGTTATTCATGGCTAAGCTCATTTTATTGTATGACGACTCTGCACATCTCAGTCAATTTCGTCTAAGGAATAAGCTCAATCTTTGAATGCAAATCAAAGATAGCTTGGGAATATCTAATACTACTTAAGTTATTAGCCTCAAATAGCCATATCAATCTTATTTGGATACCTGGGCATAGCGGGTACCCTGGGAACGAAGAAGCAGATGATCTCGCCAGAAAAGGGTCTGAGAACGTCCTCATTGGACCTGAACCATTCTGCGGATTGCCTTGGAGCTCCACTAGATCTAATATCGAAAAATGGCTGGCTATAAATTCGCATCAAACTAACACGGAGAGGCATACGGTTAGTTTCGGGATTCTTAACAGGTCATTGAAGCACCTACACAAAATGCGTATCACAAATAATGATAATCGTAGACTATGCAATGAAGAGGACGGAAGAGCAGAGCATGTGCGATGCCACTGTGAGGCTCTGGTATGGATAAGACTCCAATACTTGGGATTCCAATATCTGGAACCAATCGATATCGCAGGTTTATCTCCCAGAAAGATTCTGGAGTTCCTGATGAATAATAGAATATCGGAGGAAATGTGATCAAGAGGGTTGTCACAAAAGGCGAGATCGGAGACTCCATATAAAGTATATATATTCTTGAACAGCGCGACGAGACGAGTTGATCCAGCCGTGTCCGTCTGCCGTTTTTTCTTTTTTTCTCGGTGGGGCAGCATTAAAAGCCAATCGAATCTATTATTCGAAGTATGGGATTTGACTCACCCACTAAACACCATCGCCCCAAGTCCTACAGTCTCCCTGGCACTACCGCTAAGTATTACGTCAAGGAGGAAACAGGGAGCACTACTGCTCAAAGTCTGCTTCTACCCCATGTAAACAAGATACAAATTTAGTTAGGACTTCTTGTCGATATCAAACTAAGACCAAATTCTTTTACATTCGTCTGAACTCGTCGTAAACGTTCGATACGCCGCAGCTCTGTCATGATGTGAGCTGCCGCCTGACTTACTGCGTCCCAGTTCAGACTGCCTCTATCCAGAACGGCGCAGCATGCACTAGTACCGATGTTGCGATATTAGCCAAATGTCGTCGCTTACGCTCTCGGGGTCCTCCACAGTTCGGCATGAGCCTGAGGACAGCACCAGCTTCTTTCGATGCTTTAGCAGCTGTCTGCGTCAAATGCTGCTTAAATGTCATCTTTGAGTCCAGTTCAACTCCCAAGTGTCTCAAAGATGGTTGCGACATAGTCTCGTGGTCGCCCACCGTTACGCTAATGTGTTCCCTCAATCTACGTTCGCTGACAAGCAGAACCTCCGTTTTGTGTTCAGCAAGGCGCAGATCCTTTTGGTTCAGCCAGACACCGACTCTTCTAATAGCATCGTTGCAAACTAACCTAAGCTCATCGATGAACCTAGCCACTACTACAATCACCAAATCATCGGCATAAGCTACAACCATTAAATGTTAAATGCTTTTTAATGTCAATCGTCACTACAGCACATTATTTCTTAGTGCCACCTTTCCATGGTGTACCACTAATAACGTTTTCAGCGATGTCCTTGACCACCTTCGTCGATCATTGAGCGTCCTTTACGAAATCCGTATTGATGCTGTGAGAAGCCGCCAGCTGCATTAATTGCCGTTTCTAAGTGATCACGCACAATTCGCTCAACTACTTTTCCCACAGTGTCTAACATACATAAGGGCCCATATGAAGAAAGCTCCTCTGGTAGCTTATTTCCTTTCGGTATTAGGACCAGCTTCTGAATTTTCCAACTATCTAACTAGAGCCAATTTCAGTACTTTATTAGGTATCTTATCTGGCCTTGGCAATTTCGCTGCATTCAGTTTCTTTGCCAACTCAATCACCTCCTCCGTTTTAACATCTCTTACTTCTTCGTTGTGGTTTGAGTTGACATAGGAGCCGAGGTTAAATTGACTGCTTTGATTTGCCTCCTTTCAGCTTTGTGGTGACAACTTTGTAACCTATTCCACATGGATCAGCTTCTACCGTTTCACACAGCTCAGCGAAACAAGCTTTTTTGCTGTCATGTATAGCATGTTTAAGCTGACGTCGCTTCATTCTAAATTCCCCCTGTAGCTGGCTTCTACGTACATCATTCCTACACCGTTGGTAAGCCCGGCGCGCATGGTGACATTGGGAACGGAGATCTGCAATATTCTCATTCCACTAGTAAACGGACTTCCTTACATTTGTACCAAATTTACGGACCATAGAGGCATCACACGAAAGAGCAAGTGCTTGTGCAATATTTTCTGCGAAATTATTGCCAAGATGATTTCCGCAAAAGAGCTGAAATGAATTTCCTAATCAATCACCAAACAACAAATAGATTACCTTTAACTTCGCCTTCGGAAGTGGGCTTAAGGTAATCATCATTATTTTCATCATTTGTTAGACATAAGACAGTAATTACATCGAAATCATCATTATTGCCTTGACCAGTTATTATATTATGCAAAATACAGCATTTCTAATATTCATTTTAAGCTCCTTCAAATTGTTGAAGAGTGCCTTAAGCAGCCCAAAGCATTGTTTAATGCGCACACGGTAGCTGCCGAATCGCCTATTAAATTCCTTGCACCTGTTTGAATTTCATCTAAAAGGTGTAATCACCCTAGTTGTCAGTTTGTAAGCGCTATTTGCTGCTAACCATTCTGAGTCACTGAAAGATGATGTGACTTGTAAGCAAGTACCAAGTGCCTTATCACTTTTTTGTGGTCACACACAGCCTGCACTTTCACACTGTCAATGAGCTTTCTCGAGAAGTATGATTCTGGATCCAGCGTAGGTTTCTCCGCCAGTTTTATCTCTGTGCCGTCCAAGTAGCCAATGCATTATGGAAGTTCATGTAAAGTGTCTCTCACTAACTTTCGACGTTCACATGCATCAGGCCAATAGAAATACTTGTCTCTCTTGTTTCAGAAATACAGTGAAAACTCTTTTTTGTTATTTTTTTAATTATTCCGCCATCTCCAATTCCAAAAAACGCAGCAGTTTTAGCTATGGTTCCTCCTTCCCAACATGATCGTAAGCGGTAGAGGACAATTATGAGCTGCCCCACAAAAAACAGTCCCGTCTTTAATAATGTTATAAATCATCAAAAAATTTTCCTTACTAACACGGACGATTTGCCGGAACCTAATTTCGTTCAAATTACATAAAATATCCAATATGAAACTTCGCAATTTCGGTACTGAGTGCTGAATATGTGGATCAGCATACCGACAAACCGAAGCAACCGCTATTGTAAGCAAAGTATCGTCTATAATTTCATCTTCAAATTTAGTTGTTTTTTCTGGAAAATTATAAATGAACAAATGGAGCGATATTGCGAGCATATACGAGGTTTGTTCAAAAAGTATTGCGACTTTTGAATTTCCGCGGCTTACGTATATTCGATTTTCGATTTTCTTATGACGTTATGTTGGTACTGATGTCCCTCACTTATGCTGACAAGGTCGGCCATTTTGAATGTTTAGTTAATTTTTGACAACTGTTTTGTTTGCACGTGTTTTGGCTCGTCTTCGAATTTGGTTTTGGCTCATTCGGCATCTTCCATTGGGATGATAGAGATTGTTTCTACGTCATAACCATAAATCCATTATTAGTCACCAGTTATGACCCTCTGGAGCAAATTTGGGTCGTCTTGGACAGAGTCCAACAGCTCGTTAGCAAGGTTAATGCGATGCTGTTTTTGACCGAAATTGAGCAATTTTGATACGAATTTTGCGGCGACCCGTCTCATGCCCAAATCATTAGTAAAAATCGAATGGCAGGAGCCAATCGATATGTTTAGGTCCTCAGCAACTTCTCTAACGGTGATTCGACGATTGGCCAATACTATTTTCTTCACTTCATCAATGTTTTCGTCTGTTGTTGACGGGCTCGGGCCCCCGCACGCTCTTCGTCGTTTACATCTTCTCGGCCCTCTGGGTTTATGGTTATGACGTAGAAAGAAAAGCTCAATCATCCCAATGGAAGCTGCCGAATGAGCCAAGACCGAAATCTGTCTGAGAACGTGCTGAAGCAAGGTATTCGACCATGCCCATAAAGCAATGGCACTCGATTAATAAATTTATAAATCGAACCCTACCATATTGCGGACAGACAGCGTTCAAAAACGTGTGTTGATTGTTGAAAATTTGTTTTTGTTTTTTTTTTTTGCTTTTGCAATTTGTAGTGGCTTAGTTCTTACTTTGTAGCAGTAGTTGTTGTTGTTGTTGTAACAGCAAGGGAGGTGCAAGTAGAAGTATGCATGCATTAAATAAGGAAAGGGAGAGGGTAGGGGAAACGGAAATTTGAGTGCAGTAGAAGGAACAAAAGAAAAAATAGAAAAAATAAAGAATTAAAATTTAAAAAATTACGTGAACCTATAAAGGAAACAATATCTTCTTCGTATATTCTGATGTCATTACGAATATGCCTAGGGGGAATAACGCCCATAATAGTGCTATATTTGGGGTATGCACTCATATGTGATGCCAACAGAAACTGCTTAGAAAGAAGCTCATTATGTTGGCGAAACGATAAAGCTTTGCTTTCTGGTGGAGATGGTCAATACTGGCCATCTGGAAGAAACTGGTCACTGTTCTAAGGGCGTTATTCTGACTAACTTGCAGGTGTCCCCATTGAGTATCACTAAGGAAAGGAGACCATACAGCAGCGGCATAGTTAAGGACAGAACGTCTAATTGCCTTATAGGTGGTATTCAAAATCTCCTTCTCCTTTCCCCAGGAAGTTCCTGCTAAGGCCTTGAGCACTTTATTCCTCTTAACCTCACGATTGAAGGTGTTGTTTGCGTGTGTTAAAAAAGTGAGCAAGCTGTCGAAAGTAACACCAAGAATCTTTCGGTGTGAAACAGTAGGAACCCTTACACCCTCAACAAAAATGTCCAAAACCATAGAAACCTCCTTAGTCCAGGAGGAAAAAATGGAAGATGTTGATTTGGACGGTGAGAGTTTAAAATTGCGGCTACAGAAAAAATCAGAGATTTCCCTTAGATAATTATTTATCCGGCCACAAATTTCGTCCACATTCACACCCGAGGAAAAGATGGTACAGTCGTCAGCATAGGTTACTAACTTGATGCCTGGAGGTGGTAATGGCATCTTAGACATATAAAGATTAAAAAGCAATGGGGATAAAACTCCCCCTTGAGGGACACCCATTTTAAGCTTTC
>JAWNKV010000200.1:0-112045 GCA_035041805.1 Amiota mariae
AGTAGAGAACAAATTTTAATAAAAACTAAAGTTTAGTCACCATTTTAATTTGAAGATTCATTTACATATTTTAAAGTGCATTATGCATGCATGTGTTGCATTAGTTCTTTTTTGTTCCAATCGCCACCTTGGAATTATGTAACAATAAAGAGTTTTTTTTCTTATTGTGTTTTGTATTTTGAGTTCAAATGATTCATGAAAAACTCGCAAATTGTTTGTTGCTACTTATTGTTTTTAGTATTGGTGTTGGCTGTTTGCAAATTGTATTTGCAGTTGTTGTGAGATTTAATTAAAATTTTAAGTATTTTTATGTACACACAAATCACACTTTCGATGCCTCTAAATGTAAATGTAAATGTAAATCAAATCAATTAACTTCTAAAACAAAGAACAAAGAAACTATAGGAACATTAATGTTTTTGTTTTCTACCGAATAAAATAAATCACAATTATATTGAAAATTTATTTTTTATATTCTCAGTGTCTTGAATATATCGAGTGATTCGCCTAGTTTGGCCGTCAGAGCCTCCGGCAACCTTTTCCCGCAAGCGCATTGACAATCACAATCACAATCACAATCAGAAATGATGCAACATATGTACATAAATTGGTCACTTTTTCATTTCTTCACTTTTTGTTTATTTATAGTTTTGCAATAAAAAAGCAAGTTCTTCATTGCAGGAAATATCATTCATCTTGAATTTTATTTTTATTAATACAATATCTCAGTAAAAACTTTATAAATTCTCTTCATATTTTCACTCACTGCACTTTAACTTAACACGTTCAGAATGGAAATGATTTGTTTGAAGTTAAGTAAGCTGCGGAATTGAAGTAAGTTACTGGGGAAAAGAGACAAATATACATTTATGGCTGGCAACCTACTGCAATAATATTAATGCCATTTGAGGAAGAGAGATTGTGCATTGTGCAACACACAACTGCGTATCTTTCTCTCTTTCATGCATACTAACCTTATGCAAGCTTAAATGAGATAGATTGCACGACGTAGCAAAGAGAGAGAGAGAGAGAGAGAGAGGGAGAGTCAAAGAGAGAATTGAGAGAACTCAAGTTGGACGAAATATCCAAACACTCTGAAAATTCCAATAAACATCGTTAATGGGACGCACACATACACATTTCACTAACACTATAATGAGGTTTGACGGACATGTCTAAATCAACTTGTCTCGTAACGCTGATTAAGAATATATACATATATACTTTATGGGGTCTCCGATGTCTCCTTCAGTCTGTTAGAAAACTAATGACAAACAAAATACTAATCACTGCATGAAGAGTATAAAAATGTGATAAGGTTGAGTGCAAAAACTATCATGAAATCTCGCTTCTTAACACGACATACAAAATATTTGCAAAATTTTGTAACAAAAGGCTAATAAAACAAGCTGAAAAAGTCCTTCCAGAATATCAATGTGGATTTCGACTAGAAAGCAGCAGTCGATGGAAAAGTGTGACGAGAACAATATTGATTTGCATATGTTGTTTATTGACTTCAAACAGGCATTTGACAGCATCAATAGATTTCGAAATCTCTGCAATATAAAGGAAATAGAAATTTTCAGCAAAACTAACTCAAATAGTAGTAGTAATGAAGACATAAATATAAGGTTGATTTTATATACAGACGATATTGTAGTTCTATCAGATGATATTCAGACTATGCAATATATGATACAAAATCTCGAAAGTATTGCAGTATATAGTGGAATTTAGAAGTTAACCTAAACAAGTCTAATTTTCCAGAAAAGAGAAATATTTTTCAGGGGCGACCTGATAAAAATTGTTTCTCAGTTTAACTACTTCAGACATATATCGTTGATTCTTCTTTGGTGTCTGATGATTGTGTATTGCTTGTGTTCTCATTGTAAGACTATCGTAAACAGATTTTTTTTCGTTTTTATTAATTTTTCTTTTCGTATGAAAGTGCGTGTTTCATGATACGCAAAGAAAACAACGAAAAACGCTTAAGCGAAATTTTTGTCTGTGGTACATCAGACACGGCTACCGTCGGCTTCCCTATCACTCCGCGCGCTCTCTTGCCAACAAACAAAAATCTGATGAGAGAGCTCTGCTGCAAAATCATATAATGTAGAACCAGTCTAAGACCTAAAGAATTTTTCTCACTCCAAAGTTTAACTCGACCTGGAATTGTTTTGTAAGTAAACCTGAGATTCAGCTCAGTTCTAAATGGAATATATAATTATAATATAGGATTATACTTTATTTGATCGGGTAGATAAAATGAAACAATATTTTATTAACGATATTGTATCTGAAATTGTCAAATTTTTCACCAATCTATGCAATAATACTAGAAACAGGCATAAAAAACAACCACATATATACATTGGATTTGCAACTGAGGTATATAATGAAGAAATTTTTTAGTTACTCTAACCAAAGATAGGTTGTCAAAAAAAAAAAAAAAAAAAAAAAACTACTAAAAGGGAACATTGTGTGGCTTAAATAAGTAAACTTAATAAATCAAAGTTATGAAATTATCTTTATAAAGGAGGACGATTGGGTACTTTGGTGTAATAAAAGAACTGTTAAATTATGAGCAACGTAAAGCATCTGTAGATCTATTCAGTCAAGTAGATTCTATAAAAATCTTAGTTTCAATTTTAATTTGGGTCAAATATATTTTGTAGATGTAAGATGACATAGGTATTTAAAACAAGATGCGACTTAATTAAATTAAATTCCAACATTTATATTGCCATATAGGAGCAATAAAATTATGATCACTTTGTAACTTAAAAGAGCAAAAACACTTATACCACTTTATTGGGAAATGTATGATTTTAAAAGAGTTCAGATATGCATATTTTAGGAAAGTATTTTTAGAAGAAACTGAAATTTTATACATTCTACTAGTTTGAAAAATGTTGCTTACCATATTCTTAATGCATTAAAATACCGTGAAGAGTTAATTGTTGAATTTAATTATTGAATTTTTATATATGTAATTAAATTATTTATTTTTATTATTAATTTTTGTTTTTCGTTTTTTGTCAAGATGCGCAATGATAACTCATCAATTAGAATTATTAAGGCTAGTGAACCTCACGGCAGCGTCCTGTCTCCAGTTCTCTACTCACTGTATACTTCGGATATTCCGATACCATATGACGAAAATATGTTACTGGCAACATTTTCAGATGCGGATATGACTCATACTTGCGAAGATTTCACGCTTGGGCCAAACGTTAGAATATCGGCATTAATGCAGAAAACTCAATGAACTGCACTTTAATATTAAGTCGTGATGTTTTTTTAGTTTTAAATTATTATTCAAGTATCATTCCACAGGTGAATCAAATGCGATATTGCGTGTAAACAGCAGACTTGCATTAAGTAGCAAATTGCTGATCTATAAGCCCCCTTTCAATATGGGGGTTCCACTGCTGCTTATAACATTCGTAGAATCCAAGTCTGGCACAACAAAGCGATTCGTAGGATATCTGGAGCTCCGTGGTATGTGAGAAACGCGGCTCTTCACCGAGACCTGATGATTCCAACTGTTCATTAAGAAAAAATTTCCACAGCAGCACATACTCCATTGTCACCCAAACCCACTGGTTCCCCCACTTTGTATCACTTCAACACACCGACGTCTCAAAAGACAGCATTCTAATGATTTCCCCCACAAGGAGATCATAATCAATAACAAACAATTTTTCTCATCATTATACACATACCACACCAATGTTTGAAAGCGGTTACCGTTGTTTAACATTTAATCGAAAAATATATTATTGAAGAGTCGAAGGCTTAGCAGCTAGTGCTCTATTGCTAATTATTAGTTTTAGTATTATTTTTTTTTTAAATGTGTTATAATTAATTTTAATAAATAATACTTTTTTGGTTTTTGTCACAAATAACATTCAGTGAGTTTTCGTTTTAATATCAAATAAATATGTACGAATAGTAAACTATCTATTTAGATTAACTATGTATGTTCTATTATGAATGATTGATTCATTTAATATTGTTGCAGATGAAAACATTTCAAATCAGATGGATTTGTTGACTGATGTTGGGTCAATTATAACTAAATGACAATAAGCACATAAGATTATGCACACACTGATCCTACCGATGATATAAGTATCACATAAATACAACTAAGTATGTAGAACAGAAAACTCTAAAAAATTACAGCAGATTTAACATAAACAAAGCAACAAATCGGCGACAACGCCCTTCTTTTGTTCTTTTGTTTATGTTCGATTGGCTATTTTTGCAACTTTAGCATAAAATCAAAATGGAAGACACTTGCTAGAGTCTCTTATGAAACTCTAATTTCCAATGATCATTTATTCAATGATCATCAAACCAAAACCTAAAGCTGACATTTTATTTGTCTCTGTTTGACAATGAAATGTTTCTGAAGGCAAACAAATAAACGGACATGATCCAATTAATTCTCTTTGTCACACGCTCACATAGGACATAAGTTTTAAAATCGCGACAAAATGAAAACAAGGATAATAAAAAAAAAAAAAATAAGTAGTTATTGAACAAAATTATAGTTCTAATATTATAAATAACACACAATGACATAATTTAGTAGTAGAGAACAAATTTTAATAAAAACTAAAGTGTAGTCACCATTTTAATTTGAAGATTCATTTACATATTTTAAAGTGCATTATGCATGCATGTGTTGCATTAGTTCTTTTTTGTTCCAATCGCCACCTTGGAATTATGTAACAATAAAGAGTTTTTTTTCTTATTGTGTTTTGTATTTTGAGTTCAAATGATTCATGAAAAACTCGCAAATTGTTTGTTGCTACTTATTGTTTTTAGTATTGGTGTTGGCTGTTTGCAAATTGTATTTGCAGTTGTTGTGAGATTTAATTAAAATTTTAAGTATTTTTATGTACACACAAATCACACTTTCGATGCCTCTAAATCGTAAATGTAAATCAAATCAATTAACTTCTAAAACAAAAAACAAAGAAACTATAGGAACATTAATGTTTTTGTTTTCTGCCGAATAAAATAAACCACAATTATATTGAAAATTTTTGATTTATATTCTCAGTGTCTTGAATATATCAAGTGACTCGTCTAGTTTGGCCGTCAGAGCCTCCGGCAACCTTTTTCCGCAAGCGCATTGACAATCACAATCACAATCAGAAATGATGCAACATATGTACATAAATTGATCACTTTTTCATTTTTGCACTTTTTTTTAGAGGTTAACAATAATAACTGAAAATTCTATGATTGCAGGAAATATCATTCCTCTTGAATTTTATTTTTATTAATACAATATCTCAGTAAAAACTTTATAAATTCTCTTCATATTTTCACTCACTGCACTTTAACTTAACACGTTCAGAATGGAAATGATTTGTTTGAAGTTAAGTAAGCTGCGGAATTGAAGTAAGTTACTGGGGAAAAGAGACAAATATACATTTAGGGCTGGCAACCTACTGCAATAATATTAATGCCGTTTTGAGGAAGAGAGATTGTGCATTGTGCAATACACAACTGCGTATCGTTCTCTCTTTCATGCATACTAACCTTATGCAAGCGTAAATGAGATAGATTGTACGACGCAGCAAAGAGTGAGAGAGAGAGGGTCAAAGAGAGAGAGAGAGAGAGAGAGAGAGAGAGTCAAAGAGAGAATTGAGAGAACTCAAGTTGGACGAAATATCCAAACACTCACAGCAACACATCTCACTATCACTATAATGAGGTTTGACACACCAAGTCTGACTGTGTCCATGACGCTTAAGAATTGGCTTCCTTGACCATACCATTTCCTTCTTAAATTTAATCTCAGCAATCGTCATTCGCATGATCAAAAGTCGGGCGAAAACGCAAAGTAGAAAGCAATTATTGCTGCTGATATGCCAGTCTGTTATAATATTAATATGACACCACAATGATTGCATCGCATGGACGCTGTATGGTTAGAAAAGTCAGTTCAGACAATTTTCACCTTAAAACAAGGACACCTGTAACACTGAACTACAACAAGTAAAAAAAGATTAACTTTGGCTATGCCGAAGTTGTAATAATCTTCACGCACTTTTTATATCTTGCGATTATTGGTTTAAGATCGTGTTTTGTATGGGAGTTCCCCACTTATGGCCCAGGGACTTGAATCTGGTGAATTTGAATTTATATGGGAGGTACCCCTCCGATGGGTCCCATTTAGTTCTATAGCTCAAAACATGAGGGACTACTTCTACAATTGTCAATTCATATAATGTGTACAATGAAATGAAATGAGTTCTAGAGTATTCAGGGTAATACAAGTGTAGACTGCGTGGTCGCATGAAAAAAATACACTGTCCGACAACCGATTAGCACACCCTATGCTTCCTGTTTTTGAAGCTTAATATAAGCCAAATGAATAACGATTTTAAGATCAATAAAGTTTATAAAATTGTACACAATAAGAAATAATAATTAGGATATTAACTTTATTAATAATAATTTAAATAAATTTTAACGAAATTAACGTAAAAAATTAACTCTAATTTTTGCGACAATTGATTAGCACACCCCTCCCCAGCAAAATACTTTATCAAACATTTCATTTGTGAAATCGCTGTTATTAGTCAATATGGATTACTTAATATTAAAATAAACTTAAGTCTTCCGAGGACAACATTTAACAGAGGCAAAAATCCAAAATAAAAGCTTATAAGGCTACTGGTCTATATGTTTAAAAATATCATAATAGAACGAAAAAGATTTCGATTTCTTAAGTGAAGAGTCTAAATATGGGAAAAAACATAAAAATCCAAGCACACCGTGTGCTTAGTAGCACGGACGGACGACATATTTATAGAAAAGCTTCAAATACGCACGACTTAGTTGTCAAGATGATGGAAAAAATAGATGTTAATGCAAGTCTAACCACTATTAGACATCTTATTCAGAAAGATAAATACATAAAGATATTAAAAATATAGACAAAATTTCCATTTCATATTACTCCTTGAAAAAAAACCATTGTTTCTGCCACACTCATTTTGATAGAACTACACGGGCATCACGTTATCTTCACAGATCTTAGAAAGTCCAATTAATGCATACCCTCCCATAAATCTTAAAAATAATAGCTGGAAACATCGGGATCTTTTAAATTAAACTTTTTCACTTCTGAGAAACTAATGTGATGCTCATCATATAGTTGATTGGCCTGTTTGAAGGGTAAGTTAAATAGTTTTAATATTAATATGTGAATCCCGTTGTATTTAGATACCAACATTTGATTTAATGAATGTAGCGTCTCCTAAGAGAGTCAACAAAATTAAAAAAGTAAAACTTATAAGGCGATGAGGATCAAATATGTAATTTGTTAAAAACGATCTAAAATTGCCACACATGAGGATATGAAAAATAAAATTATGTTTCCCCATTCACACATAAATAACAATAGAAATAATAATAATAATCAGTTTTCAGTGTCATTTCTTTAATCATAATTAGTCTAATTTTAAGTCTTTAATAAATTAATCCTAAAAAAAAAAAAAAAAAAATTATAACAATGAAATAAACAAAGTTTTCATACATTTTATAGTTGTATAATATACAATACTCACTCGTACACATTATTCACCATAGAACTATTAGGTTGGTACAAATATAATGGCCGTTTCCATATTATTTATTTTTATGCATGAATTTCGGAATAAATGTTTTAATGAATGTGGTTATGCTATATGTCGTTTTAAAGCGCGTTTTTCGCTCTATCTTTTAGACTAATTATCTTTTTATTATCGTCATACGTTTCTGATTTCCGACCACTTTTTGTGATACTATCAAAACAAGAAATTCGCATTATTTTGCTTCACGAGTTCAAACTTGGCCACAATGCTGCGGAGACGACACGAAATATCAATAAAGCATGGGGCGAGGATACTGCTTCCGAACGTACCACACGTAGATGGTTTGAAAAATTTCGCGCAGGTGATACCAGCCTTGAAGATAAAGAGGGTCGCGGCCGCCCATCTGAGGTTGACAATGAACGCACAAGAACTCAACGTCGATCACTCAACAGTCGTACACCATCTGAAGCAAATAGGGAAGTCAAAAAAACTCGATAAATGGGTGCCGCATGAATTGAACGAAAATCAAAAAAAATCGTCGTTTTGGGGTGTCATCGTCTTTTCTTCAGCGCAACAAAAATGACCCGTTTCTCGACCGAATCGTAACGTGCGATGAAAAATGGATCTTCTACGACAACCGGCGACGTTCCGCGCAGTGGTTGGACAGCGACGAGGCTCCACAACACTTCCCGAAGCCGAAACTGCACCAAAAGAAGATTATGGTTACTGTTTGGTGGTCAGCAGCTGGTCTCATCCATCACAGCTTTCTGAATCCAGGCGAAACGATCACGGCAGAGAAGTACTGCCAACAAATCGACGAAATGCACCAGAAGCTTGGACGTATGTGCCCGAGATTGGTCAATATGAAGGGACCAATCCTGCTCCATGACAACGCTCGACCGCACGTCGCACAAATGACCTTGCAGAAGTTGAACGAATTGGGTTACGAGACTCTACCTCATCCGCCATATTCACCGGACCGCTCACCCACTGACTACCATTTTTTCAAACACCTCGACAATTTCCTGTGCGAGAAATGCTTCAAAAAGCAAGACGACGCCAAAAACGCCTTCAACGCCTTCAACGCTTTCATCGCCTCCAGAACTCCGGACTTTTATGCTACCGGCATAAATAAACTTGTTTCTCGTTGGCAAAAATGTATTGATTGTAATGGTTTTTATTTCGATTAATAAAGTTTATTCTGAGCTGAGTGACGTTCATTTAAAGTAGCTGTTTGAAAACGGCCATTATTTTTGCACCAACCTAATATTTAGTTTCATTCATAATACGTGTGCATAGGAACATATAAATCGGAACACCATACACATTATAGAAACGAAATACAACATACATTTATATTCACTGAAAAGAGAAATTTATTTTAGAGTGAATGATTCATTTGCCCTTTTGAATTCTACTTGGAGAATTCTATTGCATATAGACAGACGGACAAACGGACAGTCAGTTAGACGGCTAAATCAACTCGCCTCGACGCCATGACCAACAATATATATACTTAATGGGGTCTCCGATGTGTGTTACACACTTTATGACAAACTTTTATTACTGTTCACTGCGTGAAGAGTATAAAAATGCGTTTCACTAGTGTCTATCATTTCTAGATTATTGCGAGTGCAGTTTCTCTCTTGTTTATAAAAGATAAAATTAATTCAAATTTCATACAGTAATTTTGTTATCGAAATAGTCTGGACAGACAAACAGTTCAGATTCAGTTCAGATTCAGTTTATTATTTCAGTTAAATCCTAGGCAAACAGAAATTCACAGCAAGCACGCAAATCACAGTATACTTTCGCTCTAATTTTCACTTGTTGATGTACCCCGACACGAAACAATTGCTGTATATAATATTATCATAGTGTTAGTGAAATGTTTATGTGTGCATCTCATATACGATGCTGTAGGCAATATCCAAAGCGTTTGAATATTTCGTTCAAAGAGAGAATTTTATGATAAGAAGAAGCTTCGTTGATATGCTTTACTTTTTTGGTTTTTGTCACAAATAACATTCAGTGAGCTTTCGTTTTAATATCCAATAAGCATATACGAATAGTTAACTTTCTATTTAGATTAACTATGTATGATCTATTATGAATGATTGATTCATTTATTATTGTGGCATATGAAAACATTTCAAATCAGATGGATTTGTTGACTTATGTTGGGCAAATTCTAACTAAATGACAATAAGCTGATAAGTGGTGTACATACACTCACCATACTGATGTAAATTATATTTTTCAGGTAATTCTTATATATTTTGTTTTTTTTTAACTTTCACTGTCTGTTTTTTACTTTTAGAAATCTGCCTTCATAGTGCTTCAGTCTCTTTATGTACACATTACAACTACCCAACCCAGTGGAATGGAAATGGAAATGCGCAGAAGTAATTATGATACCCAAGCAAATAAACATGAACAGTTCAAGATGTTATACTGTACCGGCTCATTAGTCAACTGGTAATTTTCTCTAAAGTATTTGAGAACATACTATTAAGAAGAATAGTACTAGACAGCATTGGAACTGAACGACTGTAACACCATACCTAATCATCAATTTGGGTTTAGTAGAGGACATGGAACATAAGTAATGCAACTCACTATTAAATCAATTTTTTTTTTAAGGTCGAACGTATTTTGTAAAGGGTTTTACTTTAAATAAGATGACATGAATATTTAAAACAAGATGCGACTTAATTAAATTAAATTCCAACATTTATAGAAACCATATAGGAGCAATAAGATTTTGCTCACTTTGAAAGTTAAGAGAGCAAAAAAACTTATACCAATTTAAAGGGAAATATCCGAGTTAAGATATGCATATTTTAGGAAAGTATTTTTAAAAGAAACTGAAATTTTATACATTTTAAATGGATACGATTCTACTAATTTGAAAAATGATGCTTACTATGTTCTTAATGCGTTAAAATACCGTGAAGACTTATCTCCTATCTATGTAATCATCTTCTTTATATCATACAACGCCCATTACAACGCCCATACAAGAATATTAGCTCTACATAAAAAAGTAAAATTTTGCGTATTTGCAACTGATTTCCACCTTCTTCTTGATCTTAAAAGACAAAATAGTCCTCACACTAACCCAACGTAACCCAACTTTTTCACTGACAAAATTTTCTATAGACAAAATATTGGGTCATATAAAAAGTGTCCGCGGTTTTTTGACACTTGTTGGTATCCCTAGATCTGGTTACACTAATCTGATTGTGTCAAACGAACACGTGTTTGAAAGGTGACATTTCAGGCTACATTTTTTGTGAAGACAGCTGTGTAATTCATTTCTCGTGTTAATACTGATTTGAATATGAGTGAAATATCTGAAGAAATACTCTATATGATGCTATTTTACTATAAAAAAGGGAAAAACGCTGCAAAAACATAGCGAAAAATATGCAGTTTACGGTGAGAATGCTGTGAGCGAACGCCAGACCCAGGAATGGTTTGCTTGATTTCATTCCAGAAATTTCGATGGTAAAGATGCACCTCGCACTGTCTGCCTTTCACTGAAAAAGTCCATGAAATTTTGCAACTGACTGTTTGGAATCATCTAAAAAGTGCAGGCGACTTAAAGAAGCTCGATATTTGGGTGCCACATGAATAAACTCAAAAAATTTTAATTGACAGAATAACCATCAGTGAAGCGCTGCTGAAACATAACGAAATTTTGAAGCGAATCATTAAGGGCGATGAAAAATTGATCTTCCACAAATGACTTCATAGCCTGGATTGACGGCAAACAAGGTTATGTTGAGTGTTTAATGGGATTTGAAGGGAATTGTCTATTATGAGCTGCAACAATGTGGCGAAACGGTCAATTCGATCCTCTACTGTGCACAAATCAACCTTTGAATGAAGAAATCAAGAAAGAGCGACGAAAATTGGCCAACAGAAAGGGAGTTATCTTCCATCATGACAAGGCTAAGCCACACTTATCTTTGATGACCCGGAACAAATTGACGGAGCTTGGTTGATAAAAAATTGGTCGACCGGAGAGCCGCTGAAAGTAAACTTGGCCAAGTTTTTCACTGATAAATCATAGAAGTTCTATACCGATGGAATTATGAAGCTACCCGGAAAATGGTAAAAGGTCATAGATATTAATGGCCAATATGTACTTAATTGAAATTGATTTTGAATAACGAAATTTTTTTTTCGAAAATGTACCAAAAACTCGCGGAGAATTTTTATATGACCCATCACATCATCTTCAAATCTACCGAAAATTCAATTGCAGCCATAATATCCACATCGACAACCTAAATAACCCTTCTGTAAGCACATTGAAAATTTTAGGCTTTACCCTTAACGACAAGTACGGATAGATCACCCACATGGCATAATTTATCAGTTGAGGTAACAAAATTATTAAGCACATTTATAGCCAGAAAGACAACTGTATTACCACAACTCTTATTGGAATAATTAAAGCAACCCTAATCTAAAAAATAGACTACTATCTCCCAATTGATGGATACTCGATTAAATCTTATCCGAACAAACATAGATCAATACAAAATGCAGCAATTAGAACCGCTCTAGGTGCTTTTAGGACCACACCCATTAACAACATGATTCTAGAATCTTATATTTACTCAATCGAAAATACAGGCAAACTCTCTACAATATAAATCCTATCCTCCAACACAGCTTTATACAACTTTTTGAAAACACAAAAAAAAAGTTAAACCTACCTAAACACAGTTGCTAGACTAATAAAAATTTGTAAACAACTTGAAACCCATTATCAGCAAAAAACATAATTGGCAAAACATTAAAGACTCGATAGATTTATCTCTTACAGCTTTTAATAAAAACAATACTCCTTCAATAGTCTTCCAACAACACTTCCTCTCCCTCAAAAATACACATTCCAAATACAATTTCATATACACTAACGGCTCCAAATCATTCGAAATTACTTACTTGCTTTGGCATATTTACTGAAACAAATCCAGTTTCTCTTTGGTTGATAAAAATAAAATAAATTCAAATTTCAAACAGTAATTTTTGTCATCGAATAACTCTGAACAAACAGTTCAGATAATGCAGTTCATTACTTCAGTTAAATAGTAGGCAATGCACAGTAGCAAGCAATGCAAATCACAGTACACTTTCGTTCTAATGTTCACTTGCAGTAAACGAGTATTTTTATATTTGGTTTCAATATGTTATAAATATTACTCTCAAAAATATGCTTTACTTTTTTGGTTTTTTTGTCACAAATAACATACTGTAAGCTTTCGTTTTAATATGCATTTGCCATATGTTTGCATAGTAACTGCTTTTCTATACAAATTCTCGTAATATTCAATGAAATTTCCTTCCAATGTACATTTGCACTATGCTTCAATAGCTGACCCATATTTTTACCTCCTTTCTATATTTAATAATATGTACTTTTTTATTTATTTATTTATTTACTTAACCCATGAATCCATATTTTAGTGTGCATACTAGTACAGTTTACAAATTTATAGCTTTACTACTAAAAAAAAAAAAAAAATGGTTTTACAAAAATATTTTACGATTATAAGGAAAATAGGGGAACAACCTTATATTTGATAATTTTGTATAAAAAATAACTTAATAACTAAGACTAAGAACTAAGGATCAATACTTAAGACGAAGCTAATTATGAATTAGTTCGAATAGTACGGTTCAACACTGGAACGGTGCATCATTTCATTTCCTATATACAAATTATTCTTAGATTAAGAGATTTTTGCATCAATGAAGCAGATATCTGTCTTTACAGGAAGAAAAAGGGTGAATTAAAAAACAGTTTTAATAACACTGATCAACTGCATTTTTGTCACAAGAACTATTTTAGTAGATATTTACTAATTCGAATCTGTCCTTGGTTTTTTTGTATTACATCTAGTTTTTGAGATACAGCCACTTATTTCTTTCTTACCATTACATAGAGTTTGCTTACGTTATTGCACTACTACTAATGCTGTTTATGTTATTGAAATTCTTAAACATTAAACTCATATAAAGAAATATCAACAAATTCATAATAATTTAGTTTCATAATGAAAAAGTGTTTAATATTTATTATATTTTAGTTTGAAAACAAAAAAAAAAAAACACTTATTTCATGGAAGTTGATAAGAAATTAAAAATAAAATATAACGGTAATCGGTTTTGCCTTACTTTTTTTTCTAAAAATATCTTAATGAACGGTACTTTAAAGATCAAAAGAGAATAAGATGATAAAGGCAAAGGAAGACTTGCAATAGTAAAAAAAATTTGTTTTGTTTTTTTAAAATTGCCATATATAACAAATATTTTGGTAAAAAGTACAAAAATCAGCTACACTTAGAGAAATTATTCCTTATAGTTATGATTTTCGTGAATATTTAGCTTCTGGTAGGTCTCTTCTAAATCTCCAACAAAAATCTGCTGGCATTCCTGGATTCCATTTCCCTTCATAGCGCTTCTCCATAAAGGAAATGTCCTGATAAAACCTCTCCTCTTGTTCGTCACTCACATCACCCAAATTTACAGGAAACAAATCCAGATGAGACTTCAGCATAAGTATTTTTAAGGAGATATGAGACTCCAAAGCTGATTCGAGTCACTGGCGATTGTTCATTGACTCTTCAGAAACTAGTATGAAAGCAATATTACTGCATAATGGAAACAAAGTTCCTTCAGTGTAGTTGCATGTTGTGAAAGAAGTGACTGTATCTAGAAACTAGACGTGATACAAAAAAACCAAGGGCAGATTCGGAATCAGCGACCTCAAATAAGTAAATATCTACTAAAATAGTTCTTGTGACAAACAAAAAGTGTTATTTTGTCGACCAGTGTAATATATTTTGAGTTCTTTGTAATTTGCGACGGTGATTAGCTACACAATCACCCCAAACTACCGAACCGTATAGCATAATTGGAATAAATATCATTTTTACTAACAAAAGTTTATTTTTTATAGAGAGATGTGACTTCCTGACTTCCTGTTTATGAAAGGATATAATATTCTATCCTTATCCTATATTTTGTTCTATTGACTTTATCTATTGTCTTGCTAATATGCAAGCTTTATGTTAGTCTATTGTTATCTATATATAATCCGAGATATTTGTTACTATTTCCCCATACTGTAGATTGGTTACCAGCCTGGAAGTTCGAGTTTGGCAAATAACAGGATTTTTTCTTCGGGTGAAGTAAATTGCATTTGTTTTGTGCGCATTAACTTTTATCTTCTACTTATGAAAGTATGTTGCGAAAGTATGTAAAGATTCTTCGAGGATAATTTTTTTTTTTTTCGACCTTTATTTATTTATTGAATCACTTTGTACACAAAGCCTAACAATAATGTATGTATTTACAGTGTTGCGTGGTCCTCTCAGGCTCATGGGGCAGGCAAGTCATTTCGACGTAGGCGCGTGTGGCTGCTCGTTTGAGAAAGTGTACGAGCTAGTGGATTAGGATGTTGCGAGAGTTTGAGTTGATATTTCTACTTCAGTTGAGCCAGTTCAGTTTTAATTAGTGGATGTTCGCATTCGATATGTACCAGGAAGCACCTGTTAAAAAGCGAAGTATTTTCGATTGAGCTCTTTGGATGACTTCAATATTACTTGGGCTAGCGTTCCCCCAAAGCTTGGAACCGTAAATCCAGATTGGCTTATTATGCTGTTATATAGTAGCATCTTTAGATCGAGGCTTATACCAGATCTTGGGTTTAAGAGCCAGTGGAGGGACTGTGCTTTTAATTTCATGCTTTCCGCCAGGTGAGTCGTCTGTCCAAATGAACTCCTATGTAGGTGACTTCAGTAATATGTGGAACAGTGGTGTTGATAAAGATGATAGACGGACAGTCACTCTTGTTTAGGGTGAATGTCACATGGTTACATTTATCCGGATTGACTTTTATACGCCAATTGTCCAGCCAGACTGATACAAGTTGCAGGTGATCGGATAGCTCTTTCGATGCTTTTTTGGCGCAGCGTGACCGACTGGTGTCATCATGCAGTGTCATCTCCAAAGGTTGATGTCATGAGGCGGGGATTTGTAGGGATGTCAGCGGTGAATAGTAAGTATAAGAGCGGACCAAGAACACTGCCTCGAGGAACGCCAGCGTTTATGTGATGCTCATTAGAGGTGAAATTTTTGCATCTTATCACGGATAGCCTTTTGGTTAGATATGACTCTAGCAGTTTGTGTGAGTTCTGTGGAAGCAGGTTTTTTATTTTGTAAATGAGACCATCATGCCATACTCGGTCGAAAGCTTTAGCAACGTCAATGAATATAGTTGAACAGTATTCTCGGTATTCAAAAGCAGTTCTGATTTCATTAGTGATACGGTTTACTTGCTCGATTGTACTGTGTTTTGATCTAAGCCCGAATTGATGTGTGGGGATGATGTTGTTTGCGTTTATGTGTGGTGCGAGCTTCTTGGTAAATTTTTTTTCAAATAATTTTGATAGCACCGGGAGCAAACTTATGGGCCGATATGAAGACACCATTGATTTGTCTTTACCCATTTTAGGGATCATAATTACTACGGACTTCTTCCATAGTGTTGGAAAGGAACCCACTTTGAGTATTGCATTGAAGACCATTGCAAGGAATGATATTACACAGTTTGGTAGCTCAATAATCATCTTTGGGGTGATGAGGTCGTACCCAGGTGCTTTCTTTGGAATTAGCTCCTTGTGAATTGCCATTCTCAACCCATGTGCACTAGTTTTTTTCCTTTTCCTCGTCAGATCGCGCCCAGTTTCCGTTTTGATCCCGAATGGGGCAGTCAGCTGCAATTGGTGGGTTCATGCGGTCTTGTGCTCTGCAAATCGAGAACCAATCGTTGGCGAAAGATTCTCAATGTAGTGCCTTTGGATTTTACGATCCTCAGTCTTTAGAGCATTGCTTAAATGTTTTTTTAGCAGTTTTGAGTCTTTGTAACGATGCTGGAGATCGCCTGACCTGCCATTCGCGTCTTAGCCGGCGTTTTTCTAAGACGAGGCGTTCAATTTCCAAACTAGTTAAAACAATAGTTTTCTTTGGGCCAGATTGTACAATTGGTGTCGTGGCAAGAGCAGCGCTCGCAATGGTTATGTTGAAATGTTCCAGTGAGTTGTTAATGTCAGTTCCGGTGTCAAGTTTTGGCCTCATACATATGTGGGAGCTGACATATTTTTTGTATCTGAGCCATTCAGTTTTCCATGAGGTAAGCATGAAAGAATGATCACTTATTGCGGGACGCTCCAGTAAGTGAAATGTGACTGGGGAATGGTCTGATGATAACTCGGCATGGGTTTCCGTTGAAATCACACTACGAGAAATGTTGCGAGTAACTGCAATGTCGATTAGGTCTGGAATTTTACTTGGATCAGCTTGCCAATATGTAGGCCTGCCCGGAGAAGCAAAGTTATTTTGACCTCACAATAGTCTTTGCCAGAACAATAAAGGGCTGTGTCATCAGCAAATATTAAAGTATTGCAGTGATCAAAGATGGGGACATCATAGGTATAAATATTATAGAGAATAGGACCTAAAACTGATCTCTGAGGAACAGCAGCGCTTATCAGCTTTTTATTTGATTTGACTCCATCCAAAATCACGTAGAAATATCTGTCAGATAAAAAGCTGCTTATGGTGTAGACAAGGTACCTGGGGACACCAATGTTAATAAGTTTGTAAATAAGCCCTTTGTGCCACACAATGCCAAAGGCCGCTTGCACATCTAAGGCAACCATACCGACAGAGTTTCTCAAGTGTAGTTTATTATTAAAAAAATAGTTTAAGCTTGCTGAGAGGGAGCACGCAGCTATAGTTAGCTCGAAAGCCATATTGAACTGATGGAAGAACATTATTTCCATCGATGTGCGAATTTAACCTTGATTTTAAAATTCGCTCAAAGATTTTAGAGAAGCCGCACAAGACGCTGATTGGTCGAAAGTTTTCTGGACAGTCAGCTGGTTTTCCAGGCTTGGGGATCGCTACAATATTAGCTTCTTTCCATCTGAGTGGAAAATAGCCTGTGGTTAATCATTTATTGAAAATAAAGGCCAAAAAATTGAAGTGCATGTTTAGGTAAATACTTTAGGCAAATGTTTGGTATGTTATCTGGACCTGGACACTTGTTAGTTTTAAGGGATCGAATCACTTGTTTAGCAATTAGCAACTGTGACAGGCAGCTCTACTAATGTTATATAATTGTCAAGCATGTTGTAAGAGTTATTTACTAGCTCAGTGGTATGTGCATCTGAGAGTAATTTAGTTAAATGATGCTTTTCTTCGAAGACTTTACTAAAAACATTGATTTTTTCTTCCCTAGTATTGAAAACTTGGTTATTGTAGCGGAAACAAGGAATAAATTGTTTTTTGTTTTTAAGTATTTTAGTTATTTTCCAATACGTTTTACTGTTTGAATCTAAATGGGAGAGTTTATTATTCCAATTAGAATTATTACTTAATTCAAACAATAGTAATATGTACTTACAGTTTGTTTGCATTATCTTAACATCTTATTCAAAATTGAACTAAAATTACGATGGCTACCGTATAAATTAACTAGGAAAGTGATTGAGGAACAGGTATTCTGGTGTGAGAGTAGTAGAGAATGAGAATACTAGAAATAGGTGACAAAATGTGGGAAAGAGCTGCTCAAAGTACACGATTATATAAAGATCTGGATCATTATAATGGGAGAAACTATTTAAATGATAGCTGATATAATGTGGAGATTTAAAGCTAGAAGAGACCTTATTTTCTTGAATGGACATAGAAATTCGATTTGTACGCTTTGTAACCTTAATAAATTTGAGAGTATCATACAATTCTTAGGTAAATATCCAATATTAAAAAGATTTTGGTATAGATATTTTAGTAAATATATTTTAGATCTGGAAGAAATAGTTGACATATATATTAGGTGTACAAATGAGTTTTAAGGGATTTTCAAAAGATGACATAACTAACATTAAATTGCATCGAACGATCTGGCCACTCTGTCCATATTAAATCTTCATCATTTCCCGCCATTAATCCGTATGTGTCATTTCGCTGAAGTGCAAACAACAAATTTTCTTTGTTCTCTAAACATGTCAACTTTTGTGCCGACAAAAAGCATTTTGCGGGAAGCGATGCTTTTTTATTTTCATTTGAAGAAAAGTGCAGCTGATGGACATCGATTGCTGTGTGAAGCATATGGGGAACATACTCCATCAACAAAAACTGGTTGGACTAAGATTCATGCTAAACTCAAAATGAGGTCGCTGAAACCTTGGGAGTGATCCAACAAGCATTTCAAACCGTCTCATGGGACGTCGAACGTTGGTTTTTTACGTGCGAACAACTGCTCCAAGGCAAGATCGGAAGGGTTTATTTGGATCGAACTACTAGCTCATAGTCAAGTCTTACGAAATCATCACTGAGGATCGTTACAAACAACAATTGATGCAATTGAGCCGAGCATTGAAGCTCAAACGCCTCCAATATGGCAAAAGGTACGACAAAGTGATTCTCCTTCACGACAACGCACGGCCACATGTTGCAAAAGTCGTTAAGAAAACATTGGAGGCACTAAAATGGGATATCCTACCCCACACGCCGTATTCACCAGGCATTGCTCCTTCCGACTACCACTTGTTCCGGTCGATGACTCATGGCCTGGCCGAGCAGCACTACACTTCTTTCGAAGAAGTCAAAAAAAGTTCGAGTTTTGGATAGCTTCAAAAGACGAGGAATTTTTCCAACACGGAATCCGTATGCTACCTGAAAGATGGGAAAAATTCGTAGCTAATGATGGACAGTATTATGAATAAAATGCATTGTATCAGTTTCTTGGAATAAAACTTCAAAGTCACAAAAAAATATCATCTAAACTTATTTGTACACCCAATATTAAATGGTGGATGGAAACATTTTGTTATGCTTATGACAGTAGCTTTAAGTTTTTTAGTTATTTTTCCGACTAACGACCATAGAGTCAAAGTCGTATGTTCTTTATTTGTATACATTATTTAGTATAGTATCAATTGTAATGATTTGTTGGAATCAATAAAATATAAAAATAATAATATTTAATTAATAATTATTTTCTGATAAAACTATGCTTTCCTTTCTTGCTTTCTTTTCCTCTGCAATTATATTCACATTTTTTGGCATTTAACTGAAATATTGAAGTATTCAGTTTTTAGACGAATTGGATTTTTGTTTTATGAAGGATCTTATGATACTTTTGAAATTACGAATTAAATAATTTCATAGCTTATTGGCACCAAACTTCGGTGTAGCGAGAGGGAAGCAGATGCCACCTACAAATTTTCAAACTTGATCAAATATTGTATATAAACATTTCACTAACACCATGATATAATTTGGTACTGCAATTTGATCGTGTCCACGACGCATCATGTGACTTTGATCAATTCTATCTAGGATGCCAAAAATGTCATAACAGCCGAACAAAAGAAGGTATAACAATGAATTTTTTCAACAGGAATGCAAAGATCAATATTGTATTGGAAAAAAAAAATGTACGTGATGCATCAACTTTTCCACCTAACTCCCATACTTCCGTGTACTTTAAAAGATCATAATTTTTAGTTTAGTTGCATTTGCTATTGCTTTCGACAAGCTGATGATACCCTTTTTGTAGATGTATTGAATAGTCTTCGCTTTGGAGAATTGACACTGCAGCAGTTGTCCTTAATAGACAGCTGAAGAGTACCATTGGAATGACCATTTTAACACCATCTGGGTCCCGTCTTTTACTAAACTTAATGCTTAGTCTTTCAGCTCATAATGAAGTCTGTTGAACCGAAGTAGAGTTTACTTTGTTTATAGTTTATTTATATTTTAATTTTGTTTTCTATTCTCAATCTTGTTTCGGTGTTCTTAGTGCATTACTTTTAAATTGTCTTTTTTTGCAGTCGGGTTTTTGATTTTTTATAATTATTTATTACAAATGTTAATTATGAAGAGAATGCAAGAAGCAAATATGACGCGAGTTGCTGGTAGGTCATATGAAAACTTTTCTAGGAGTGCACTATGGTTGGATTTTGTTATGGTGTATCATTGAAAAAAAAATTCAAATTATATTGCCTAAATCAGAATACTGCTGAAAAAATGTAATAGATATATTGACCAATTCAAAGCATTACATGCGAGTTGGCTTGCGGCAAAGATACACTGGCATGCACTTGAATAAGGACTAGAATTTTTAAATGAAGATACAACTATTTAACTTAAAAAAAGAAACGAAATCAAAAGATATATTTTTTTTCATTATTCAGTGGATTATTGTTTGTTAAGTACAAAAAAATCAGCCAAGTGTGAGCCGGACTCGCACACGGAGGGTTCCGTACCGGAAAATATAAAATTATGTGCATATATAATAGTCTAAAAGTATACTACAATTAACAGCTTAAAAGTATACTATAAAAACAAAAAAAAAAAAAAATTAAACAAAAGGTTAAATTAATGAACAATTCTTCTAAAAATGTGTATTTTTAGTATTTGTCGTTCTACACACAAGTGGATTACACTTTCTGAAAATTTCAACTCTCTACCTATTACGGTTCATGAGATAGAGTAGGAGACGAACGGAAGGACAGTGTAAGCTTATTAATATGGTCCCGTTAGGTCCCTATGGGTACGGAACCCTAAAAACAAATCATTGCTCAGGATAATTAAAAAAAATTTTTTTTTGTTAAAGCTCTTTAAAAAATGGTTACTTTTTATCGTGCACTTGAATAGGGACAAATGAGATTTCTTCATTCTAAATATACTTTTTAAATGTATAAAAAATAATATGGGCCGTGGTAAAGTTCTCAAGGAAGAAAAAGCAAAGTAATTGTCTATAAAGAGTGTGATCACGTACTGGAAAATTGCTGAAAAAATTTGAGAAAAAATGCAAGAGTGTAGTATACAATTTTCTTAAAAATACTGCAAACTATGGAAACAATATAAAAAGGCGCACAAAAAAAACACTTTCGCCTACTGCCGAGAGACGAATAGTTCGAGAAGCTTCAAATTCACACTGTTCTGCTGTCAAAATTTGATCCAATTTAAAGTTAAAAACAAGTATTGATACTGTTCGAAGAGTTTTACGTAGAGCAAAACATCTAAAAAGATTAATATTGAAGAAAATCCACCGTTGAACAACCAACGTAAAGATTCTAGTCTAGTGTTTGCTTTCATGACTTGTTTGTGATTACATGACTTGGAAGAAGCAGTGGCATACCGTGGTTTTTTCAGATGAAAAACGTTTCACTTTAGATGGACCTCATGGGTTCAACTATTGTTTTCACGATACTCGAAAGGAAGAACACGTTCTGTCCCGCCACCATAGCCGTAAGAAAGGTGTTATGATATGGGGAGCAATCTCATATTATGCAACATGCCGACTGCAATTTGTGTCATCCAAAATGAATGCAACTCAATACAAAATAATTCTCCAAAATGCGTGTCCCGACATTAACAACATTTTCGAACCATTACCGTGGACTTTCCAACTAGATAATGCCCCAGTCCGCACAGCTCGAGTGGTAAAAAGCTGGATTTAGAAGCAGAACGTCACATTAATGGAGTGGCCTCCTTATTCTCCTGATCTCAATATAATTGAGAATGTATGGGGGTGGCTGACAGTCATTAAAAGATGCCATCACAGATGCCTGGAAATATCCTTAAATTATTTAAAGAGTCTATGTGATTCCCTTCCTGACAGGATCTATGAGGTTATTTCGAAGAATGGTGGTTCGACACATTATTAAATAATTATTTAATATAAATATTAGTATTAATAAGCATTATAACTTAAAAAAATACAATTAAAACCAGAGATTTACCAATTTTAAGTTCTTGTCCCTACTCAAGTGCACGATAAAAAGTACCCATTTTTTAAAGAGCATTAACAATACAAATTTTTTTTTTTTTAAATTCTGGTGATTTAGCAATCATTTCTTTTTTGTACTTAATAAACAATAAACCACTGAAGAAAGAAAAAAATATATCTTTTGATTTCGTTTCTTTTTTTAAATTAAATAGTTGTATCTTCATTTAAAAATTCCTGTCCATATTCAAGTGCATGGCAGTGTATCAATTTCAATTGAATGGCCACAACTTGCTTATAAGGAAGGTGGATCGCGCTTAAAAATAAAATTGGCTTCTGAACTCTCGAAAGAAAAGAAAGCACCTCTTCTTATTCCTACAGCAGCTATCTCTGCTACGAAGTCGAAAGAGAAAGATATCGCATATACAAAATTTTGAATGAGACATTGAAAAAGCCTGATAAATCTGAGTTGAATGAAAAATTGGCTCGTAGATATCCTATCAAGCTTACAGCTGATGAGTCCTTATTCTTTATTATACGAAATTCGTTTTCTAAGCAGAAATACATTAAAGAAATACATTAACATTCAATCCATGAATATTGAAAAATCTTGCAACAAATAAGTCGAAGAAGGACGGTTTTGGAAATACCAATGATGGCAATACGGCGAGAAGAGCGTTTTCAAATGTTCAACTGTGTAAGTGAAATTCCCGTTGTATTAAGATTCCAACATTAGATTGAATGAATGAATGAAGCGTCTCCTAAGAGAGTCAACAAAATTAAAAAAAAACAAACTTATATGACCATGAGGTTCAAAAATGTAATTTCTTGAGAAGAAATACAAAATCTAATTTTCCCATTCACTCATAAATAATTATTTAAATAAAAATTTTTTACATCAATGATTTTTAATATTATTCATCAATTTTCAGCGTCATTTCTTTACTTGTAATTATAATTTGCCTAATTTTAAGTATTTCATAAATTTATCCTATTAAAAAAAAAAAAATATATAATAATCACATTACAGAAACAAAATACAACACAGATTCATATTCACTTCGAATGGTTCACTAAAAAGAGAAGTTTATATTAGAGTAAATGATTCATTTCCCTTTTTGAATTCATACTTGCAGAATTCTATTGCATACATACAGACGGACAAACGGACAGACATATAGACGGCTAATTAAGCTCGCTGATTAAGAATATATATATATTCTTTATTGGGTCTCCGATGTATCCTTCTGAACTTCATGAAAAACTTATACATAAAACTATTAATTGCGTGAAGAGTTTAAAACTGTATTTCATCTGTGCCATCATTTCTAGATTATAGCAAGTGCAGTTTCTCTTTTCTTGATAAAAATAAAATAAAATGAATTAAAAGTTTATATACTTTACAGTAATTTTGTTATTGACATACTCTAAACAAACAGTTCAGATGTACAGTTTAATACTTCGGTTAAGTACTAGGCAAATAGAAATGCATAGCAAGTAAATTAAATCACAGTACACTTTAGTTCTAATTTTCACAAGCAGTATACATATTTGTATAATTTCAATATGTAATAAATGTTTATGTGTGCGTCTTATATAAGTATGTTGGTGTAGTGAATGAGAGGAAAAAGTTTTTTGAGAGAAGTAGAAGCTTCGTTGTATGTGTTGGTTGCAACAACAAATTTATCGTGTCGGGTTACGTTAACTCACAAGGATATGCTTTACTCTTTTGGTTTTTGTTACAAATAACATTCAGTAAGCTTTCGTTATAATATCCATTTGCCTTATTTTTTAATAAAATGTTTACTCCGAACAATACTGGTTTTCTAAAATCAATTTACTGCTTGTTTGCAAATTTGTTTATTATCCGAAGAAATATCCGAGCATGTTCACTACGTGAAGAGTATAAAGATGCGTATCACCGGTGCGTCTAGTACAGTTTCCTCGTAAGAGTTCGTGATGCAGACTCTGTCATAAAGCACATCAAGGCTGGTGTACAGCAGGGCAGTATTCTTGCGCCAGTTCTTTACACTATATTCAAGGCGGACATGCCGATGCCAGAAAGTGATAATTTGTTGGTAGCAACTTATGCAGATGACACCGCCATACTTGCGAACTCAACTTCCCCCATTCAAGCAGCGGAAATTACCCAAGCTATTTACAGCGTTTTGAAAAATGGGCCAAGCGATGGAACATTGGTATAAATCTCCTCAAATCCGCTAACTACACGTCCAGTTATTTCTGTATCATTCCTCAGGTGGATCACATTCGATACCTAGGTGCAATCCTGGACAAGCGCCTCACTTGGCGCACTCATGTGAAGAAAGTCACTGCATGCTGTTGTCAAAAGATAAAGAAATTGTACTGGCTATTGCGAGCGAAAAGTAAACTGTCACTAAACAACAAGTTGACGATTGATAAACAAGTTGTGGCCGCAGTTTGGCGATAAGGCATTCAAATATGGGGGACTACGACACCATACATCATCAAAAAGTTGCAAGCAACTCAAAACAAAGCTCTACGACGAAAACTGGAGCACCATGGTATGTTCGAAACACCATACTACACCGTGACCTTAAGATGCCTACGGTGATTGAGGAAATATATTTTTTTAGCATTCGATACAATGATCGTTTGCTAAAAACACCCCAATCCTCTGGCAAGATGTCTTACACACAACCTGCCGTCGTTTGAAAAGACTTCACCCCAACGATTTCCTTAATAGAAGATCGTAATATGTTTTATATGTCATGTTTTTCTAAGTCCATGTAAATTTCCTTAAGATGATACAAATGTATGAAAACCAACTCAGTTGAAAAAAAAAAAAAATCTAGCACAGTTTTTGTTTTTGTTGATAAAAATAAAATACATTCAAATTTTCATACAGTTCAGATAGTGCAGTTCAGATAGTACAGTTCATTACGTGTGCGTCGCATATACGAAGTTGCTGTAGGGAATATCCAAATGATTTGGATATTTCGTACATGGAGAGAGTTTTATGATAAGAAGAAATGAATGAAGCTGTTCATCGTTGTATGCAACAAGTGTATCGTGTCGTGATACATTAACTCATACTCACTTTCATTCCAACGTTCACTTGCACTATGCTTCAATTGCAGGACTAATTTTTATCTCCTTGCTATATTTACTTGCAGTATGTTTGTTTGTTGGTTTGGAATAATATTTAGTAGAATATTGCTCAAAGCATATGTGACGCAATTACACATCTATTTAGATTATCTATATATATAATGAATGATTGATTTATTTAATAGTTTTGAAGATGAAAACATTTCAAATGAGATGGATTTGTTAACTGACGTTGGGTCAACTCTAATTAAATCACAATAAGCTTATAAGTAGTGTTCATACACTCACCCTACTGATGTAAAACAAGGAAATTATGACGAATAGAAAATTCTATATTAGCAGATTTCTTCTTATGTTCTTTTGTTTATGTTCGATTGGCTATTTTTACAACTTTAGCATAAAATCAAAAAGAAAGACAATTGCTAAAGTCTCTTATGAAACTGTTATTTTCAATGATCATTGATGGAATGATCTTCGAACCAAAAGGTAAAGCTGACATCTTATTTTTCTGAGCTTGGCAATGAAATGTGTCTGAAGGCAAACAAATGAACAAATATGACCCAATATAGTAAATAAGTTGTCCTCGTAACATTGCTCACATTGGACATGACTTTAAACATCGCGACAAATTGAAAATAAAGAAGACAAGAAATATGAAACTGAGAAAAATTAAAAGTTACGTATTTTGTATTAAGGGACCATTTGGTCCAATGCATATTTTTATTTTGATTAAAATGAAAATACTAAGCAGTTCATTTGCCATTATATTTTATTAAAAATGAAATGTGTTGTTCTTTGTTTGTTTTTCGGTTAGTTTTGCAATTAGTATTGACCCAAATGAACATTTCCGACTTAAGTAGACTTGCAACAATTACAAATCTCATGCTTTCTACCCGCTAAATTGGAAGTAGTATTACTGAAAGAGGCCACTGAATCTGTGGATGATGTTCGTATCTCAGTCTGTAGCTGTGCTGAGAACTGTTGTTGATCTGTTAATTTGGTTCGTTTCACCTTAGCTAAAGAAAGTACTAGTTGCCCCAAAAACTCTGGTCTCCTGTGATTTAGATCTGTTGGTGCCAATGAAGGATCAATTTCAGATACACGTATGTCTGTATTCAAAGCGGATGTATTTAAAATAGTATACCTTTTGTAGAATTGTAAAAAGCAACGATTTTATCTGTCCTGTTCATTGTGCCTAGTGAAACTAATGTCGCAATTTCATTGAAACAAATGTGAACTTATACAATAGAAGTTTTTTAACATTCAGCAATTTCAAGGGAATGAATGTTTTATTTTTGCGTACTTTTCCTACACATGTTAGTTTCCTTTCACGTAAGTTTTTCTCCAACTCAAAACTTGAAAAGAAGTTGTCGCCTGTTTTAGTTTGTTGTTTGAAGCCCTCCGTCAAGTCCAATACAACGCGTTCTCCTTAATTCTTTTGAAGTCTTGCATTTTTATGTTTTCCAAGATATGGTTGTATCTTTCATACGTAACCTGACTTTGAGTCCATGGCTAATCAAAATTTCAAACCATATTTTGCGGGTTTTGATGGTATAAACTACCGAAAATTACATCATCTCCTGAATGCAACAAGTTGTTCTTCAATGATCACATTTTCGTGGCAATTGTATAACTTTGAAAGAAATAGTTACTAATGGTCGCATAGATCGCGAATAGGAGCAAATTTATTGTTGCTACGTATTTGTCTTCGATTTTAAACATCATCGAAACGGTGCGCACTTGTGATTATGTAGAAATTACCCTAAGACATTATTGATCAGAAAATGGGGTGACCAAAATATGCATCAAATAAGCCACGAACGTTTTCATTCCTTCCTCTGCCATAGGCAATTTTTTTTGTTGTAGTCAAATATTTTACTGAAATTAGAAAAACAATGGCATAAGTCTGCTAGAATGAGTACAGGAAGATATGCACGCAATGTGTCTTCATAAATGAGGAAATTGGGCTGGCTAAGCATCCGAACAGTAACAAATTGATGATTTACAAACAAGTGGTGGCATCAGTTTGGCGATATGGCATCCAAATATGGAAAACTGCGGTACTATATAACATCAAAAAGCTGCAAGCAACACAAAACAACGCCCTACGACGAGGAACACAATTTTACATCATGACCTTATGATGCCATCGGTGATCGAGGAAATCAATTTCTTCAGCAGCCGTTTGCTGAAGCACCCTAATCCCCTGACGAGATCTCTAACACACAACACAATTCGCCGTCGGTTGAAAAGACTTCATCCCAACGATCTCCTTAATAAGAGACTTTAAAATTCCTTAAAAGTCATGTTCATTTAAAGGTCACGTAAATATTCTGTGATACAAATGTTTAAAAACTAGCTTCAGCTTTTTGAACGAACGTTCTTTATCTTTGACAGTTAGAGATAGGAAATCGTCCATCAGACGCATGAAGGCAGGCGATCCGCAAGGCAGCGTTCTCGCTCCGGTCCTATACTCACTTTTTACCTCGGACAAGTCAATAATTAATGATCATCAAGCAATCGTTGCTACTTATGCCGATGATACGGCTATAATCATCAACTCTAAGTCACCAATTGAAGCGTCGGAGAAAGTAAACCATTACTTAGTAAGATTTCATGCCTGGGCCAAGTGCTGGAATATAATGATCAACTCTGCCAAGTCCAGTAATTGCAATTTCACCTTAAGAAAAGGTGTCTATCCTGCTTTTAATTATAATGCAAGCATGGAGCAAGTTCGTTATTTGGGTTTGATCCTGGATAAACGGCTCACATGGCGTGCTCATATTAAAATTGTCACTGCGCGATGTTACCAAAAGCTGACGAAGTTAGACTGACTTCTCCGGCCCTCAAACAAACTTTCGCTAAGTAATAAAAGGCTCATCTACCTTCAAATTGTATGCACTTCAAATCTGGGGCACCACGGCTACCTCCAACATCACCAGACTGCAAGCATGTCAGAACAAAGCTCCCAGAAGAATCACGGTTAAAAAGGATCCACCCTCAAGATCTTCCACTAAGAAGAATCTAATAATGACTCTATTTAAGTACCAAATAACAATTTTTAAAAAAGTTTTCAACCCGCCGCCGGCTTATGTTTAAAAACTAGCTGGTTGTTTAACGTTATAAAATAAAATTAGCCAAGTGTGAGTCATATTCGAATACGGAGGGTTCCGTACCATCGTACAAGATTTTTTGCTTAAAATATTAAATTATGTGCATATTGAATAGCCTAAAAGTATACTACAATTAACAGCTTAAAAGTATACTAAAAAAAAAATTGTTAAACAAAAGTTTAAATTAAAGAACTATGCTTCTAAAAATGTGTATTTTTAGTATTTGTCGTTCTACACACAAGTGAATTACACACTCTGTGAAAATTTCAACTCTCTACCTATTACGGTTCATGAGATTGAGCAGGGGACGGACGGACGGACATTGTTAGCTTAGTAATAGGGTCCCATTAGCTTCCTATGGGTACGGAACCCTAATAAAAATAAATTTTTTTTTTAGCAAATTTGATTCTGCTATACTTATTAGTATTTTCGATGACAATTCTTTCTATTGGAGGCGAAAAACACAACAAAAAGGCTGACATCTTGTCACTGCATCTGGCTTGTGTTAAGATAATATTGTCAGCCATAGCTCCAATGGGTTGAGGCAATAAGTGGCATTCCATACCATTTTATATTTGGAAATAAGCAAGGGATCAACCGAACTAGCTGCAGTCTCATCTAGTTCCCTTTCTGTCTCTGAATCACTTGATTCGCTATTTTCTGAATCATATTTAATGTCCGCATCTGAAATATCCGAGTCTCATTTTTCATTGTGTACTTCGCGTACATCATCTTCGTTGATTTGCCATTTTGTCACGCAATATGTAAAACAGAATCCAATATATTGAAAGCAAAACACAAACTGAACAAAACAATGTGTAAGTCTTTATAGCAAAATGCATTTTGGGGAATCAAACAACTAATTTCTTCGATATAAGAATAAGGATTTCACATTTCAAAATAGTTAGAAAGTTCTTTATTAAATGTTTTTTTGTATGCAAAATGTACTATGGACCAAATGGTCTCCTAATCTCAATCTAAGAGCAGCGTTAAACATATTCAATTTTGTTGTATTTCAATAAACTTAGATCAATGATCAGAAATATTGTATATGAGTCGACGGAAGATATGTTGATCTAAGATTTTTTGTTTTGGGATCCTCTTGTTGTAATGCATTAAATAATTGTCAAAATGATGAAGATCATACTAGAGATGAAACGGATAGCTGTTTTGCCGGTTATCCGGCCGTCGGATAACCGTTCGAAAATAGCCAATTGTTGTCTATTACAAGCGAACATTCGTAGGGGGGGCATACGGGCCTATTCACTCATGAACTAAGTTAGTGCTTCATTGTCTTATAAAAGACTATGAAAAACATACAATGGTGGACAAAAGTATTTTCACAACACATTGTTGTTCAGAAAAAAAAAGGTGAAGGCAATGGAGATTGCTTCTTATCTGAAGTCAGTGCGCATTGGTCACGATCGTGTTCTAATATTTGGTGGCTGTAAAATACCCAAACTTATCAAAGTTTCTTAGAATTTATTTTTCAGCGGCCTGCAGCAGCATATACAACGAAAGAAATACTTTTTTCGGAAGCATGTCTTCTATATGAAGACTAACGAAATCGTTTGTTGTCTCTTAATGCAGAGAAATTGGTATTCATTCATCATAATTTGCCCTTAATATAGTACGAGTATTGATTTGTATATTATTGTGTAATAATAAAATAATGATGTTATTTGTTATGTGGATTCAATAAAGTGCCTCTAAAGCTTAACTGTAGTTTTTTTTTTTAAATCAGGTATCCGGCCGGATACTTGTTTATTATCCGGTATCCGGTTGGATTTTAAATATGGACCGGATACCGGTTTTTAAAAAACTACAGTTAAGCTTTAGAGGCACTTTATTTAATCCGGCCGGATTTTAAATTTGTGCAGGATAGGTCAGACACCGGATAGTTACCGTATATCTGTTTCATCACTATATTATATAATACATATGTGTACATACATACATATGTGTGTAAATTTAGGAGCAGTAACAGAATATAATCATCAAGTTCATGACAGTACAATAGCGAGTCTGTCTTGAAATTATTGAAAATTTTCATTGATTTTTTTTTTATTATTTTTTTTTTTTATTTAACAACAAGTATAATATAAATAAATAAATAAATCGATCGATCGATCGATCGATCAATTACATTTCATTTAAATTTACCTATTTAAATACACTTGATTAATTTATTAAGCAACACATGACATTTGTTGACAATAAAATACTGTAAGTGATCTACGTTAAAGACACCTAATGGCACCTTGAGCGATGGGTGGCTGATCGGATTTTGATGTATGTAGTATTTATATTTTTTAAGTATACATACTACATATGTACATATATTGAAAAAGACTCCGTCGTCAGATACAGACATCGTTGTTGTCGCTGACTTCTGACGTTCTTTCAAGTCGTCAACTATGATTAAATATTATTAATTATTAATATGTGCATTCTTATTATTGTCAATGTCGTAGTCGATGTTCTTGTATTTATTATTATTATCACCTTTTTTTTTAACTAAATAATGAAACTCTTTGTGCAATTTCTTTGAAATACTTAAATAAAATATCATAAATCGATAATAGATTTATATATGAGTATATACCAACTTCTTCTACGTATTATACAAATTAAAATTTTTCCCTTTAAAAGGTTACTTCCAAATCATTCAGAGTATTGATGTGATCTTGATGGTATTAACAATATTACAGTTCTACTGCTACAGTCATAGTCATCATCCGGTGAGGAATTGATATAAATCGGTCCTAAATATCCCTAACCCTTTTGATTTTGTGATATTGAAAAGTGTTTGAAATCACATGATATGATTCTAACATTTATATATCCTTCTACAAAGTCCATGTTCTATATAGTTTTAGAGTCTAATTAGTCAAATTTTCTTACTCATTCTAGTAAGGAACCATCCATATATTATGTCACACGAATTTCATGATTTTTTATTGAAGAACAAAAGAAAATAATTTTGCATTAATAAATAAATAAATAATGATTCATAGGAATTAAAAAAAAGTGGCAGGTAAAGAAAAATATGGTAGGCGCGCGCCATATGAACAACCAGCGCCCTTTTTTGTTCTTATTTTTTTCAATGAAACATAAACAAATAAGACAATAATTCCAGACTACGATATATAAACAATTTATGTTTTTACAATTTGAAGAAAAAAAATAATCCAATGAAATATTCCATTAATAAATTAAGAGAAGATTGAACATTGCATTCGGCATTCCACCGAAAATTTTAAACCTTTCTATATACTAAGAACAGAACAGAACAGAACAGAACAGAACAGAACAGAACAGAACAGAACCAATGAAGAAGAGCTCAATACAAAAAGAGATATGGAAATTGTGAGATACCAATTTGATTCATTACTCTAGTCTCTACTTAAGCTCTAGATTTCAATTAAGGATACTTTAACAATAATCTGGGAACTCAGGGAGGCTAATATGCATATAGATATGTACAATAATAGAGATATGTATAAAAGACTTCTCAAATATCCAAGTCAATGCAAGGGGAGAATAATATTCTATTATCCAAATCAATGGTTAGTTTTAAACGAAAATTGGTAAAAAAAAATAAACAAAATTAAATTAAATTGTATTTGGTGATCACACACAGATGAATGTAGTATCTGTCGAAATGTCATGCATATTATTAATTTTATAAATTGATATTTAACAAGGAGAAAGACCAATTTCAATAAAAATTATTTATTTTTTTTTTTATTTTTTTTTTTTTATAGAGATAATAAAGTTTACAAAACGTTATTAACTAAAAGTAAGCAAGCACTGGCTACTGAGGCCTTCGGCTCAATAACCTTATTACTTGTACAAGTTGTTTATGGAATGTAGCTGAAATAATAGCTATACCGAAGCCAGGAAAAGTCTTATTAGTAATCACATCGTAAAGACCATGGTTGTTCACCCTTTTTTTGGTTCCCTGGGCCAGATAGGAAGAGTCCGTAAGTTGGTCCACAAATGAAAAAAAGGCATCACTTTAAACGAGGCGAGAAAAAAAAAAAAATAAACACAAAAAAAAAAATACCTCATGGTGAGAAAAAAAAAAAATCTCCACTTTGAGCGTGTCTGGGCCAATAATTAGTAAAGTTCTGGAAATATTACTCTACGACAGAATGCAATCATAACATGATATTCCTGATCATCAATTTGGTTTTAGTCAAAGCCACTTGACTATACTACAATACATCAGGTATATAGAGCTACTAGAAAAATACTGGACGACTCTGCATTGGAGTATTTCTTGACATCCGAAAAAGCATTCGATAAAGTTTGGCACGATGGCTTATTACTATTATCTGTTACCACTACCACACACCTATATGACATCATAAGACGATATATAACATGAACATTTTATTGACAAATATAAAGAAAATCAGACTTTATTAAAAAGTATTCGATCTGACATCCCTCAAGGAATTTTACTGGGACACCACACCTTGTACACTACTGCTGATGTCCCAACCCTAAAATTATAGTCATCAATGATCGTCATAAAGGCCATAATACTTAATGCAGACAAAAATATATATGCTAATAAGTACAAGGGCAGCAATCAAAAAGTATCCGGACAATTATTGGTTTTTATTCAAAAAAAAAAAAAAACAAACCTGAATATACTAACAATAATGGAGGAAATCAGAAATACTAAGAACCAGACAAAAATATCTTTATACGAAAATTCAGAAATAACTAATCTACTATCTACCCGTGAACTTACTTAAACACGTCGACTAAGACAGAAAAAATCCATAGACTTAATATAATCTTAGAATTCATAATGATCAAATGAACTGTTATCAAAGTAAAAATGTATTATTTGTTCTAAACAATAATGATATTAAAAAATGTGAAAGTAGACAGAAATGGTTCATATAACCAACTCACATTCATTATTCTAAAATGTACTAGGTGTCAGGATCTTGAATCTTGCAGAGCGGCACGTGCTACCTGGCCTTGTTACAACGAAAATAGGTCTTTTAGACTTATTAACAGAAGACGCTCGGATACCGCAAGGCTCACAGCGGTTCTTACCGGTCACTGGTGTGTAGGGATACACGCGGAGAGACTGGGTATTCCGTTTAGAAACCATTGTAGGAGCTGCGGAAACGAAGAGGAAGAGGAGTCACTCACCCACTTTCTATGTCAATGCCCAGCTTTGGCAAAGACTTGAAATAAGTTTCTGGGCAAATACTTCATCGACAATCTCTCGGACTGTTCAGTCATATGTCCGGGTGACTTACTCAAATACATAAATTCAACAGGTTGGATTTAGTAATGCTGTTTGCGTTCGGCGAGGAAGTGGTATCAAAACGGCACTCTAGTGCTATTTGTGGCTCATAGTGGACTATACGAGCCAGCCACGAAAACCAACCAACCAACCAACCAGGTGTCAGGATAAGATAGAAGTGTACAAGACTATTGGGAAATTTAAAAAAATATTACATATTATAAAAGAAAGTCTGCACCTAGTCTGTCTGTCTGGCAGTACGCGATCAACTCAAAAACTACCGAACGGATTTTCATACAGTTTTCACTAATAAACTGAGTCATTCATGACGAAGGTTTAGGAAGAAACAAAATTCGGAAAACCCCAAAGGAACTGCCAAAAAATCTAAAACTATCGAAAAAAATAAGATGCATATAAAGCTTAGGGAAATTTTTTAAAATCAATCAATTAGTTTTTGTCAAACATCTCATCAGGTCAACCAATCAGTATTCACAAATTTTCTTTTGGGAAGGAGTTTGCCCACGTATCTAGTTAAGTATTAAACATCACCTGAAATATATTACCATGATGTTGGAGACCCCAAAAAGCATATGTATATGGAAATGATCAACGTGATGATTTGTACATATAATATTAATTTTTTTTTTTTGTAATTGAAGTTGTCTTGTTCTCTGTTATCTTCAATATTTTGACATCTAGATGGCTTTCCCTGTTACCCCTCTAAACTACAGTTAAACTATTAAAATTGCAAAAAGCAAGAAAGTTTCAAGTTTTTTTTTTTTCTTAGTTCCTCCTCTCTTTTTGGTTCTATTGTTGTTATTTGAATTCTGCCGGTGTGGATGAATAAAACCGCTACTTAAAGTCCAACTAGAATTAACAAGAGCACAGTATTTATAGCATGTGATGATCATTATAGCCGGCGTTAGCAAACAACCGATGAAAATCATGTACTCATAGAAATACACAAAAACATAGGTACAGTTGAACATGGATTATCTGGAACTCTTTCAAAAAATTAATCGGGATGCTGTTGAGCGGTTAATTTATACTACATGTAATTTTACTATAAGTTAGTTCATACATTTTCGTCTCATCTGTAACTATAATTTATCAATATAATCATTATCAAATGACTAAAAATCGGAGAAATCAGTTGGCAAATCCACTATGGCTCAGTCAATAGATACCACTTAGTAGTATTCTACATGGTTCCTATAAAATTTATTTTCGATGCCAAATAATAAACAAGTTTATTGCAAACAAATTCATTTACTCAATAAAAAGTCTCTTTTAAAGATAAAAGGCCTCTAAGCCCCGGATTTTCAGTTTTCCGTTATGTACTCAGTCCCGAGTAAACCGAACAATCGAGGTTCAACTGTACACATACTGTTGCTATTGCCGTTGACATTTTTGTTTACTTTTTTTTTTACAGTTGGTGCTCCTCTTTGTGTGAGTGGGTGTGTAAGGTGCTGTTGCCGGTGGCGGTGCCATTGTGCTACACTATTTACGTCACTCGGTAACTATTGTACTAAATCAGCGATTCTTAAGCTTATGTATTCCTCGGACCCAGTCTTAAGCATGATTTCATTTTGCAACCACCCTTTTGGGAAATAGATTTTTTTTCATTTACCTCATCTCAACTCAATTCATTTAATGCTGCTATTGAAAATTAAGTTCTGGATCAATATTCTCATAATGATTAATTTTCTCATGTAAAAGTTTTTATTGAGATAAAATTATTATTCTAGTCGAAGCTTTTATATTTGTGATTTTGTATTTTACAAATAATTTTTTTTTTTAGATCTTTAAGATCTAATTACCCCGCTTGGGTAACTTCTCTCCAATCGCCATTTTAGTACATCACGTCTCTTGAAATTAAATTCTTGTCTACTTGAATTAATTATTGGTTATGAAAAATTATTATAAAAATTGTTTCATGGATCTCTAGAGCACAGTTTAAGAACCGCTATTATAGACTAATGCTCACTTATTCATACTCATATTGTTATCATACTGTTTATTTGTTAGTTTGTTCGTTCAATCACGACCACGATCACTTCGTATCGTTTAATTTCTCTTATTCCCTTTAATTCTCTTACTCTCTTTCACTTCACTTACGTCTACAATTTCTAATTCACTTCAACTATGCTCTTTTGGGGGAATTAGTACTATAAATTCCCGTTAACTAATAGCATACACATACACATATGTACTATTCATAAAGTGTTTCGTATGTACGTAACATTTGGGGTAAAAACTAATGTTTTGGATAGGATAGGCGGCGTGAGTTAGGGTGAGGTAATGTAAGATGAGGTGACAATGCCTTAAATAATAAATGTAGAAGAGCAGGAATAATCCCTGACAAATAAAGAAAACTGAAAAAGATCACATACTCTTCATACAGTGGGTCATAAACAATTTTGAAGTGCAAAACATAATAAAAATAATTATTTGAAAAAAAGTTTCAAGAGGTGATAGTTATATTATTGACCATAAATGTACTTATGTATACATGTATATAGAACTAGCAATCCCGGCATGCTTCGCTACTCTCCGTCAAAATCATCTTTGTACGGGAATGATAGAGAGAATGATATTTATTTTATAGTATATTGTTGTAACTCACAATTCAAAAACAGATTTTTAATAATATATTTGACAAAGACTATTTGATTGATTCCAAAAAAAATATCTCTCTAACTTTGATCCATCAATTCCTTCCTTTTCCGGTGATGCGATCCACCCCAAGTTTTACTTAAACATTTCCCAGACTATACTAGAATTTCCCTGAAAAGTTCATCAATATTGATAAAGTGGTTACGGAGTACATAAGCTCTATAGATACATACACACATATATACATACAATTACTTTTATATACAATATATATATATATAAATATCATATTCATCAAATCTTATGACATGAACATAAATAAATCCAAGATATATTGAAATTTTTGAATATAGTAAAATTTGCTCTTAAAAAAGAAACATTTAGTGAAGAGTAAAATGATGAGGGGTCTCAAATACTTCGAATGTAATTTTCATAGAAATACCCCAATTTGGATAGATTAATTTTCACTGTGATTCATCATAATTCCATAAAAGATCTATGGGGTTTCCAATATCTGCTGTTCCCAATTCCTTCGAAGGAGTTTAAAAGTACTTATAGTTTTACTTAAGCAGGGCATCAATATGCGAATTTGTTCGTCGATCAAAAATTCATTTGTCACTAACTAGGCGAACATTGCTCTTCACTTTTATTTTGCCACAATGCTGCCTCATAGAAATGTGTCATAAAAATATGTTATATAAATAAGTCATAGAAATATGTCATATAAAAATGTCATATAAATATGTCACAGAAATATGTCATAGAATTATGATATATAAATAAGTCATAGAAATATGTCATATAAAACTGTCATAGAAATATTCCATATAAATATATCATAGAAGTATATCATACAAATATGTCATAGAATAATGTCATATATTATATATATGTTATAGAAATATGTCATATAATAATGTCATATATTAAATATATGTCATAGAAATATGTCATATAATAATGTCAAATGTCAAGCTCGTTGCCTCATTGGTTAGTACGCCAAGCTGACATCCTAGAGTCACGGGTTCGATTCCCACTCAAGTTTGGTCCTTCACTTTTCTAATTTCCTCCAATTCTTCCTAACCCTCCCCCTGAGCATGAAGGCCTTTGTCGCAATTGTTCATATTAATAACAAAATTATAATTTATAATTATAATCTTATATATATATATAAAATAAATATAAATTTTTATATTCATTAATTTAATTTGTATTTAAACATTTTACACCACTGTGCAACTTATTGAAAGCATTGATATTGGGTATTGTTTTTGACCTTTTCTAATCGCCTTTTAATAGACAAATAAATGGTCCACGTACATGAGTATGATGAAGGAGTGTCAAAACTACTGTTGTACACATTGTATTGTATCCTCTGAGGAATGAATGAATGATTACAAATCTATTATACCTTTAAAATATTAAAAAATGTAAAATAGATAAAATAATAACAAGTTTCCGCACATTGGTATATAGAAGTTTACATACATATCCATATGTATATATTATAAATAAGTACATCATGGTCATACATCAATATACATACATACTTATATAAAGACGTGTATGTATGTAGATTTTGACGTCGAATGTGACATTGCTCGCAGCTGTCATCACATTTTTATACTTTTCATATATAGTGTGAAGCATAGAACCATGCAGAGACCTCCTAATTTTATATGGTTGTGATAAACATGAAAATATCCACCCTGTATTTCTCAAACACTTCGCTTTGCAGATCTTTGACTCTATTTCAGCCTAAAATTTCTTATAGCAAAGAATACATTTTTCATATTTAAATCATCTCTGAGTTTCTAAAATAATCAAAACTTCTTACACTTGAAATGATAATTTACCTCCTAACATATCTCATAATTGGATATCTCATCAATTGGTTAATCATTCCCATATAATCTAATAGTAATACAATAATACAATTGAAATGAAACTGTTTGCAGTGTCATCAATATCGAATTTTCCTGACATAACATAGGATGCGAATGTTTGCGAGCATTTCATTGTATCTAAAAATGTAACCAATCTCCCCAATTTATTGTATGCAAAACTGTCCTAAGAATTTTTATATATATAAGCTGTTTTGGCGCTCCCTGGCAAAACTTCATCAAAATTGGATTTCTACGGGAATGATAGGAAAGTTGATATTTATTTGATATTTTGTTGAGACTCACAAGTCAAAAATTAGATTTTTGCTTGTTTATAAAAAATATGTCTCTTAGCTTTATGGTATATCCAAAATTTGATTCACCAATTGCAACCGATTCTTTTGATCGATTTTGATTAAATAAACGCTATATATTGCTCAGAATACAGCTTCTTACTTTTCAGTAATGTGATTTTGAATCCAATCAGTCGCTTTTACGTAATGTGCGTACAAACACTCTCATTCTACGATTTTATTATGTGTATAGATATATTGGTAGATGTGTGTATATACATATCTGCGTAATGTGGTTAGGTGAGTTATATATTTTAGTCACTCAGGAATGGTAACTAGGGTGAAAATGATTAGGTAAATATGTATGTATTTTATCGGCTAAGGTACCCTAGGGTGTGTAAGTTTCGTTGGAACTGAAGTAAAAATTCTCTCTCGTTTTATTTAATTTTATTTAGTTTGATTTTATTTTTTATTTTATTGTTACGAGTATTACTTATTTTAAATGTTTTTTCTTTTCTTTTCATTGAAAACAAGCTTAAAATCAGAGCAAAATTAAAAAAAAAAAAAAGAATGCATGGCTTCTCTATCTATCTGGGGGTCTGTATTTTAGGGGGAGGCGGAGCGCTATAGAGCTTTACAAATGATCATCACCGGCCAACAGACAGCAACAATAATAAAAAGAATAACACAAAGTAACAGCACAACACAACAAAATAAAAAGTAGCAACAACAAACAACTTGACTCGAAATCTCACACATATTCGCGTTTTGCTTTGCTTTTTGTAAAAAAGAATCAACGAAAATGAAGAAGAGGAAGAAGCAGCGCACGGCAGCAAAAAGGTAAAGTAAAGTATAAAGTAAAGACAGTCAACAGTCGTCGACAGTCGTCAGTCAGTCGAAAGGAAAATTATTTAATGATAGTCGAGCGTACTCGATATTCGGACGACAGTCATATGATGGACGTTTCGCGGATCGTACAAGCGGTGGCGCGCTAATCATTTCTAAATCGTAGCAAATTCATAAAATCGAAATTATTTACTTTTCTTCTTAAACACAATACGGGTATAACGGTAACATTAATATTTCTGTGAGTTCAGTTCCAGTGATCAAATCAGATTAGATCAGATCAGATAAACTATATCGTTCGTTCGTCCAATCGATCGATCGATCATTGTCTCTTTCTCTCGGTAATACTTACTAACAAAAATTACAACTACTATATAAAATTAACAATAATAAGAAAATAGAAGAACAAACAAATAAAGAAGAACTCCAAACATTTATTTATTTTATTTTATTTTAAATTTTTGTTTTTTGTTTTTTTTTTTTTTTTTTTTTGTTATCATCTTAAACGTGAAGTTCCGTGAAGATCAATAATATAATAATTGTTTTTGTAATTTGCATTTTTTGAAACATAAAAAATATATTTAAAAAAATTTTCATAGAAAGTAAAAAGCGCGCGAAATTATTTATTTATGGATATATTTTTTTTAAATTATTATTCAAATGATATTATGTGCGTGAAAATTTTGAAAAAAAAATATATACATTTTGTAAATCTTTTTTTTTTAATTTTTTATTTAAGTATAAAAGTGCTGAGAGTTCGTGCGAAAAAATCCAAGAGCTGAAGGAAAGAATTTTATTGAAAAGAAAATTAAATGTAAGTGAAATAAATAATTTTATTATTAAAACTAAGTAGTATTATTATATGCCCCTTTCTCAATTTCCTTAAGATTATATTACATACTTTCATAGCCTAGGGTCCTTTTCTTGCTATACAAATATCAAAGAAGTTTTAGTTTTTACGGTATTGAAAGCATAGCTTACTGGAAGATATAGTCCTTTACTTAAGAAACTTAGTGCTGGGCTTGGTAATATTATTCCAATTGAAATAATAAATTATAAAATGAAATAATAAAAAGATTTTACAAATTTTCTCATACTCATAATTTTTGAAATCTTGTCAGATTAATTAAATAATAGAAAAGAAAGATTAGTTGGTCACCCTTGATGACGAGGCTTAGAACTGATCACTAGCAATAATATACATAGAAATAGGATCGATCTTTCAATTAAGGAAATATAAAATCATTTCAATATAATATACTCGTATATTAATTTTCTACTTATTAATTTTTTAGAATTTTTGTAATTACTTTTAGTTTCAGTTTCTCCATTTATAATTATAATTATTATTCAATTTGTTCTAAGAAATCTAAATATGTAGTTAAAAAGTTATTATTTTTTGTTACTAAATATCGTGTCATATATTAAAATGCCATAAATTGAAAAGGTATTCAAAATGAATCGATAAATTAGGCTTACAAAAGCCAATATATTTAAATGTGTTTAGTTTGATATACTCGTATAAGAGAACCAACGCCTTTCGAACTGAATAAGTAATAGATATGATATACATAATAGATATACATCCATACATATGTATATTGGGTATGGTTATGGGTATGGGTATTACCTACAGATATCTTTATTATAGTCACTTACTTCTGATATGAAAGAACATTAAAGAAATCAAAAGATTTAAAAGCTAAGAAATTAAACCAATAACAAAACACAAAAAACAAAACGCATCAATCATTAACATATCGAAATTTTTATGGTCATAAGATTACCTAAGACCGACGTAGTATATACGTATCTATTTTGTTTCATATGGGGAGGTCTCTGTCTGTCTGTCTGTCTGTCTTTCAAGAACTTTGTCTTTTGATATTGCTTTCACAAAATAATTAAATGGCATATTAGCTTTGATGATTGATTTGGTAAAATCTTTAAAGAGTAAAGCATTGCTCACTTAAGGAAGTAACATATAGTATATAGGTCTCCAAGATTCACCACTCTGCTGAAATCTGAGATATTTGTACTTTGTTCAGCAAAAAAGACAAATCCATCTAGTATCTCAGAATTACTGAATTAGAACTAATAAGAACACTTACTGAAAGGTTGCGAAAGATTTTCGAACAAATTGAGAGATATACATACGATATATCATCATGGATCATGGATCGATGTATGGTGGCCATTGAAAAGTATAACATTTATACATGGGCACTACTCCAAGTTTATCGAAAATCACTAAATTTTCCCATTACTTTTTTAGTCATTTTTATAAACAAACTTGAAACCCGGGTAGACGTTGTCCTTCCTTAACACACAACCCCTCTCATCCCATTAAAATTAATGAATACTGATTGGTTGAGCTAAGAAGATTTTTGTCAAAGGCGACTTTGTTTGTTTTTAAAATGTTTAATTAATATTTATATGCATTTCATTGTGTGTAACCTCACTCTTTTTCAAGATTTTTATTTTTATTTTTCGGCTGTTTCTTTGGTGGTTTTCCTAATTTTCTTTGTTTCTTAACCTTACCCATGAATCACTCGGTTCATTGGTGAAAACCGTAAGAAAATTCGTTTAGTAGTTTTTGAGTTCATCGCATTCAGACAGACAGACAGACGGACGCGGTAAGGGACTTTGTCTATATTAATCCAGGAACATTTTTTTTTTTTTTTTCTTTTATTTGCAAGTGATAAACTTAACTGATTTTAAAAATGACTTCACCTATAGAAAACTACATTATCAGTGAGTTACATGGGCTCTATTTTATTAAAAAAAAAAGTAGAGATTTCTACGTAAGTTACAATAATGTATTCCAAGGTATCATAAATTTGCGAAACACGTTCGAAAGATTTGTTGAGAAGGGAAACAGGGGAAGTGGGGGGGGGGGGTTTGGATAGAGAGTATAATAATGATAAGAAAGGAAACTACCCGTGGGACGAAACAGGTCCGGGTTTGTCTAGTTTTATAATATTTGTAGATATACAATAAAAACTCATTTGAGTATTTAGTACTCTGTGGTTTTCAACTGTGAACTGAAACAATCAGAATTTTACAAAGTAGGGTATAGAGTTTTTTTTGATAATTGGTTTAAAGATTGTCTATCCATATATGTACAGATATGGTTTTATAGAGCGCATCTTCAACTCCAACTTATCATTAATATATACATTTAATTGACTTGGATGGCATCGTTGTTATGGCTACGTTGACATCAATCTGTTGTTGTTTTGGGTTGTCGAATCAAAGTCGTAATGATGGCGTAAAGCCTTATCAAAAAACACTTGACATATAGCAATGAAAAGACATTGATAGATCGAAATTCAATCAATATGTTAGTAGGTAATCTTTCTCTCTCTGTTCCTACAGACTATTAGACTTGTTCATCATTATCATTATTATTATCATTATTATTGTATTGTAGTATAATTATAACAAAATTATAGAAATTGTTAGTCTTCAAAATTTCAATTTCTATTATAACACATAGTTACACATAAAGAAGTTCCTTTGTAAAACTGTATCCATGTCCATGATAAGAATACAAGATATATGTATGTATATGCGAGTATATCATTCATACATACTAAATAGATATGCAATGATCTAATATGTATGTATGAATATATATGAGGATGGGGGATAAGCTCTTCATTGTATTTTAGGTTGTTACTCAATAGGTCGATGACGAGGTCGGTGTGTGATTTTTCACACTTCTTTATTTTTATTTTTATTATTCGCACGAGTTATTGACTCTGATCTCAATGGGAGAAAAAACAAAAAACAGCACAAGAATTTCATGAAAACAAAAATTATAAAAAATAAAACTAAATAAAGAAATATGTACAATATACTAGTACTTATAAAATATTATTAAAGAAAATCGAATGAATAATAATAATAACAATAATAATTTATATTAAATATTGTACTTATACAATAATTTTTAACAAATAACAAGAAATATTTGTATTCATGATAAGACCCGACGACGACCGCAAAATACTAGCGTCACTTATGATAATGCAAGAAAGAATTGCTAAGAGAATTAAACGAATCGACACGACATTATACCCAGATATCTACTACATACTACTACTATACACAATATGTTCATACATGCATATATGTATATATTTGTTTCCATTATTTCAAATGTCAACCTTCTACGTATTTGTTGTTCTTATTACTGTTATCACTCTCTTAGAGCTCTTAAAATGGATGAGCAGCAGCAGCAGCAGCAGCAGCAGCAAAGTGTAAGAATCCCAGTCAACAACGACAATCTTAGTGCATTGTTATACCTTCTTTCTTTACCATAAATGTAGTTTGAATAGTTTGAATAGTGTGAATAATATCACATTGTCAAGATATTTGTTACACATATATGAAAGAAGAGACATTGAATACCCTTGATGGAATTAAATGGACATAAGGTACAACCATCACTAGTTAAATGCAATTGATAAATTTTTTTGTACATATTTAAATAATTTTTTCATTTTTCTTGCTATGCCTAATGCATGACATTCTTCATCTTTATGTCTTCTCTTCTCTTCTCTTCTCTTCTCTTCTTTTCTTATAATCATAGACATAGACATAGCCTGCTATTGGACTTCCCCAAATACTGATACCGTGGTACACTTTGATTTCATTCATATTAGTTTAATAGAGAAGGGATCTATATTTCCATACAATGATAGAAAAATTATTAATGATTTTATATAAAAACCTTTTAAGTAAAGTGATTCTTCTAAACTAAACTGAATTGAAACATATAGATCAGTTCAGGTCTAAAAGTATTTGAATGTGTTTTAGGACACTGTGTGTGTGTCTCTTTCGAATCAAAAAGAGATTGATATGATTTAATATTCATTGTCCACGATTTCTTCTACATAAATTCCAATTACTCACTATATTCTAATTGTGTGAAAGAAAGGTATATAAGCTTCGGTGGAACCAAAGTCTTATTATTCTAAGTATATGGTATATTACTACGATTGTATATTACAATATTTGTTTGTTGATTTAGTTTTGATTGTGTTCATCAGTATAAAGTAAATCTTTTCAAAAGTCAAACTTAGCACAAATTACATATTACACATTATTGTACAATCGACATTTTAAGTGCAAATATATAATTATTTTATTTGAATATTTTTTATTATTATTATTTTCTTCATTTGTTTTTTTTTTTTTTTGTTTTTTCGTAGTAGTATAAACTCAATAAGATTAAACGTTGATAATGTTGATAATACTATACAATAATTATTGTATATAGAATGAACGTCGAAGGGCTCTTCTTCCATCCATAGACACACACAATTGATAAGAAATAACATAAACAATCTCTTTAATTCACTGTTAGTTAGTTAATCTTTTCCTCTTACTTTCTACATGTAATTGTAATTGTAATTGACGATTGACAATTGCCTTCAAGATTACAAATCAACTTTTGAATATAAAAAATCTGGTAAATAAAAAAAAAAAAAGAACCAGTTAATGAATGATTGAGAATTGAAGGAGTAATCACAGTGACAGACACTGACACTGACATAGGCACAGACTTGTTAAAGGTCAAATATATAAGTAAGTTAAAGCCCATCATCATATCATTGAATCAAAATTTATGATGCCTTTGTGTGCTTAATAAGGTTGATCGATTGAAATAACTTGAAAGTGTGACTACTATAACTTAGACAATCGGACTAATATTAATAATTATACGTCATGTACAAATAAATCACAATTGTAAACACCAAGAAGAAGAATTGGTGACACTCTATAATTCAGACACCTCATAATTTTAAGTCTGTAATAATATTGTATTTAAAGTATCTTGAATATTTATTATTAGAGAGCGAGAATTTGTGATATTTAAAATATAGAAAAATACATTCATACATATATTGTATTTTATGTTTAAAATATCTATAATTATTACACAATTAGAGATTTTTTGATTTATTTGTTTGGCATTTAAATTTATTTACCATAATAAGATAAACTTTATTTATATTTAAATCAAATAGAGCGTTGAGGGATTTCATCTCCACATCGAAGAAGCAAATAACTCAATTATTTACAAATTGTAAAGATTTTCGCAATTTTGGAAAAATATTTTAAACTGCTCATAAACCTTCTTTTCTTTAAAAAATATATATATATATATATATATATATATATACAATATATACTGATATGGACTAGATTGATATTATATTTATCATTATGCTGATCAAGAATATATGTAATACATTAATACTTATGTTATAATAAATCGTCTCACTTTACTTTTGAATGAATAGTACTTTGTAATATTATACAGTCGAATTTCCATAACTCGAATCATCACAAAGCACAAAAAAGTTCGACTTATGGAGACTTCAAATTATAGAACTATTCATAAAACTAAGGAATTTATCAAAATGTTGTACAATTATTTATTATAATAACAAACATACAGTTGAACTCCTCTATAGCGGCAGACAATCACTTCGTTACACAGAGGTAATTCGCTATAGATGAGTTCGATACAGAAATGTACAAATATATGAGAAAAGAAAACGCTGTGTCTTCCGAATGACTTCGTTATAGAGAAGTTTTTGCTATTGAGAAGTTCGTTATAGAGGAGTTCGACTATATTTACTATTTATTTATTTTTATTTACAAATTTAAAATGGCTAAGAAATCGCAACATCTCTTTTGGAAATATGCTCAAAAGATTCTTTCACCGAACCGTCGTAATCATCTTTCATGACTAGAAACGGTTCAATACCATCGAGATATCGATACTTTTCTTTATCGTTACTGTCGATACCGATATTTATATCATCAGGAAACTAAAAAGCGATATATTGGTATGAATACTCCTCTTGAAAAATCGAAGAAAATCGATAAATTTTATCGATATATTGGTATCGATACTTTTCTTGAAATTATTGAAGGAAAATGTTACTTTCTTATCTATCGTATATCACTCGATATTTGGAAAATAACAATTTTGTTTAAAGTGCTGACACACAATAATAGAAATATGACATCTTGTCACATATTTTGTGAAAAACTATGATGAAGTATGTGAACAGCACTTGGCTAAAATAAAATAAATATGACCGAATATCATATACATGATGTATTTCTATGGCATATTATATGACTGAGTGAACACTTTATCATAGAAATGATGTATAAATATGTCATATTATTAATTTGCTTCCAAGACGGAAAATAAAATCGTATGATATAATGAAAGAAGAAATCTTATCCATGTAAACTCCTGTTTTCCAAAGCAAACATATTCACAAGCCAGGTATAGGCTTTCTGCAACATATTACAAAATATTTACAAAAAACTGATATTCTTGGGAAGTGTTCCCGAAGAAGAGTTTTTTTTTTAAATTTTAAATAAAAATACTTACTTTTTAAATTAAATTAATGTTGATATGAATATGTTCATTTCTTACTAAATTTGAAGTTATTGTTTAGTTTATTACTCTTACTCGATGTATCTATATTTTTCCAATAACGGTTTCAGGAAATATCAAATATCGATACTTTATACTTAATATTGTATCGAAGGAAATATCGATACTTAGGAGTATCGTACCGTCCCCACTCATGACACTTGGAGTTATATTTACTAGCTCTGAGCAATACTATTTAATAGTAATATCGTCATATGTAAGCAAGCCAGCTGTGCATATATCATTGTCCACATATTAATTTACCACATAATCCTCAAGATTAGCAATAGAGGTTATATTAGTATTAAATCTTATCCATGCTTCCATGAAGTATTGATCTTTATCAATATTAAGTAAGAAAATTAAAGATTTGTCATCTTCTTTGTCCAATGTAGAATATTGACCAAAGTCTTAAAGTCAATATTTCTTCCTTTTCATATAAAATTAATGCAGTCCACAAAAATAATTTCATGTTTTTTGTTTATCTCCAAAGGCCTTAATGCTTCCATAGAGATATTTTTAAATTTTGAATTTCTCCCCGATCAAGCAATTGAAATTTGTATGTCATATTTGGTGGATTAAATATCAATTAAATAGATTTAAATATATATATATTTTTTAAATCTTTTAGATGTGTCAGACAATTCTTTATGAATAATAAGATCTTTCGTCCAGCAACGCAAAAAGTGATTTCCCCGAAAAAATTTGACTTTATGTTGAATGTGTATATATTTTTGTTCGAATTATGAAAGAAAAAATTGAATAGTTTTTTCTCTCTAAACGCTACTGCATCTTGGTTTATTTCGAGTTCTACAAAATTCAAATTATAGATGTTTGAGTTATGGAAGTTTGACTGTATATATGCACATTAAGATGATCACTTCGTATGTATCGTACTCGTATAGTGAGTACTATTTATTTACTGAACGTGTTCATTCCATGTTATTTCATAATACAACTTATAAAAAAGTATATTCTTATTATTGAAGTATAATACTAAATCACTAAATACAACATTCACTATAAGAAATAGTAGTTGTACTATTATGTATATTGACTATTTAGCATTTCTGTGAATTGTGTAACTATTTTTTATTTAATATTCGTTTATCTTCAAAAAATTGTTTAATTGGAAAAATGTGACAACAAAAAATTGTCACAAAATTTTTAAATTCACTCACGTTCAATACATTCACATGATACATACAATATTTTTTTGAGTATGTAACTACAATATTATATTTACGGCATATGTACTAAGTACAATATAAGTATATAATATAGATCAACTGTTGTTGTTTTCACGAGGGTTGTTAGAAAATTTGTACTTTTTAAAACAGATGATAGCGTTGCTCAGAAAGGTTTTCTTATTTGAAACGACACAGTACTAAATTTTTGATTGATTCATAGGACTGAAATAATTAATCTTAGTATTGTATAATAATGGAAACAATTGAATATCAAATATCGCAAAACAAAGCTAAGGGAAGTTAGACAACTAAATTTATAATAAATATGGTTTTATATTTTTAATGAAGATTGTCCAATGATTATTCAAATCGAAATCTTTTCCATTTTATGGGCATATCACATGACATAGTAATTTGGCTCTTGGTAAGATGGCTACCACATTTACTCTCTATGAAAAATAAGCATAAACGCAGAAACATTTTAAGCAACAATGTCATGGCAGAGTGTTAAAACATCTTCACTTTATGCGTATCAATGTAGACTATACAATGAAGAGGAGGAGACAGCAGAGTACTTATATGCTATGCCACTGAACCATGCTCCGCTTTTTTGGTATCCAATATTTGGAACCAAATGAATTTGCAGGCTTGTCTCCGAAGAAGGTTCTGGAATTCTTGATAAATACCAGAATATCGGAGGAACTGTAATTAGGAGATAGATCCACTGGTGGCTGCAGTGACGAAACTTCCTCAAGAATCGCTTCCCTATTCCACATATTCGCATATGTAGCCCCATGCAACTAGTATATCACTTAAAGATATACAATAGTTGGGAGTTGAAAGAGATTAAAAATTGTCTACATTGAGTTAGAGTTATTTCTTGTAAGCACTAGAAGCTTTTCAATCTCATCTCGAAAAAATTATATTAGCAAAAAAAGGGAAGAAAAAGAAACAAAAATCAATAGAATTTATTTCTCTAATTCCATTAATATCTTTGTAAGAAAATAAAAATCATTTTTTGATTAGTACTTATATTTGATTTATGGCTTTATAATCATATAATTTTTAGATTTGTAACTACTAAGAGATACATTGCAAAAAAAAAAAAAAAAAAAAAAAAAAAAAAACAAAAAACCTTTCATAGATACGTATAATTATTCATTCGATTTCGTATTTGAATTTTTGTTGCTTTTTTTGTTATTATTTTTGACGCATTACAAAACAAATACGACTATTTATTTAAACAATTTACAAGACCATTCATTGTACAAACAAATCACAAACAAACCAAGATCGAATATTATAGGTAGGTAGGTAGAGGTAGATACCTACCTAATAAATGGGGGAACTATGCAAGTAAGTATGTATGTAACTGTTTCCGAGAGCGAGTTCATAACATGTCAAGTGATGAGTGAATGAGTTTGTGAGTTTATTGTCACTCAAAGTGAGTCCACACGGTCACACAAGAAATTTCTTTATGATTTCAAAATATGTAAGCATATTGATGAACATAGACATAGATTTCTTCAAAATTATCTTTAATTATCTCTTTGCTAAATCAAAATTAAAACTTATCACATTCAAAATTTTATATTGTTCGTACATAATCCTAAGAGTTCATTTGATATGAAGTTCAAGTGCCTTTGTTGTGACTGTAAATTCAATCAATTTGTTTGACGTAAATCACTTTTTCGTCAGGGACAAATTCACCCAGTTTTTGATTGTTAAAGTTTTATGGAATCGCGTTGTCGAGTTAACTCACCTGGAAATTTTTATGCAGAATCAGTCATTCATTATTTTATGCGTTTGAGAACAAGCCCAAAATAAATATACCAAAAAAAAAAAAAAAAAAAAAAAGTATTTCCATATAACGTCATTTCGTTTATTTTAGAGTCGCGCCCATTTCCCAGATACCCAGACAACAACAAATACAATAGACTAATACTACCATAGATATAGGCACAGACAGACAGACAATGTCTTTTATTTTGTTTGTGGTTTGATTTTAAAAGTTTGTGTATTTTTCCGTAAATAATAAAAAAAAAAAAACAAAAAAAAAAAGTTTAGACACACCCTCCCCACCCTTTCATTTGCAATGCTTTGGTAGTTCCGTAGGGATTAAAGGGTTTCCATGCAATAGTGGGCTTTTTAGTCGGTAGGAATCCAACATAACTCAGCTCGGGCCACTTTTTCTCCTACTTGTTTCCATAACAAAAAAAAAAAAAAAAAACAAAAAACTATTAGAAGTAGTAGTATCTAGGATCTAATTATTATACCATACATATGCTACATACATATGAAGCTCCTGTTTAGAACTCACTAAACTAAAAATGTTTTGAAATTCCTTTTAAAAATTAATATGATTTTAATGAAAATTTCCCATATCGACAATAATTATAGACTTTTATTGTTTGGGTTTCAATAGATGATGATTTCCTATTTACAAAACACTTCAATTACTTGGGCTTAGTCTAATCTTATCGTTTTTATTAAAGAGCATTACAATTTTTTCTAAGTGATTAATAATTGTAAACTTATGATTTATAGAGATGACATCATGGAATCATTTTTTGTTCTCTTGCAAAAAGAACTATAATACTATTAATGAATATTTGTCTTAGATATACAAAAAGTTAAAAAAATGTCTAAACTAATGAAGGAGAAAATAATTGTACACTGGTCCAAAACTGTTCCAAATTTTTGTAACTTAATTTTTTTTTTTTTTATGATAGTATTGGAAAGAATAGAACAGAGTAGGATAGGAGTGACTGATAAAAGATGTCCTATTTGAATTGCTCTTAGCTTCAGTGTCTTTACACTTACTAAGCCCCTTTACCACGATAAGGTGGCAATCCAACAAGGGGCTTTCCGAAAAGTTACTTATCTTTGTCGTCAAAGTTTTCAAAATAGTCCTTCCATTTAACATCCTCATTTCAAATCATTTCTTATAAATCTCTTGCCACATTTAGGACATTTATTTATGTTTAGAAATAGTCATAGGGGTCGTTCAAATCTACATAAATAAGACATTAGTTGATGGAGCAATTCATAGACTAATTCATGTGTTTTTGACATTGTGACCCGGTCAATTATCTACATAATAGTATGTGCCTCTTATCGTTATACTTTATACTTTTTTCATGGTAGTCAATGAGAACTATTTCTTTTGATGAAACAACTTTTCAATCCTTCAAAGAAGTAAAGTCTACTTCTACTATATTGTTTTGATTCCTCCTTGCTCTCTGATGGGTAAGAGATACTATCATCATTCAATTGGAGAATGATGGTAAGCAAATATCTCATGAACTTCAATTAATAATCTCTGATTTCTTTCGGTGGTTTCCCTTTCATAAAAAAGTATTCGATTACAATACGAAATTGCGTTTATTGCATTTTCATTTTGTGAAACTCCCATCGTATTATGGTTTAAATTGGGTAATTAAAACATTTTGTAAGCTCATATTTCTCCTCCATATTTCTAAACGAATTGATCAAATCTACATTTGATAATCATTTGATTTTTTTTTATCATTTATAATCTTTTACTAGTAAGTAAACTTAAACTTTCCATTACCTTACAATAAATCACTGAATTAAAGTCCAATTGCAGAAAAAGAAATAGAAGTTAATGATGATGATGATGATGATGATGATGATGATGATGATGATTATAATAGGTTTTATAGCCATAGAACTACCTCAACATGAGTTAATTACAATTTAAACAAACAAATGGAATCAAAGATTACTTACTATATAGTAATGATGTATGTACATACGTATATATTGCAAATGTTATCTTTATCTTTATTAGTATGTTCATAAGAATGACATTCTTCTTATACTTCTTTTCTCCATTAACCAAGTCTCCTTATCATTTATAGCATATGAAACCAAAGCCAAAAATACTACTATTGTACAATAATCATTATTTCATTTGTTTCTCGATATTATTGAATTATCAATTATTGTGAAAATCAATCACGAGACTAACTAAATATAGTACATAAAAACAGTGGCGCATACCAGTTATAAAATTGTGTATTAAACATTACAAATAGTCGAAGTAGATCAAAGGAAAATCGCTAAAAGTATATGATCAAAATTTAAAGAATTAGGTAAGGAGCGTTAACTAGATATAATCATAAGAAATATATACTATAGTACTAATTGAAATTTGACGTCGATTGTGCAGATAATCATCATCATCATCATCATTAGTAACATGAAGATGAATATGTTGACAAACACTAAGTAGGTGCTAAAGAGTGATGTACCCGGTTATTTGATTATCGCCTATAAAGCAACGTGACTGACGACTGACTCTACTCTCAGGTCGCAAAAAAAATAATACATCTAAAGAACTGGAGAAAGGGTGAGGCAAGAAAGTTACATAGTACATTTAACTTTCTTCTCTATGATGACGATGATTTTTGTTTGTTTGTCCTTCACATTACTTTGCATTGATATATGAATGTCGCACGTTTTTCGCACTATGCCTGACGTGAATTACTAGTGATTATGGCAAAAGATTAACATCATCACAACACTTGACACTCATAAATTGATAATAACAAGAAAAAATAAAATTCCTTACTTTTAAAATCTTCTTCTTAGTAAGTAAAGCTAAGACTTGAGTGCGATTGAGATATAATTAACAATGTCACCAAATTATTGGGAACTCTATTTTCAAAAGCACCAACCTTCTACAATGATTCATAATTTAAAGAATTCTTTCGTCATAATACTAAGTATGATATATGAACTTGACTTTCCTAATACTACTATATACATACTACATTATTTTGTACTTATAGCAGATTAAATTGTATTAATCTATAAAATTCATTAAACCCTAAATCATTTTTTATGATTTTGACATATAATCATCACAATAATAATAATAATGGTCATATTCTCAAATTAGACAACCCCACTTAACGCATCCATATTTTTACCTACATAGTAATATTTGATTGCTACATGATAAGTTTAATATTTTGTCTATTATTTTTTTTTTTTTTTTTTTTTATATAAAAGATCCATGCAAGTGCATTTTTAAAGCACTACAAATGCCTTTTAAATCTTACAGTGGCTTCAAAGACTCAACACAAACACATGTAGTACTAGGCATATATAGTATAATAAAGTAAATCCCCAAAGTATCAATAAAGAGCCCAATTAATGCTACTTCATGTTCGGCATGAGCGTAGAAAAATTGTTTTTAATAAGTTGTCCCCTTAAGTTAAGAGGATTTTACTTAAGACCCATTTATCAGCCACCTACCAATGCCCCTTTATATAAAAATATACATATATAGATAATTTTGATAAATGCCATTTAAAAGAAATCCACAGTTGTTCATAGTCTATTTAAGCAAAAGTAGTATTAAACTCCATTCTTCACATGGAGTTTCTAAGCTTTATAATACCGTATAGTGCAGAAGGTGTATGATTAGATTAATAACCCCCTTTTCCTAAGTAACTACATACCTATCTCCACCCATTTTGTGTGAGGCTTTATAGAGACATTATCGTCAAGCGCCGTGTAATAATACTCTGGAAATCTACCTATACAAAATATTGGTATAAAAGTCTTACGGACACTTGAAAATGAAAAGGTCGGGAGGGGTACGTCATCCCATAATCAATAGTTGACGTTGTCGTCGTCGTTGTCGATTAAATGAAATGAAACGATACACAATAAAATAATTATGTACTTTAATATTGTTTTTATATTCTTTTTCAATTTATAGAAAAATCGAATAAAAAACAAAAATGAGGGTCCGGGTTCTCTCTGTTATTTGCAATTTTTATTATTTTTTTTTTTTTGAACAATTTGCACATTTATTGTTTTTGGGTTATAAGTTGGAAAGTACTACTAAAGCTGTCAGCTACCTTGTTTGTTTCTTTTGTTTTAATCAAAAAAAAAAGTATTTAATTAACTATAGTATTGTTTTTTTGTTATTCATTTTTTCAGATACTCGTAGTAGTTCTACACATAACACAAATATTGTAGTAAAAATATTTTTGGGATAATTGAGTGCGCGTCGTTGGATTAACTTCGTCGCTACAAGGATGTCGCCAAAACGTTGGATACTTTTGCTCATCTTCTATATCTCGTATTTAATGTTTGGCGCATCCATTTACTATCACATTGAACATGGCGAAGAGAAAATCTTAAGAGCTCAGCAACTCAATGAACGTATTGAAATTCATGGTAAGTTACTTTTGCAATTATTGAACAATATTATTATCTATGTATTATTGTATACAATATTGAATGACTGAATTGATAAAAGTCTCAACATGAAAATGGCCTTTCTTTGTTAAAAAGAAAAACCAGTAAAAAGAAGACTAACTTTGGCTATGCCGAAGTTGTAATACTCTTCACATCCGTCCTTGTGGTCCGAGGGTCTTGAAATTAACATGGTTGGTGAATATAGGTCATATAATTATAGTGTCCAATTTATAAAAAACCAAAAAAAAAAAAAAATTGTCTTATAAGAACACGAATTTGGGTCTGAGTTTGTATGGGAGGTACTAATTCTAGTGGTCCGATTCGACTTATTCCGACAAAGGTGAAAAGAATGAAAATTTCAGCTTTCGAGCAGAAAAACTGCGGGACTAGTTTAAATACATACATATGAACATACAGACATATGGACGGACTTTGCTAAATTAACTCGTCTCATCACGCTGATTAAGAATATATGCACTCTATGAGATCTTTGATGTCTCCTTCTGTGTGTTATAAACTTCATAATAAACTTTAATATTAGCAATTGTGATTCAAGAGCAAAAAGACATCACTTTATAAGATTATTAGATCTCCATTTTAATCATGCATCACTTTCCTTATGTTTACCAAAAGTTTTATTCTTTCCTGTTCTGGGATCCCTTAGAATTGCTTAAATAATTCTGAATAGAAAAAAACTACATATATGATATTCTTGATTTTGCAATTTATATTAATTAAGATCATATTTAGGAAAACACATTAAATCAGATAGATTTGGAGAAGACGTCATATTAATTGTTGGTCTAGACAACCATGTAACCAATTTAAAAAAAAATTAATAATTTCTCACACAAGTGTTGCAATTTACAATAGTAAATATGTAAATGTTGACTATGGCATCTAAGATGCAACAAATCATCAATTATTATACTTAGAGAACAGATTCCAGAATCCCATGTATAAATTTATAAATTTGAATTTCCCAAAATTTGGAATTATATACTCAGGAACACAGAATGAATTACAGACACGGAGACAGAGCAAATAATGATCACAGGAACGCCAGTATATGCATGCTTAAATTCTAAATTGGTCTTGGAGACATTACAAACATGAACACATACAATAATACACTTCTGGTATTATGAAATCTATACAAATCATAGATAACACTGATAAAATACCTGGTAACAAAGATTTACAGTGACCAACTAAAATCCTTTACCCATACAAATCATAACAGTTAATGATCAAATACTTCTTAGAGCTCCAAGATATTACAAACAAAATTAAACATAAATAGTGCCTAATATACTTCTGGAATTGTAAAATGTACCTAGTCTATACAAATCTAAGACAAATTGTGAAATTAAATACGCTGTGCCACAGATTTAAGGACAGATAGACGTATGTTTATGGCCAATTTTAATAAATTTTTTGTTAAAATTATTTTAATCCTCAACAAATTTGTTATTGAGCAAAGCAAGAAGGTTAGTTCATCTTAAAGTTGAAACGCAAATCAATTATTTTGCATAATATTTATATTATATAATACATAGAATATCATTATTATAATAAAGAAATGTTATGTCCGGTGATAAAAACCAATGCAGATTTTTAGCTGAGCATTATCTGTTACGGCCTAATATGAGGAGTTAAGGGTCATCCAAATCTAATCTCTAATTTGGTTTCTTAATACTGTAATTAAAAATTTGTCCAATATAACTGTTTTATTTGAATTGAATTGTTTAAGTTAGGTATAAGTTGTTCGTAATAAATATTGTGAGAGTAGAAGGCAAACAGTGCAGACTCTTTTTTTCTTGGTGTATGATTGCCAGAAGTGCGGACACTTCATCTTGGAGTCTGATTGCTAGAAGTGTGGACATTCGCATCGTTTGTAGCCCAACTGCCATCATTCTAAAGCAACTCTGGAATCAACCCAGGACGGAATCATCATCATCTCTCAACTCCTTTTTCAACCTACACACAGTTGAATGAGGGATATGATAGGATCAGAGAGGGTAGAATAGAATAGGATAGGATAGATACTGACTGATAAAATATGCCCTATTTGGATTGCTTTTAAGCTAAAAGTGTTCATCTTTGACCACACTGATAGTCTAAGCCAGAGTTGTCCAACAGTTTTGATTCTCTGGGCCACATAGGAAGAATCAGTTGTTAGTTGGGAAGCAGATGAATTTTTTTGTTTTTTACTTGAAAGAAAAAGAACATGCCTAGCAAAAAAAAAAAAAAAACAAAAAATTTGCTTCACTTTCAATGTGGAGAGAGAACCCCAGGGCCGCGGGTTGGTCAACCCTGGTCTAAGCTATCACTGGCAATGATCTTAGGCTCTTTATATTTCCCAAGACAAGGTGGCAATATATTTATTAAGATATATTTATTCGATCTCTGAGGCGTCACAAATATGTATGTACATTAGACCTAATTATTAATACAATTCTGGTTTTGTGAAATTCACTATGTACTAGTAGACAATTTGGCGTCTCTCTGTCTAGTACATGCGATAATCATGATGTTGATGATTATCATTATCCAAATTATTAATGGATTAATGGAAGTAGAATATGTATATAGTATGACTTTTATTACATATGTTAGATTTCTTTTCTCACTTTGGAATTACGAACAGATATGCATACATACATACATACATACATACATACATATATATTTGTAAAACGTGCGTAAATTTATTAATCGTTGTCATTATTATAGACTTGACGATGCTTCTTTATACTAATATTATATTTTAATATTTAGACTCGTTTCTTCTATATATAGTATATTATTCGTAGTACTGTATTTGTATATCATTCGCGCGTGTTTTTCGCATTTATTGTTATTTAATGAAAAATAAAATAAAAATTTATGTAGCATAAAATAAAAACAAATAATGACAGACAGCAAAAAATCAATTCAATTGCAATAAACTTGATTTTTAATACATAAAATGTGTTAATTATGCAAATAAATAAACTATAAATGCTCTAATTATAGACGCCGTGCCATGAAAATTAAACGATTTCTTTATTCCCATTTCAAAAACCAAACACAAACGAAAAAAAAATCCCAAAAAGTTCAATTCAATTTTAAGGTTAGAATTGAGGTAAGCAATGTAAAACTTAAAAAAAAAAACAGTAAAAAAGACTAAATTTGGCTATGCCGAAGTTGTAATACTCTTCACGACCCTCCTAGTGGTCCGAGGGTATTGAAATTTATATGGTTATGGGTCAGACACCTAGTACATTAAATTTCAAGTCTATAGTACAAAAAACAAAAAAGTTTTGCTAATGATTACTTTAATTTGGATCCAGGTTTGTATGGGGGGTGGTCTGATTCGGCTTATTCCGAAAAATATACTGCGTATGGTAAAAAGAGAACTTTCAGCTCTCTAACTGAAAAACTGAGTGACTAATTATATTTACATACAGACGGACAGACGGACAGACGGAAAGACAAACGGACATGACTAAATCAACTTGTCTTGTCGTGCTGATCAAAAATATATATACCTTTTGGGGTCTCCGATTTCTCCTTCTGTATGTTACAAACTTCATGACAAAGTTATAATACTATTGACTGCGTGAAAATAAGGTAGTACTTCCTATTATGTATATGTAAAACAATAATAAAAAGATTTATTCTGGGATTCCCCCCAAATTATTGATTTTATTGGTTATGGTTGAGGCTTATCTGAAATTTATTTATTTTAAATTATTGCTAACCAAAAACACATTCAAAAGTTATTCCTAAAAAAGAAAAAAAAAAAATGAAAAGTTTTTTTCAACCCATGATTATTACTACATTTATGATATACATACTAGGTGAACTTCATACCGCCTCAGAATCAAGGAATCTTGTCTTAACTTAGTAGCTGATTTAATTTAAGTTTTATACCCTTCATTTTATTAAGGTATATACTTTGTGTATGCCTTATACTATTAGGTTATGCTAAGACAATTTTTTACACCTAATCGTGTTGTTGCTCTAATGCCTTGATGTCACATTATCATAGAAAAGAAACATATTCAGATTTTAGTACATTTCCCCCTTAAACCTTGCAATTTCTATTTTATCTTTGCGGCTAATGTTGCTGTTGCTCTTGCTGCTTCCTTTTTTGCTCATGCTTGAGTATTTCTTCATTTCATCTCTTTGCCTTCTTTTGATTGGACCAATCACTGTTCTGTCTTATACTAGGTCATTGGTCTCAAAACCATGGCCCGCGGGCCAAATTCGGCACACCAGTATCATCAATCCGACCCGCAACAGCTAATGGCTTATTATTGTTGTGATAATTTGGATTAAAAAACACACTGGCTAGAAAATTAAACTGCGTTGGCCCTTGGAACTCACTGAAGTAATCAGTATGGCCCCAAGGCTGAAGACCAATGTATTAGTCATGCTATTTTGACAATTTTCAAAAATAATGAATCGCTCTAAGTTACAAAGCTACAATTCAAACATAAAGTACTTGTAGCTTTTTATAGATTTTCCGATATATTTATAGTTATTCTGCTATTCGGGTTGGAGACAAATCCAAAAAAATCATATATCATTGAAATCGGTCCACTCGTTCTTGAGTTACATATAAATGGTTTAACACACATAACTTTGTCTTATATATTTAGAGAAAGAAGATTGAAGATTGATTCGATGAGTTTCATAGTATTTAAATATTTGGTATTAAATTTAATCATATTTCATTACTTATAAATATAAATAATTTTATACCAAAGATGTCACTTGGCTTCAATTAATCGAGGAAATCAAATTTATTCCATAAACAACATTTCAAATGATCCAAGAGATGATGAATGATTAAAAATATATTTGATCTTTTTAGGGTCTTTTTAACTACATATGTTACAAGCAACATGACAAAGTTATAGTGATTCCAGTATTTAAAAAGTATAAATTACACAAAAAAAAAATTAAAATAAAATAAAATAAAAAATACAAAAAAAAAAAAAAAAAAAAAATGCAATGAAGCGTGTCTAGAGAAAGAATAAAAATAACAACAAATAAAAATTAATTAGTCAATGCAACACATGTAAACATTTTAAGCGAAACATGGAAATTAACCTCGAAAATTTTGTATACCTAATACTATGTATGTAAATATAGTATAACAACCGAAACTGTTAACGTGACATTTCCTAGACAAACTGATTTTCATTTTAATTTTGAATGCAAAAACTTATCTGATCCAATCCAATTTGATCCGATCTAATGTAATCCATATATCTTTTACACGTAGTAGTATAATATAAAATACTAAGGCGGTTTGTATTGTTTGATAGTGGGAATAATCAATCTAGTAGTAGTGGTAATAATGTGGGCAAATACTAAATACTGTACAGACAGAGGCATGCATGTAGATACATACTAAGTATATTGTAGAATATCATGAACTCGTCGTAACGGTTATTGTAAGTGTAATGCTGTAATGATAGATACATTTACACCAGAAGCCCCAAATCATTCATTTAGAGCGGCGACCTTAAGCACCGCCTGCTAATAAAACGACAAAATGATATATATGTGTGCTTATGTATTTACTATGTGCAAGTACAGTAAAGAGATACAGGCAAATGAATGCATGAATGAATGAATGAATGTTCAGATAAAATAAGCTGGATGGATATACGGATATATGGGTATGCTGATCTGCTGATCTACTGATTTACTGATATACTGATATACTGATATACTGATATTGTGTGGTGACGGCGGCAACAATTGTGATTGTGATTTTTACTGGTACTATATTCAGTGATAATAATGGATAATTTGTAATTTGTGTTTATTTGTCTCATTGTCGCCGCCACCGTCACCGCCACCGCCACCGATGACGACGTCTTTCATCTTTAATTTTTTATATAAATATTTCAATTCCAATTCAACAACATTTACCGGTATTTAAAGCGGAAGCGAAAACGACAAAATGAGAACGTAGGCGTAAGTTTAGATGATCATTGCCATCGTCATCATCATCATCATCATCATGATACTGATAATGCTAATGATGATTGTTGATAAAACAAAACAACTGAACAACAAAACAACAACTCAAGTGCAAGTGCAAGATCAACGTTTTATGATAAACGGTAGTAAATCTCTATCATTGTTTTTATTTCATATGTTAGAGATCCCCATCTACAATAGACTAGTATACAGAGTATCTATATACTCGTACATACATTTATCACTCGTATGTGGATCATTGTGTTTGTCAAACAATTTAATTGTCATTTGCTTGCTTGTTAGTGATAAAATTGAAATGACGTTGATGTTTAGTGATGCGCTTCAATTGTTCAACACACAAATTTCTTTATAGTATTTCCGGATCAATTTGATGTCAAGTTCAATGGCAACACCTGACTTATACGATATACAATACATATATACATATAAAATGTATTTACACCATAGTTCGTTATCTCATATAATAAATCTACAACGATAAAGAAACATTTCAAAGTAGGTCGAACCATTATAAAGTATGTAATCATATCTTAGTTGAGTTTAGGTTAGATGATTGTGATACTAAGTAGGAGTTAAAATTCATTCATTTTCAAACATCATTCATCAAAGAAACCTTAACTTTATACAAAGTAGTATGTACATTGCCATAGGGCACTTACTGACTCACTATGCTGAGTCGATTACTAATGATAAATCATAAGCAGTTCGTACAAAATTCTTGAATGAATGCTCACTCCAATATTAATACAGGTTGACATCGTATATGGTTAAAAATATGAGTTGTTAACTCCTTGAACTAAATAGTACGTCTCTTCACTTTCAGATGTCAGTGTATTTATCCAAAGTATGTCTAAAACTTCCGAACTACTCTATTGATGGTACTTACTATATTATGAACCGATACACAGAAGTGAAAGATAAGATTTCATACTCAGGTAGTTTTGTGATTGTTTGACTTAATATTGTTTGAGCGCGGGTCAAAGAGGGACACCAGCAAAAGAATTGTACAATATATTTTACAGTTTTTCACATTTTCATACATTTTCTTAAATTTTATTAAAAGCAAATTTATTAAGATTTATCGTATTTGCCTTGATGTGTGGCCATGAACTTGCGGTGCAGTACCCAGTGTTCATCGCTTTCGTATTCCGTTTTATAGTCATCCACATTCCATTAAGCGTCCACATTCTCAATATTCGACTGTTCCAACATTATTTTTTGCTTTTTCTCCTTCTGCTGCTTTCCGCTGCTTGGCTTAATCACTTCAGAGATTTGTTCTTTGTCCCTTTTCTTTCTTTTGTTTACTTCTTATTTTTCTTTGATAAAGGAAAAAATGTGAATAATTTTTGTAGTCCTGAAACTATAATAGCCAATTACAAGCAATTTTGGTTTCGTCGATTCTGTTCCAGTAATTTTGATGTCAAAAATGCACCTTGCTCTGGAAAGCCAATTGTCGAAAATGTCGATAAAATAATGGGTATCGTCAAGTCCAATCATCACGTCAGTACTGTTTCGATTGTCCGGGAGCTAGCTAAGGTTAGGTAATACTGTTTGGCAAAGGCCACACATAGACCCAAGGATCCTTGCGATACCAGAAGATAGAGTACCTATATGATTCGTTTTAGCGAATGTAATTCATACATACATTCAAAATGCTCGCGCTGTTAGAAAATTCTAGCAGTTGATTTACCTCCAGTTTAGCAATATCGCTTTCATCACTAAACTGTGACGTTCCTAGGTACTTTTGTTGAGTTCTCATAAGTGCCGGGTAGAAACATAGGAGATATTTCAAGCTTTCCCCAATTTAATTTGAATGCGTGCACCGCTATCGTGCAATGACCGATTAAGACGCCCATCAATGTTCTGCAGCACGTACGACTCAGCTCTATAATAGATTCAACGAATTTTCCACTATAGCCATTGCAAATGGCTTTAGCTGTTCTGCAGTTGCTTTGTTTTTTCCTGTAAGGGCATTTCTAGATTGTTGTACATGTTATTGAGTGGCACCGGAGAGTCCGAGAGCTAAAAATTGGAAAAAAAATTGTTTGTAACCACTTGAATAAGGCTGGATACAAAAAGATACTCGATATATGGGTGCCACATGAGTTAATCAAAAAAAACTTCATGGATCGAATTTTCTTTTGCGATTTGTTGCTGAATCACAACAAATTTAACCCGAAAACGGTCTTGGTTGAATCGCTTGAGCCAGCGCAAGTGGCGGCCAAGCCAAAATTGACGGTCAATAAGGTTTAAGGCTGTGCGTTTGATGGTATTGACAGGGAATCATTTAATATGAGCTGCTCTCCTATGGCCAAATTTTTCATTTGAATCTATTCTGTCACCAATTGGGCCGTCCAAAGAAAGCAATCGCCACTAAACGTTAAACTTTGCCCAATAGGAAAGGAATAGTGTTCCATCAGGACAACGCCAGGCTGCACACATCGATAGTGATTCGCCAAGGGCATCAAGTGATTACCACCTGTTCCTGTTTACGTTGAATAATTTTGCTGGTGATAAATTTGCCTCAAGAGAAGCTTGTGAAAATCGATTGACCCAGTTTTTTTTTTTGCTAATAATGATAAGAGTGGCAAAATTCAACAAAACGGTGCATATTTGATCTAAATCGGATCATTCTAACTATGCTAAATAAAGCCGTCAATTTCATGCTTCAAAATAATCGATTTTTTTCTACTACATCTTTTTATTCGGTATAATGGACTCTAATCCTCTTTTAAAAATGTATTAAGATCCAAATGATGAAATTCAAAAATACATATAATGTTGGTTAAAGAAAATAATACAATTAATAGGCTTTAATAAATAACTGATCGAACAGATTTTATATCTAACAGAAAACTGAAAAATTATATGAAAATGGTGGTTTGTTGTATAAAGCATGCGAATTAGTTCGTCGATCTTGTTCGATTTGAAGAAATGTTCGTCGTTAGTGGAGGTGTTAGCGACAGATTTTAGTGTTCGATGTTTCGTTCGCAAATAATAGAAATATTTCTATCTTCCTTGTGTTCGTTCGAACATGTTCGTCAATGGATGGTAATGATTGCACGAACATCATTTTTTTTTTATTTTGTTTTTTATTTTTATTATGTGTGGACAATAGCTAAATTTTATGAGATAATCATATATCTTGAGGTTTTAGGGAATAGGTCACTGGTTGAGGTGGGAGAGAAGATCCAAAGGATGATAGCGCTTTAGTCTGCGGCGTTGCTGACTGTTGTCCAAGAGTGCACTGCGAGGACGTTTACGTGGTTCTCTAGTCAATGTTCACAGCGGCGGCTATAAATAGTGATGCTCTCTGCAACCGTGGCGATCTTAAAAAACATCATTTGTTAAAACTATATTTAGAGTGAACGTGCCAAAATGAGCAAAGAATTTTTGCTTCAAATTTATCGAATGCTTCTAAAATAAGCCAGCATTGTGGCAAAATAATAGTGAGCAGTATAAAAATAAACATTTGCGCTATAAATCGTAGGACAAATGTCAATTAAAATTGTAAAGTTTTCATAACATTGTCCATTGACCAAAAAGCGCAAAATAGCTGAAAGCCAAGACCACAACTATATTACTTTTTCTCTGCCATTTTTTCATATTTACTCGCAAAACATTTTTTAGCAAATGACGTTCGTCTAGTTATTGGGCAAATGCATTTTTGTTCGACGAACAAATTCGCATGTGGATGCCTTGCTTAACTGAAGATCTTTTAATGAACAGAACTTTTGTGATTCATTTAAATATTTTTTTTTTATGATGCTTTTCAGTATCATAGGCATTAAATTTTTTGTAAATAACTTGGCAACAAAGGAGTATTTTGAGAGAATAATTTTGTTAATGAACAAATTTGTTGAAAATCATTTGGAGTCGGTAAATATGAGCTCTGCTTAAGTTAAAAGATTGTGTAGGTGTCCTATAAATACAATAATATGTTTTATTGAAATGATCATCGTGATATTGATATATAATGTTCATGTGCCAGCAATTGCACTGAAAACATGAATTTTGGTATTTGGTCTAAATGCTGTTCGCAAACAGAGTTCCTTGATTATTTGAATAGATAATACCCAAATATACTTATTCAATTCCGTTTATTGTTGGTGCAAAATAGTCTCTTTCAATTAAATTTAGCTGATTTGTTAAGATGTTTTTAAAAAGTATAATTTCTTATATTCAAGAATAGCATTTGCCTTATAAAATTTTAAGTGGTTGATATGAAACGATAAAAAATGTGGTGATTGATTATTAAACATTCTAGTTTTGAAGCTGTGAACCCTTTACTTTTCTAAAAAAAATTGTCTCAAAATCATAAGTCATGTCATCAATGTGTTTCGCTCATAAGTACTAGTAGCCCTGAAAACCTTATATCAATCAATTCAATTCAATTATTTTTTGCCCAAAATATTCAAATAACTTATATATGATTAGTTGGTTACCTTGGCTGACTTGTATAATCCATTAACAAGTTAAATGCCCAGGAATTTGTTCCTAGCTCTCGCCAGTGCTGAGCATTTACATATAAAGTGGGTGAGTGATTCAGTTTCGTGCACGTCACCACAACTCCTACAAAGGCTCCTGTAGGGGAAATCCAGTCTCTCCGCGTGTCTTCCAACACACCAGTGACCAGTAAAAACCGCTGTGAGCCTAGCGGTATCTTTGCGCTTTCTATTCTTTAGTCTAAAAGACCTATTTTCGTTGTACCTAGGCCAGGTAGCACGTGCCACCCTGCAAGATTCGAGATCTTTCCACCTGTTGTTTGCCTGCTGAAGGAAAAGCAGGAAGTTGCTCATCTTGACAACCGCCAATGGAATCGAAAGTTGTTCCGCCAACGATGAATCAAGAGATGCACCAAAGCGAGCTAGTTCGTTAACTTTCTCATTTCACTCAATGTTCCTATGGCCGGGAACCCATGAGAGAGTGACATCTGCTCTATGACCAAGCTAGCTTATCGCCAACCTACATTCCCTTACGAGCTTGGACTTTACAACTGTGGATTGCAGAGCTTTGAATGCCGCCTAACTATCAACGAAAATAGCTATCTTGCGACCTTCCGGTATGTTATGTTCCGCCATCCGACATGCCTTTCTAATTGCCAGAACCTCTGCCTGAAAGACCGTGGCCTCGTTAGGTAGACGAAAGGAATGGTCTAAGTTTAATTGTGGTGAGTACACCCCTGCACCTACACCACATTCTATCTTTGAACCATCCGTAAAAATTGGAAAGTCAAAATCACTCCGAAAACTGTTTTCTATCCAATCCATCCTGGTAGGAAATTTAACCTTGAAATTGTAATCAAAGCTATTAAATGGCACTAAGTAATCGGTTGTTTTCTTGAACACAGTGTTTTGAACCGATCGTAGTATTATACTATGCCCATATGGTCGTTCTGACCAGAACCCGTTTCTTTCAGCCTTACCGCGCTGTTGCAGACGATATTTTTAATGTGGAGGTCAATGGGAAGAAGATATAGCAGTACGTTCAGCGCTGCCGTGGGACACGAGCGCATAGCTCCTGTGATTCCTACACAGTCCGTCCTCTGCAAATTACTTAGTTTAACTTATATATAATATTAATATATATATATATATATACAGATTTAAGTTATTACTGAGATATTAAATATAAGAAAAATATAAAGTTAGAAAATTAACATTAACAATCTTAAGAAAAAAGTTAAGAATAAAACCTAAAAAACTACAGACTAATACTAAGTAAATCTAAAACTAGTTTAGTTGTATTAGTAATAGTCGGTTGCATGGGAACAAAATTTATTTATTTATTTTAAAAACATACACTCAAGACAGTGGTCTTAAGCGTAGTTAGGAAATGTGAGGTTATAAAGGTGTATTTGGGTGAGAAAAATTATTATTGAAATTATTGATATTTGATTTATGCAGACTAACAGTAGGATAATAAAAGAGTAGTTTATAGATCATCTTTAGGACTTTGTTTTAAACTATTTGTAATTTATTAATATGTGAAATCGTACAATTTCCCCAGACTATCAATCTGTAAAGTGTGGTTGGCGTAAAGATAGACTTAAATATAATAAGTTTATTTTGATTTTTGGACAGTTGAGATTTCCGATAGATTAAGGGATAAAGGATAAGAATTGTTAACTTTTTCAATTGTTTTATGAATATGAAGACTAAAAAGTAATTTGGTGTCGAGATAAATTCCGAGATAACGAACACAAGTTTATATCAATCAAATACTTAATATTATATTTAATAGTTTAAATGAATTGATTGGATGATCGTCGTTCAAGTGCAATTTAATAGCACTGAATATAGAGTATTTCTTTGGATTTTGGATTTAAGATGTATGATGATGAATACTACAAAAGTCAATTAGCTTAACTACTAGTGCAACAAGTGACTGCAGGAACATCAACCGCAAAAGCAACAGCAGTAACAACAAACATCAGCAGCAGCAGCAGCAGCAACAGCAGCAGAGAAATAAAGCACTTATCGAATTAATATAGAAAATTATTTCAATCAAGATAAATTGGTACTATATACATATATATTGTAGGTACATATGTACATAATATCTGGGAACTAAGAACTTAAGAAGACACAATCATTGTCGCCAATTTACAGTTGACAATTTACAATAACATGGCACAGCAACAGATTTAACAAATTTGTGTTAATAGGCGCAATTTCTTAAACATATAACAACAAACAAAGATCAACAATCACAAATAACGAGTTATCATTATCATCATCATCATCATCATTCAGTTAGTCAGTCACTCAATCAGTCAATCAGTCAGTCAGTCAGTCAGTCAGTGAAAATTGCTACAAATTGTACTATATTGCAATTTTTAATGATTGAATTCAAACCATTCTAAGTCTATATATTGTACTTACTACATAACATATTATTTGTATAGTACAATAAAGAAAGATACTAGATGCAAATCTTGACTTGATTATTTACTATAAGATTTTATGTAATTGTCTTTTTTTTTTTTTGTCTATTCTTCCTTACAATGAATGTTTCATCATTTCATTTTTCTTCCATTTATTCTATTTAGCTTATTTAGTCAAACAATTATCAAATAAAAATTCAAGCACACAAGATGAGATACTTGACCGGATAACCGATTATTGTGGTAAATCAGTTATGGCCTATACCAGTGAAGAAGCATCGATACCCTACATCTGGACCTTTTACCATGCCTTCTTTTTTGCCTTTACGGTATGTTCGACTGTAGGCTATGGCAATATATCACCAACAACGACTTTGGGTCGTTTGATAATGATTATATATTCGGTAATTGGTATACCCGTCAATGGTATCCTTTTTGCCGGTTTAGGTGAATATTTTGGAAGAACGGTGAGTGCATGTAATATTACATATTATTTGTTTTACTATATTATTATTTTTTTTTTTCTAATTAGTTTGAAGCCATCTATCGTCGTTATAAGAAATATAAATTATCTGTGGATAGTCGTTATGTCCCATTACAATTGGGTCTAATAACAACAGTAATTATAGCTCTTATACCGGGAATTGCCATATTTTTATTGTTGCCATCATGGGTTTTCTCATATTTTGAGAATTGGCCATACTCGATAGCACTTTATTATACTTATGTAACAACCACAACAATTGGTTTTGGTGATTATGTACCGACATTTGGACCAAATCAACCAAGAGAATTTGGCGGTTGGTTTGTTGTCTATCAAATATTTGTCATTATATGGTTTATATTCTCATTGGGTTATTTACTCATGATAATGACATTTATAACACGGTAAGTTTAACTTATATCTGATTATACTCGTATACATATAATATTTTATTTAAGGGCTTAAATATTTAGTTATTCTATGTGTACAATAATTGTATTGTATTGCTTAAGCTTAACTACGAGTATTTAGTACTTCGTATTGGGATGTCTTTTCTTATCTTTTCTAATTTTCAAATACAACAAAAACCAGAAAAATGACTAACTTTGGCTATGCCAATGTTGTAATACTCTTCACGCCCTTCCCAAATTTTAAGACGATAGTACAAAAAACAAAGTTTTTCTAATAATAACATGAATTTTGATCTAATTTTGTATGGGGGGTAGAGGTCCGATTCCGACTAATACATACTGGGTATGGTAAAAAGAAAGCTCCTTGCAAAATTCCTGACGGACTCCTGAGGGACTAGTTTGCATACATACAGACGGACAGACTAACATGACTACATCAACTCGTCTCGTCGCGCTGATTAAGAATATATATACTTTATGGAGTTTCCAATGTCTATTTCTGTATATTAGAAACTTCATAACAAACTTATAAAAAATACTATTCACTGCGTGCAGAGTATATTTATGGGATTTCTATCAATTCTATTCTTCTTCATTTCTTTTTTATTGACCTCGGCATAATGATAAAATAAATTTCTCTATCATACAACTATGACAAGAAATTAAATTATTGTATTGAGTTGAGGAAAAAATACGCACCCTTTTTCTGTTCATAAGACTTTTAAACGGGTTCATTGCATCTGACAACTGCAGTTTATGGTGAAAGTCCTCTATTAAAAACAACTGCCAATAAATGGTTCGCTCGCTGCTTTCATTCTGAAAATCTTGATGTAAAAGATGCATACTCTCGGGCCAATCACTAAGAAAGTCGATGAAAAGAAATGGGAAAAGTTGAGTAAAACCGGCATATTAGAAGTCATGATATTGCTAAGGAACTTACGTAGTCAAAACAACAGATTTAAACTATTGGCAACAAGTTGGTTTTGAAAAGAAGCTCGATATTTTGGTGCCTCATGAATTGTTGGTTGAAACGAGACAAAGCTCCACAAATAGTAACAAAGCCAGAATTGACAGCAAAGAAGTTGATGCTATATATTTAGTGAGATTGAAAGTTTATCATCCATTATAACCTAAGTACCGTCTAGCCATACTATTAATGCGATTAATTGTGGCATTTGAGAAAAAAAAAGAAACCAGAATTGATCAACAGAAAAGTTGTCATGACAACACTAGAGCAAATACATATTTTTGATCACCCGGCAAAAATTGAAAGATCTTGATTGGGAAATTTTAATGCATCTACCGACAGTTTATCATTTGTTCCGATCTCTGCTCGCGTAAAATTGGATTCATGAGAGGCATGTGAAAATCACTTGTTACAGTTTATTGATGAGAAATCTCAGTAATTCTACATCCATGGTATAATGTTATTAGCAGAGAAATGGCAGAAGATGATCGATCAAAATGGATAATACATAATTTAATGAAATTTAATTTTAATGCATAGAAAAATGATAAGAATTTGTACTAAAAAAATGATGCATATATTTTTCCTTAGCTCAATATTTGGTATAAAGGTTATCATCACAAGACGCTGCAATATATTTAAATTTTATTTGATTATCAATCATTGCAATAATTTTAAATGTTTAAATCAATTGAGTGAAATGAAATGGAATTATCATTATGCTTAGTAGGCCTTCAAATTCTCTATTTTATTTAGATAATATTTTGCATGTTGGTTTGCTTTCTAACTCACATATTTAGCAATATTTATGTTGGTTTAGCTATTTATTTTTTAGTGTATTGTATTTGATGCATGTCAACAATTTTAATTATTTTGGAAAACAAAAATCAATTATTACAGTGGTTTGCAAAGTAAAAAACTTGCATATTTGGAACATCAATTATCTTCGAACCTCAAAGCAACACAGAATCGTATATGGACTGGTGTCACAAAAGATGTTGGCTACTTAAGACGACTGCTCAATGAATTGTATATACTTAAAGTAAAGGTAATGTACTTAGTCCTATGAATGTGTGTCTGTACTAACTAATCTGTTTACTAAATTGGTTATATATTTATAATGTTACACATTCTTTTACTAGTATGACACTGGGCAAAGCAGAGTTTTGTGGTAATAGTAGTAAAACAATTTTACTTTTTATGTTCCCCTTTCCCTGCTCATAACTTTATAAATCAAAAGACATATTATATCTCGAACTAAACCGATTGAATATTCTATACAATTTACGGCTACGTCTTCTAAGAAGACCAGGGCATTCACAGAAGAGGTATGAAATGCTCTCTGATTGTTCTTCGTTTTCACAACTACGACAGAAATCTTGGTGCAGCTTTTTGGGACAAAAACGCTATAGCGCAGTGCCCCGTTAAGACTCCCGTCATCATCCAAATCCTTTTCTTATAAAAGTGTAGCTCGGGGGTCCGTTTTGGTTAGTAGTAAGACCAGAGTGTCCTAGAAACAATATAGCCAGGTTTACTCGCCCACCTTATCTCCGCTAGCTCCATGGTTCTTGCTTCCACTCTTGGATGTTTTGTATGGATATGTGAATATCAGCAACTGCTAAAGAACTAACCATTGCCGATCCTCTTCTGACACACTCATTCGTCATCTCATCACCTGTAAGGCCATAATGAGCAGGCACCTAGAGCACCAAAACTTAGTACTGCAGAGCTTGGTTGAGAGCCGCCATCGTACTGCAAATAGATTTGTTCGTAGTCCTATGAACCGACTGAGCTTTGATGGCAGCCTGATTATCAACATAGATCGATTTGCTGCTTGGGGTCTCCCCGATAATGTTTATAAATCTTGTTGCTTGCCAGACTGAATAGCTCTACCTTGAATTTAATGCACCAGTTGGGTAGATGGAACGATAGTTGAGCTGTTAAGTCTTCTAAGAAGATACCCGCCAACGTACCCTTCTCCGTCTTGGAGCCATCTGTTTAGATTGAGAGCTCGTCTTGTCTGGTGACGTTACCCTGCTTCCAATCATCTCTGTCAGGAAATCTTATTTTGAAATTGTCATTCCATTTCAGTTCCGGTACACAGTAGTCACATGCTCCCCCATCAGCTTGTAACCGTACTTTTTATAGGATTGTGGTGTGGCCCACAACAGAAGATGCAGTACCCATAGTGTGACTGTGCTTCTTGCCCCTGTGTATTTGAGATACAAAATTTTCTTAATACAATATTCTTGACTACTATCGATATATGTATGTAGTTCGAGACTTATTGAAAGTTATGGATATGATTGAATCCTACTAGTATAGCTTACAATGCTACTTGTTGAGATTTTATTTTGAGTTGACATTATCATTATTATGTATTAATATAATGATATTAGACCTCGTAAATCTGACTTTAAGTTGCAGTTTGAGCTGCATTATAAATAAAGTAGACAAATGAAAGAATGTGTAACAAAATTCTATTAGTCAACTAGTCTACATAAACAATTCTCTTTTTTATTTGAACACAAAATGCAACTTTAATGTTTTTATTTTTAAGAACTATTTATTTAAAAAATATATTTTCTATGTTTTTGTCGTCTTACAATTTTAAAATATCTTTATATTAAATGAATATTTAACAAAATTTAAATATTTTAAATCTAACACAAATTTTGGGAAATTAAAAACAATGATATATAATACTATCTATACATATTTTTTGTTAAATGGGTTTTATAATTTTATACTTTTTTGTTTTTATTTTTTTTTATTAGTTTTAAAACAATTTAAAATTTAATTTCCTTGTTACAATTTGTCCAAGTGTCGGCTCAACATCGACTTTCACCCTAACTATTTAAAACCAATAGGATTTGTTGGAAGCCAAACACAAATGAGTGAAAAAGAAAAGAATGATGAAGAATTATCGGAGTTCGAAGAACATAATTTATCTTCTGATGATGAATATATTGAGTAATATTCATGAATTTAACAATTTTAGTTTTTCTTTTTTAATAAAAAAAATAAATACATAAATATATCAGTGTTTTTTAAAGTGTAGGTCAAGAAGCTTCAGTAAAAAAAAAAAAAAAAAAAAAAAAAATACATTTATATTAAGGAAATGTTAAAGGACATTTATTATTAACAAATAAAAATAATAAAAAAAAACCCATTAATCATATTAATGTGAAATGTACGCCTGTTTTGCGTTAACCAATTTCCCCCATCGCGGAACTGTTTTTGATATATTAACAATTAAATCGTTTTATAAAATTAGGTGATTTCTCTGTTTGCTTTTCATTTGGATCACTGATTGGTTCAACTCGTACAAGTAGGATATGGCAAATGGAATCAAACACTTCAAAGCTTCTGTTGTAAATTCTGGGTATTCTGATTTTCTTTTTAACCAAATGGTATCCAAATTGACAGACTTGAATTCCAAGTGTTACATTCCATGGGCAGATAATTCCATCAGTTTTTTTTTAGGTTGGTTGGCAAACTTGCCTCATCTAAAGCTCAGTGTTTTCTGATAGTTCTTGCATCAAGAAATACTGACTTAATTCATCTTTCAAATTCTGCAAGACCATTTCCATACCAGGTACATATGCTTTGATGTTTATCTCAGACCCCACTTTTTCAATAAAAGGCTGAATTGATGAAAATGAATTGAAACTGATTTGCTTTATAGATGAGTTTATTTTTTTTGTAAAGCCATTGATTTTGTCCATAACGGTAATGGCATTTCCATCCTCTTCTTGAAGGCTTTTATTTAAGGCATTTAAATGGAATAAAATAATGGAATTGAATAAGTCAGAAAGAAAAGACAGTTTTAAAAGAATTTCCGAGTCACAAATGAATTTGAAATATTCTGACCTCGCCTGCTGTAAATACACCAGAATTGCAGCTCGAAGTTCAAAAACTCTTGTCAGTACTTTGCCTTTCGATAACCATCTAACCATTTTGGTGGAATGATCCCATATCTTCACAAATGATTCGAAACAATTGTGTCTGTAATGATTTTCCTTTAATAAAATTTACTATTATTTATAATTATATTGAGAAATTCATTTTAATCCTGTGGCAAGGTTTTGGCCGCAAGAGCTTGGCGATGAAGAAAGCAATGCTCCCAACAAGCATTTGGCATAAGTTCTTTCTTCAAGGTTGGCCAGATATCCGGCTCAACACCGGTCAAAAAAAGTAAAAAAGAAGAGACAGAGTCTGCAGTATCTGACGAAACTCATGACACGTTCTGGGGCTGCTTTCATGAGGTAGCGAATGATGATTGTTTTCAGTCTCACGATGAAGAAAAGAACACGATTGCAACAAAGATTGATTTTTATCTGAAGTCAGTGCGCATTAGTCACTTATAAAAGTTTGCTAGAATATATCTTTCATCACCCTGCAGAGGCGTATACAGCGAAAGAAATACTTTTTTTGGAAGCAGGTTTTGTATATGAAAACAAGCGAAATCGTTTTTTGCATCTTAATGCAGAGAAATTGGTATTCATTCATCATAATTTGCTCTTAGTACAGTACGAGTAAATCATAATGATTTCATTTGTAATGCAGATTAAATAAAGCGCCTCTAAAATTTAAACGTTGTTTTTTTTTTTAAATCCGGTATCCGACCGGATATTAATTTAAGGCCTTAATATAATATCCGGCCGGATACCGGATATCCGTTTCATCTCTAATCTAAAGCCGCTGGTAAAATTAAATTTTTGATAATAGTATGAAGCTTTTCTGCTTTAGTCATACAAAAAGGTACTCGATGACTAGCTAGCAACGCTTTTTCATTTAGATTGAACATCTGTACTACATCAGTTTGTTTAAAGTTGAAGGACCTTCAATTTTCTTTCAAAAAATCCAACGGTTTGTTTTTTTCATTTGAATGATGGATTTTTAATCAGCGCAATCACTATTACTTGTTGTGTGTGAACGGTTGGCAGTCATTATGACAGTCAAGTGATTGGCTGTGATGCCATTATTTATCTATTATTTATTTAACTGTGACAGGCAAATTGAAGATGTTTTTTACTGCCATTGTACCCATCTTATTAGTTGATTGGGGAACGTCATTACTGTCAAGTTGTCTGTTGATTTAAATGCACCTTAAAATATGTATTTAATCGATACGTAACTATGAAATTAAATAAACATGTTGTACGGGTTTATATATTTGTAATATAATAAAATACTCTATAACGGTCAGGAGCAGAGGAACGTAGGGGTCGAAAAATATTTTTACACACTAAGGACATAAAAAAGATTGAAAAACATTGATATATATAAATATATTGTTATTATTTATATATAAAAATTATAATTGAAAAAAAAATGTCTATGTACTGAAAATTACATTATTCCTAAAGAATTGATTTCTCCTTCAATCACATGAAAAAATAGCATTAGCACTATCTTTCCTTCAAAAGCTGATATGCTGCGTCCTACTCTAATACACTAAGTTATATACGAATATACTCAACTGTCTCTTTCACACATTTTAAATTATCTCGATTTGTGAACTTAAAATTCTAAAATTCTCATGAACGGTTTATTCCAGGAAAGTCCATAACATTTGATTTGTAATTGAATTATTTTTATTTTGACATATATTTCGTTTGGTAAACAGATCAATGCATTCACCACTTTAAAGTTGTCTGTTTACACCCACTTGCCAGGGTAGTCATGAACAGAAAAAAGTAGGCAATACCATTTTTCCATATTCCATATGTTTCAAACTTTCAAACTGAAAATCGGTGAAAAATAATAGCCATGAACATATTTCAATAGGCAAGTGGGATGTATTTTGACTTCATACAAAATATGTTTCAAACGGTAAACAGATGGGTGAACGTCGATGTATGGCCAGCTCCTGTACTAAATCCTCTAAATCTAAGATCTCTGGATATTTTGTTCAAAATTATTTTGTAAATTTTTTTTTATTGTTTAGTTTGATGATTTATTAGAATAGTTTGGGAAAATTATATCATGACATTTCATATATTTTAAAGGGACTTATTTTTTTAAAGTGAAAAAAGAGAAATTTTGGGAAATTATTAAAAACAAATTTGGGATAAAAATCAATGTGAATGTTTTTTATTATATATTAATTTTTTTTTTAAATTTAATTTCATTTTAAATAAATAATTGGATTAATTTATTGTGGTAAATACTAAGCGGGTATTTCTGATTGAATATTCTTTCTCTTTTTTTTAGTTCAAAAAAATATTTTCGATTTTATTTTTTTAGTTTTGTCGAAAGAGAAATAGAAAACACGCGAAGATTACAAAACAGAAGAAGAGGCGAAGGCGTAAGTAAGAGACCAAAACGAAATAAGTACAAAATACAGAAACCAAAATACCAAAAAAAAAAAAAAAAAAACCCACAAAAACAATACCTTAATAAAAACATTAAAGTTCATTTTTGCAGAATTTAGAAACAAAACCAAATAAAAAAACATATTTTTTTATATTTATTTTTAATTCCTTTCTTCGAATGAAATTAACATTTTTTTTTTATAATTTTTTTTATAAGTTTTTCTTTAATTTTTTAATAATCTTCTTTTATTTTATATACCATTTTTTCTTTTACATGTTAAACAACAACACAACCTCAACATCAACAACAACAACAACAACACATAAATGTATACACAATCGATATCCTGTCCGACTTTCCTAATCTCTCCAATTTATTTATATCCCTTTCCATTATTTTCTTTAACCTTCCATTTCCTTAAACCTAACCTAACTTAACTCAACTCAACTCTTTCTCCTCGCTTTGTTCAACGATAAACTATTTTATATTAATCAACAATTAGCCTGTCTATAATGAACCAGATTTTTCCTATATGCTGCACCGATCAACTCCTGTCCCGAATTATCAATGTATCGTGTGGAACCAGCACCATTGCCGAGTCGTAAGCGAGCCTTCTCCTTATGCTATGATCCTGATGCCTTGGGTCCGGATATGACACCATTGTTGATGCATGCTTCATCGGATACTGAGATTAGTAAATATGATCGCACCAAAACATTTCAGACAGCCGAAGCCTATCGGCAAACAACAGATTTGCTGGCAAAAGTTGTGTCTGCTTTGGCTACAGTGAAGCCACCACCGCCATCAAATGAAGATGATCCAATGTTATATAATGCCTATAATGGTTTCTCGGACTCACAAATACTTGCAAGTGAATGGTCATTTTCGTCTATGAATGACTGGTCTGCAGTGCCTCCAGCACGTCCACGTGGTCGGGCCTGCTCAGACTTCAATATTGATCCGCGTTGGCAAATGCAACGACAATTGGGGCCACAGAACGAATGGACCTGGAGTGGTGACAATAATCAAATTCAGGAAGCCATTAATAATCGTTATAATCGACGTCGCCGCGGCACAGCCGGCAACTTGGATCCTCAATCATATGTAGTGAATATGGATGATATGATGGATGATCAAATGAAATCAAAGGCACCGCGTGTCAAGAAGTTCTCTATGCCAGATGGTCTACGCCGTCTGTTTCCATTTAAAAAGCGTCCATCGCAAGAGGCCTGCACTGTTGGTCCGACTGAACGCAAATTTTCAGTAGTTTCGGAGCCAGAGGCAACTCAACGTAGTGGTATGCCTCCACCACCTTTGGACTATTACAGCACAATAAGTGCCAGTGGCAGTTTAACGTTTGTTCATAATGGGAAATCATCTTCCGTCATTCACTTGGAGCCATTGGTAATGGTAGCAATGGTGTTGGTGGTGCCGCTGGTGGCATTACCAATCTCGGTTTTACCGATGATCCTGAACAGATAACATTAAATGCGAATTCTACTGCGACTGCTATCGGTGCCTATCAACGACGTAATGCTGCAGGTGGCGCTGTTGGTGGTATTGGTAGTGGAGTCCGAAGACGTCGTGAATCAATTTACACCCAAAATCCAACAATGAGTGCCAGACGTGGTAGTATGTTTGCTCCAACTGCTGCAAATACAACAGCAGCAGCACAAATGATGCAACGGCGCGGTAGCTTGGCACCATCTGGATCTGCGGCTATGGCTGCAGCAGCAGCTCGACGTGGCAGTTTATTCCCGGCAACAGCAGGTGCTGGAGCGCGTCGCTCAAGTATTTTCTCGGTGACTTCAGATAAGGATATGGATGTTCTAGAGCAAACCTCGCTGGCCGATCTCATAAGGGCGCTTGAAGTTGTACACACGCATGCTGTGCTCGATGAACAACAACAGCAGGCAGCTGCTGCAGCATCATCATCCTCAAGTGGTGGTCCAATGGCGGGCAGTGCCAAGAGTAAAACCGATAAGAAACAACGCAAAGTTGGCAATGCTGGTTTGGAACCACCAGAATTGCCTGCACTATTATCACTTTTCGCTGGCGACCAAACCAGACAATTGACCGCTACAGCAGCAAATCGTCTCTATGCTCGTCGTTCAACCATAGTGGGAACAATGCCAGCAGTGCCCACTTCTCTGACGCAACGTCGTCGACCATCGGGTCTGCAAATGATGGAACCACCACCAAGCTATAGTGAGAAACCACCTCAGCCTATATCTCCATTAGCAGCCACAACATCATCAGCAGCAGGATCAACAGTCACATTATCAGGTAGTTCCCTGAATATAAATGCATCTAAATTCCGTCGTCGCTTCAGCGTCCGACCGACTGCTCTCCAAATACCACCTGGTCAAGCACCAGCGCCATCAACAGATAGCAACACCATACAAGTAGCTGCTATTGGTGTGGCCGCCGTGGCGAACTCAGCAGTCATGCCTTCATCGACCCCATCTATGTCCTCACAGACAGCCTTGCAACGTCGACTCTCCTTGCGTCCCTCGCCATTGGCACGTGAACTCAGTTTGACATCCATGGCAGTGACAACCTCATCTTCGGCCTCCACAAGCGATGGCAACAATCCTTTAACAACTTCGCCTCCCACTGATGCTACACTTACATCACGTCTATTGCCAAGTGGACCAGTCTCACCAACACGTCCCAGTACGAGTAGCACACATTCACCGCTTTCACGAATTGTCCAAATCTCCCAGGCTCAACGCAAGAGTAGCATGCCCGAAGGACTTGGTAGTAAAAACAAAAATAATAACGATGAGAACAACAGCGGCGGTGGTGCCAGTAAATAATTGTAATAATCACTTCGCAACGATTAAACTGTTCAAATTGTTCACAATGCAGTTTTTCACGCTTCATTTTTATATTCTCTAGTTTTTTGTCTCTAATTTTCACTTCCTTCTATTTTCTTTTTTTTTTTTTCCTAAAATAAATTCGTATTTAGCTTTAATCCAAAATTTATATAGAATATTTGTATTATTATAAATATATATAGAAAAATGCCTTAATGTATTTATTTCCATTCCAAAAGAACAGAAAACATAATTGCCAAAATCTTTTTTAGATAAATAAACTTAATAAAATTATAATTAAGAAATTCAATTTGTATCTTCATATACACATATGTATACAGATACAATACAATATATACATATTATTAAATATACATACATATACACATTAATAATATACTATACATACAATAATATACATACATACATACATATTTATATACTACATAATATACACACAATATTTATCTATTATTATATTCATTATGTACTACTAGTATACGAGTAGAATACTTTACTAAATACCTTATATATATAGTATATATTACATAGTAGAAGAAAACGAACGAGCAGATATGAACAAATTAAATAAAAAAAAAATTAAAAATAATAGAAAAACAAATTAACAAAACCAAGTTTATATTTTACTACTTAGCAACCCGCCCCGACTTAGCACGAGAAACAGAGAATTTTTTTTTTCTCATAGTGTCTTATCAGCGTTTTGCGTCAGGCTTCAATCGAAAGCAACAGCAAAGTAAAATCAAAAAATATAAAAAAAAAAAACTAGCTTTAGCTTGAGGGTCTTGAAATTTATGTGGTTGGTGGATATTGGTCAGACACTTATAGTGTTTCAATTTCAATTCGATAGTACAAAAAAAAAAAGAAAGTTTTTGTTTTTAATAAGAACTTTAATTTGGTTACAGGTTTGTATGAGAGGTAGACACCCCCCCCCCCTCCCCTAGAGGACCATTTCCGACAAATATACAGCGTATGGTGAAAGGAAAGCTCTGTGCTCTCTAGCTCAAAAACCAGTTTGCATACATATAGACGTGCAGACGGACAGACGGACATAACTAAATCAACTCGTGATCAAGAATATATATACTTTATCAAGATATACAATATATAATTTATGGGGTCTGTATGTTACAAACTTTATGACAAACTTATAATGCGTGAAGAGTATAATTAAAAAACGACGACTGTTGCTGTTGCTGTTGCTGCGATTTGCGATTTATTTTAAAGTTTTCAGCATTTCCAAGCCAATGATAAAAAAGGTCTCTTCTTTTGTCAACAATATCTGCTGTATTTAGAAGCTATTTATTTCAGCAATGTGGCATCTAGTTATGTTATCTGGTATGCAACACAATAGTTAAATGTATTTCAGATGCAGTGACAGTGGATAATTGAAGTGTATTTAACTTTATGCAAGCGAAACATAAATCAAAATAAACAATCAAAACAGACAAAGACCTCAGAATACGAGTATGCATACATACGAGTAAATATGTAAACCAATTCCATTAATTTATTGAAACCATTTATAAAGCTATGTACATACATGTATGCACTACGCAAACACAAACGAACTCACGATGGGGAAACTTAAATTTGCGCAGAATCCAACGAAGGAATGAACTTATTGCATATATTTCGTGCATTCGGGTTTGTGGGGTGTTATTCCACCTTCTAAGTGAACTCTAGAGAGACTTATTTTTGCATTGCTTGTAGGGATTTCTGTTCGCCTGTTAAAATTGGTAAGATTTTGAAACGCGTTTATACCAATTCAGAAAGAAGTTGATATCCGATCTGCTTTATATTGTTGATTTACGATATTTGCCATAAAATTGATAATGCAGCCTCATGTGATTACACCTGACCAAGTATGTATAGTGTGGAGAACTTATTTTATGCTGACAAAGGAAAAAAAAAATTGTTGTTTGTGTATACTACATTTCGTTAGGGACAGAAGTGTGTGTGTGCGATACGTAACTCCCAAGACTATGCTTTACTTTTTTGGTTTTTGTTACAAATAATATGCAGTGAGCTTTCTTTTTAATATTTAGAGTGATTCAATTTGAGAGTGAAGCGAGAAGCGAGTTTAAGCTACAAAGCGAGAGTGAATATTTTTGAAAAGGTTTGTAGCTTGATATCGCTTTAGAAGTATATGCTTCTTGTTGCATTTTAAGCTTAAATTATTATATATTAGAATATATTATTATTGTCTATGTGTCCATATTACGTCACGAAAGGCATCTCTCACTACTTATTTGGTTCTCATATTGACTGAATTGATTGGCTAACATAAAACGCTTCGCTTAAAGCTTTCACTCTGACATCTTATAAAAGCATGGCTCATGGCACGAAATATTATCACTTCTCGCTTCGCATCGCTTGTAGCAAGGCAAATGAATATTAAAACGAAAGCTTACTGAATGTTAATGTTAATATACTGCAAGTGAAAATTAGAAGAAGCTCGGACTGCATATTCTTTTAAAAACAACTATATAATGTGAAGCATTGTTCATTTTTTCATAGATTTAAGAGTTTTCTTTATACATATAATAAAAATAATAAAAAAAAAAATCAGCCAAGTGTGAGTCGGACTCGCACACAGAGGGTTCCGTACCATCGTACAAGATTTTTTGCTTAAAATATAAAATGATGTTTATATTTAATAGCCTAAAAGTATACTACAAAAAACAAAAAATTGTTAAACAAAAGGTTAAATTAAAGAACAATGCTTCTAAAAATGTACATTTTTAGTATTTGTCGTACTACACACAAGTGAATTACACACTTTGTGAAAATTTCAACTCTCTACCTATTGCGGATCATGAGATAGAGCAGGAGACGGACGTACAGATGGACGGACGGACATTGTAAGCTTAGTAATAGGGTCCCGTTAGTTCCCTATGGGTACGGAACCCTAAAATGTACCTATGATACTTTTATCAAACTAAAAGGATTTTAAATATTCTTTAACATTTTAAAATTTGTGACTTTAAAATATTGTATTTGGTTTCTCTGAATCTGATGTTTTTAAAGATGATCACAAACACTATTTCTATTTTTGTCAAGTTCGAACCGCTCCTTTTCTTGTCTTTATTTTATATCCAATATTTCGCCTGAAACAGACTAAAAACCAATAGTAGTACTATTAAGGATCTATAAGCTTATGTAAAAGACGAATCTTAAATATATTTTATTTTACTTTTTTATCAGTTTGAATGTGTATAATTATCATCTTCAACACATATGTAGCATAAGCATTCAAACCTCACAGGTTTTCCTCTTACAATTATTTTTTAGTTGGATGAATGGGTTGCCATAATATAAAACCATTGCCTCAATAGTTGACTGGTTTTCATGTTTATACCCATACTGGTATAATTTCTTAGGCTGATGGCAGAGTGCACGCTTCAAGGAATCCTATAATATTAAGCGACAATGTGCTATAAACCTCTGCGTGAGCGAAACGAGTTGAAGCTACAAAGCGAGAGCGAAGCGAGTATTTTTTAAATTGTTTATTGCTTGATATCGCTTTGCAAGTACAAGCAGTTCAGATAGTGCAGTTCAGGTAATACAGTTCATTATTTCAGTTAAATACTGGACAAACAAATATACAGCAAGCAATTCAAAGTCACAATACAACATTCGTTCAAATGTTCTCTTGCAGTATGTTTATATGTTTGTATAATTTTATTAGAGAAGAAGAAGCTTCGTTGTATGCGTTGTATGCAACAACAAGTGTATCATGTCGGGAGACGATAACTCACAAGGATATGCTTTACTTTCTTGCAACGTATATGAGACGCACACATAAACATTTATTACACATTGACAAATATACATTCTGCAAGTGAACATTTGAACAAAAGTGTATTGTGATTTGCTTTTTTGCTTGTTGTGCATTTCTGTTTGACTAGTACTTAACCGAAGTATTGAACTGAATCTAAACTGAATCTGAACTGTTTGTCCAGACTATTTCGATAACAAAATTACTGTATAAAAGCTTTGAAAAGTCATTTTATTTTATTTTTATCAACAAAAGAGAAACAGCACTCGCAATAATCTACTAAAGGATGTTTTATTTAGAGGTTTACAACTTTAAATTAAAATAAAACAAACAAAAAATATTTTTAATACCCATTAAACTGGCTTTATGGGATGGTTAATTTTATGACATTAATGTTTAAATATGATTTCGGCCATGTGGCCGCCAAGGCTGCTGCGAACAAGGCGCAATCTGGGAGACCAATTTTCAAACACTTTTCGCAGCATTTGCGACCGTGATTTTTAGATGTTCAATTGTTTCTGGTTTATCGGTGTAGGCAAGTGACTTTTCATAACCCCAAAGAAAATAATCCAATGGGGTTAAATCACAGGATTTTGGTGGCCAATTCACGCCTGTTCTTCGACAAATTACTCAATTATTAAACTTCACTACTAAGTTTTTAATAATGAAAACTCGTTGTTTTCTCATGTAGCGATCCATTTTAACTAACCACAAGGTATCGGGATGACGGATGAAATGCCAAACCAAACTAAAAAAAAAGCAACTTTCTATTGTTAAATTGATTGTCAAATAAAGCCAACTCAAAGTTGTAAACTTCTAAAAAAAAACGCCCACTACATCATTAAATTGTCTTTTAAGTTATCTTCTTCAGTGAACTTGCGTTGGGTTATTGCGCATGGGTCCCCAGCAATAGTCTGCCATCATATAAATATCCCATCTGCCTTGATACCTGTTCTCTATTGTTTTTATATCTTGATTGAAGCGTTCTCCTTGTTCTTCGCTAAAATCTCCAAGGTTGTGTTAAAAGTGGTCTCTATGACCATCCAGGAAGTGAATTTTGAAAGTTGAGTAGAATTTCTTCAACTAACCCTGTATTGTTCTTAGCTTTGGTCTTTCTACTTCGACATCGAATTAGTAAATAAACACTAAAATATTGTATGCACCAAAAATATTGTCGACCAATGTTATTATTATAACAAATGCATGTACGAGTATATAATGCATATTTTAAGCAAATAATTACTAACATTTAATTTAATCCATTGAATGCCAAGACGCTTTAAAACCAACATTCATAGAGAAAATAACATAAGCAATTTAAAAAAATATGAAAAATAAAAACATTACATTCATTTAGTGGGTTTTTGAGACTGTACCCAAGCGAGTAATTTGAACCACTTCTGAACCTTTGCTATGTCACATTGTTCGCATATCCGAAAAATTATGTGACAATAGTGCAATGAAACTCCAAATGCATTGGCTGGAACCCACGATTACTGCACAGATGTCATTCCAATACAATAAGAGTATGTTATAGGTGGCATCATATCTGTGATCATAAAATCATAATTTTTCTTTTTTGGATTCTTACTTTGATTGCAGAGGACATATTTTTTTTTTTTTTTTTTTTTGACTCGCGAACTGTGCCGATAACCCGGATTCCTTTTTGTTTGAGCATAACAAAAAAAAAAAAATAAATAAATATAATATATTATAATATAGCTTTTCCACGCTCTTTGTAAGAATTCAAACCTCACAGGTTTTCCCTTTTACAAGTTTTTTTTTTTTTGATGAATGGGCTGCCATAATAAAAAACAAATGGCTTAATAGTTATCCATACTGGACGCTACAAGAAATGCTATAATTTTAAGCGACAATGTGGTATAAAACAACAAAGCGAGAACGAGTATTTATGAAATGGTTTGTAGCTTGATATCGCTTTGGAAGTATATGCTTCTTATTGCATTTTAAGCTTAAATTATCGTTTGTTTTTTAAAGCAAACATATTTGTTTCATTCGCTAACATTTTTAAATGAAAGTCGAGTGTTGTAAAATTATTTTAAAGTTAAAATTAATTCTAAATAATGGAAATTAACGTGGAAAACTTAATTTCAGAAGTTTTTAAACGGTCAAAACACACAAATAAAAATTACCACAATAGCATTTTAATAGAAGATAAGTGGAAAGAAATTGAACGAGAATTAATAAAGCATATTAAATTAATTAAAAGAAAAGAGAAAAAGATTAGAATAGTTACGTATCACAATATATTATTAATGTCTATGTGTCCATATTAAGTCACGAAAGGCATCTCTCACTACTTTTTTGGTCTATTCTCACATTAACTGAATTGAATGGCTAACATAAAAACGCTTCGCTTAAAGCTTTCACTCTGACATCTTATAGTAGCATGGCTCATAGCACGAAATATTATCACTTCTCGCTTCGCATCGTTTGTAGCGGGGACTTTGACATCAGCAAGGTACATTAATATTACAACGAAAGCTCACTGAATGTTATTTGTGACAAAAACCAAACAAGTAAAGCATAATTTTGGAAGTAATAGTTATTACATATTGAAACCATACAAACCGCAAGTGAAAAATAAAAACGAAAGTGTACTGTGATTTGCTTTGCTTGCTGTGAATTTCTGTTTGCTTAGTACTTAACCGAAGTATTGAACTGAATCTAAACTGAATCTGAACTGTTTGTCCAGACTATTTCGATACAAAATTACTGTATGAAAATTTCAATTTATTTTACTTTTTCTTACAAAGGAGAGAAACTGCACTTTCAATAAATCTGGAAATGATGGCACAGATGAGATGCTGTTTTATACTCTTCACGCTGTAAATATTTAGTATTATAAGTTTGCCGTGAAGTTTTTACACACAGTAGGAGAGATCGGAGACCCTATAAAGTATATATATTCTTAATCAAGGCGACGAGCCGAGTTGACTTTTTTTATTTCAACTATTATCTATATGTGAATAGGGGGAACATAATTTTGTTTTTCATCTCCAGAAATTACATATTTGAACCTCAACATCTTATAAGTTTGGCTTTTTTAAGGTCGCAGTAACCACGCTATTTTTTTAGCTTACCATATCAAGCTGCAGTATTGGGTTAAAGGTATGTTTTCCAGGTAAGACGCTTGTCGAGAGTCATTCCTAAATATTTAAAGAGGTCAACTTGCGGAATGGCAGTGTTGTTAAGCGTAACTGTAGCATTAGCACTCATTTGTTGGTTGCAAAAAAGAAAATCGGTTCAGTATATCTTGCGCCAAGAAAAAAAAAAGAGTTTTAAAAATCTCCAAGTCGTCATGATTTTTCCCGACATGTTCAACAATTAATATAAGTCAATATTTCAGCCAATTTCAATAAAATATATTTTATGAAATATATACATAAACCTTCCTCATGAATCACTCCGTCCATTGCTGAAAAACGTTTGAAAATCTGTTCGGTAGATTTTGAGATAATCGCATTCAGACAGACAGACGTGGTTAGGGGATTTTTTTTTATAATATGTAATGATAAATATAATATATTAATAATAATATGTAATGATAAGAATAAGGATAATGATTATTATTATTATTCACAACAATGTACCGCGAATTTCTTATCCAAAAATGATAATAATACCCTTGACTTCCACTATGCCACTTAAAGAATGAATAACCAAGACTCTGAAGGATGTATTGGAAAATATTCGAGTTATCTACCGCATTCAAATCTAATCTTATAATATATTTTTTTTTATTATTATTATTATTATTATTATTTACAATAATTAAATCTTATACAAACTTAAATACACAAAAGTAAAAATAACTTATATACCAAACTTAGTCTCTAGTCTATCTCTCAGCTTATTGAATAAATTATAAAATAGATACTTCCCTTTCAGAAACTAACCAGTGTATTTTGATAAGAGAATAAAGAACGTTAGATAAAACGGTTTGCAATGAAAAGTGATAAAAAAAAACATTGCCTGATTATACGTGGGGCACTACAAAAGTTTTGCAGTCAGGCAACAAAATTGTGAATTTTCACGATTTGACGTTTCCAAAATGAAGTTTGTCATTTTTTCGCATATTTGTACTCAGAATATTTTATCATATCGACGATATTTGTTTACTTTTTATTAACTTGAAAATTTCATCTCGAAAACAAATGAATTTAAATCGTGAACATTTTCGTGCGATGATTTTTTGCGATTTTCAAAGTGGATCAACTTGACAAGATAGTGCAGAAGGACTTCATTCGACTTTTTGTCATGAAGCACCACATAAGACTACCGTATATTGCTGGTTTATGGATTTCAATCGTGGACGCTCTACGCTGCAGGACGAATTTCGTGAAGGTCGATCAAAAACAGCTGTTTCAACTGAAAACATCGATGCTGTGCGTAAACTAATAATGGAAGCTCGGCATGTAACATACCGTGAGATTGAGGGCACTCATTTCACCGCAATACATACAATATTGCATGCATACTTAGCTGTGAGAAAGCTAGTTTCGCTTTGGATCCCACAAAATTTGACAATCACTGAATAAAAGGGTCGCGTGGATTGAAAGAAATAAATGCTTAAAAAATACAATTGTGGTGCTTTAAAAGACATATTTAAGATTGTAACAGGTGACGAATCATGGATCTATGCGTATGCGCCGGATAGTAAACAGCAATCGACCGTATGGTTGTTCCAAGAGGATGACAATCCAACGAAAGTTGTTCGTGCACGAAGCACTTCGAAGCATATGGTGGTCTGTTTCTTTGGAATAACCGGACGTATTGCAACTGTGCTACAAGTGGAACGTAAAACGGTTAATTATGAGTGGTACATGATCATCTGTTTGTCAGAAGTTTTTGGTGAAATGAGGAAAAGAAACGGTGGACTTCGGATCATTCTTCATCATGACAATGCGAGTTCTCACACTTCGGCTGAAACAACCTAGTATTTGAAGTCACAAAACTTTGAATTGGTTTGTCATCCGGCGTACAACCCCAAATCATATCTTTTTGTTCCCAAAAGTGAAGAACAAATTACTTAGACAACGGTTTTCGACACCCGAAGAAGCGGTTGATGCATTCAAAATGCATGTTTTGGAGTTACTTACTTCGAACATTTTTTTAAGCGTGCGGAAAAGTGTATTGATCTTCATGGAGAATACTTTCAAAAACAATAAAAGTATTTTTGAATCCAAACAATGTTTACTTACTTCCCATTGCAATACTTTTATAGTGCCCCACGTACCTATAGCATACAAAAACTATTTAAAAAAACGATGGGGGAATTAAAAAAGAAGAATGGAAAGGAATGAGGCAACGTGAGAAATGACCTAAATGAGAATTAGCATGAGAGCCACCAGAATTTATTCTTGTTTTTATTAGAGATTGATGTATCAAACCTTTTGTTCCAATTTTTTAAGACATTGAAATTTTTCATTATACTCTTCACGCAGTGAATAGTATTTATTATAAGTTTGTCATGAAGTTTCTAACACACAGAAAGAGACATCGGAGACCCCATAAAGTATATATAGTCTTGGTCAGCGCGATGAGACAAGTTGATCTAGCCATGTCCGTCTGCCTGTATGTATGTAAACTAGTCCCTCAAAGTTATAGAGCTGAAATTTTGCACTTTTGCATTTTTCGTCATATGCAGTACATTTGTCTGAATCAGCCGAATCGGACCACTATGGGGGTAGCCCCCATACTAAACTGGATCAAGAATAAAGTTCTTATTAGAAAAACTTTATTGTTTTTTATACCATCGACTTGAAATTTTGACACTATAAATGCCTGATCCATATCCACCAACCATATAAATTTCAAGACTCGGACCACTAGCAGAGGCGTGAAGAATATTACGACTTCGGCATGGCCAAAGTTAGTCTTTTTTAGGGTTCCGTACCCATAGAGAGCTAACGGGACCCTATTACTAAGCTTACGCTGTCCGTCCGTCCGTCTCCTGCTCTACCCCATGAACCGTAATAGGTAGAGAGTTGAAATTTTCACAGAGTGTGTAATTCACTTGTGTGTAGAATGACAAATACTAAAAATACACATTTTTAGAAGCATTGTTCTTTAATTTAACCTTTTGTTTAAACATTTTTTTTTTTTTTGTAGTATACTTTTAATCTGTAATTGTAGTATACTTTTAGGCTATTAAATATAAACATAATTTTATATTTTAAGCAAAAAATCTTGTACGATGGTACGGAACACTCCGTGTGCAAGTCCGACTCACACTTGGCTGATTTTTTATATTTTTGTTTTTTTTTTTTGTAAAGTGTATTTATTACAATCTGTGCCTTAAGGTCACACGGGGCACGTGCCAAGGGTCCCCATACTCACGGGGGCCTTGAAAGGCCGATTTATTCGCTTACACGTATTCGATTTGTTTATATAAATTAATGTAACATTCAAAAATGCTGCAGGACATTAGTGCCTCGGTATGTTATGGTTTTAGTCATTATTGTGATGACCGCTCATCGAACATGTTAGATGCTCGAAGAATTCGCTATGCTTGTTGATATTGGGAAATGAGATTGTAAGAACACATCGCGTTCTGTTCATGATCCTAAATGAAAAGCACATAGTGCTGAAATTAAAATAATGGCAATTAACGGTTTAATGCACATAGTGCAGATATTATTGAAATTAAATTAAAATATTAAAACTTAAATTAACTCTAAACTTCCTAAGCTTACTTCATTCACCTCAAGATCAAAATACTTCTGAATATCAACAGGAAAAGGAGCTTAAGTGTGACGAATATGACAATCACACATCAGATATTGAACCAATATCTTCGAGAATGTATCTCCTGATCCTTCTCATGGCTCATACTGTGATGAAATTTGAACGGAAGAAGTACGCGATATTTGAATTCGAAAAGGGCCAGAGCTTTTAAAAATTATGTTTTCTCCACAAGTTTTCCAAATTGAAGCGGTAAACAAAAAAATGGTACTGGACATAATTTAAGTTCTCCGAATGGATATAAAGATTGGAAGCATATAAGTAACTTAGTAATGGAGCATGAGAGTAGTTTACAGCACAGGCAATTTATGATGAATTATGTCGCAAGAAGCAATAGCATTTGAACAGTTGATAAATAGAAGAAATTTTTCCGAATGTTGAAGTTGCTACTAGAATAATTCTTTGCTTAATGGTAATCAATTGTTTCACATCTAAAGAGAATAAAAAAATTAATTAATTAGACTACGCAATCCTTTTATCTGAACTCAATTGAAAACCTTTGAGATATACGAAGTTGCTGAGTTGATGCCGAAAATAACATGTACGATAGTGTGGGAGATCTTTAATTTGTCATATTGACAAACTTAATTAATTCAATTATATAAATAATATAAAAAATATTGTATAATTTCATTACATACCTTATAATTTCCATTAAATTCAGAAGTATTTTTAGTCACTCTCTCCATACCGCTTCTATAGTATAACATTTCATTGTGACATAATTCCAAATTGACGATTGGAACAAAACATAATTAATTCAACACATGCACTTTAAAGATATTGGATGCATCTTCAAATTAAAATGGTGACTACACTTTAGTTTTTATTAAAATTTGTTCTTTATTGGTAAAATATATTATTTATAATATTAGAATATAATTTTGATTCAATTACTGAAATTTGTACTTTAACGAATATACTTCTCGTATATTCCTTGTCTTCTTTATTATCATTTTGTCGCGATATTTTAAACACATGTCCTATGTGAACAATGTGACGAGGAGAACTAATTGAGTCATGTCCGTTCATTTGTTTGCCTTCAGACACACTTCATTGTCAAACACAGAAAAATAATATGTCAGCATTAACTTTTGGTTCGATGATCATTTAATCAATGATCATTGAAAATTATAGTTTCATAAAAGACTCTTCCAAGTGTCTTTCATTTTGATTTTATGCTGAAGTTGCAAAAATAGCTAACCGAACATAAACAAAATGATAAAACAAAGGCGTTGTCACCGAATTGTTGATTTGTTTATGTTAAATCTGTTGTATAATACAATTTAGAATTCGCGGCATAAATTCTTATTGTAGGCATCGAAAAACACCAATATATTCATTTTTAACTTTTAAAGTTTGCTTGTTTAGAAACTAGAGTGATATTAAAAGTGGGAATTGGTCAAAAATCAGTTATATTTTTTAATGTATTTTTAATATTCTTAGATTAAAAAATTATATCAAAGTTATAGAAAATATGTATAAAGTGAATAAAGGAAAACATCTTTGGAACTTATTGAGTGATACCAAAAAAAAAAAATAAAAGTAAACATATTTTTTATATACTTTTTAATTGTTTTATGTTTGGTTTTTTTCACCATATTTATTTAAAATTCATTGAAAGATATCATTACAATTTTCCCTTGTTCATTTTCGACTAATTTCCACTTTTAATGTCGTTATGGTTTCCAGAAAAGCAAACTTTGATCAAAAAAACGTTTGTTTTCTCTTTATTATTTGTATTAAAAGAAAACAAAATTATATCTTCTTCGTTAACAAACAGAAATGTGCCAATGTGACATACGCCTTAGGTCCTGATGTTTGTCCTGGAGTCTTCATTGGCAACCAATTGATGGAGCAACATTCGGGCTATAAATACCTTGGTGTGTATTTGGCTAACATTCAAAACGCAACTTTCAGGAAATCGCTTGGACAGAGAATTAAGAAATTGCGTTGGATCCTAAACAGTAAGAATAAGTTATCCTTAAAATATAAGGTACTTATTTATAAAGCCATAATTGCTCCTGTTTGGCAATACGGAATGCAGGTATACGGAATAGCAGCGAAATCAAACATTTCAAAGATCAGAGTGCTGCAGGCCAAGACATTACGTATGATTTCGGGAGCTCCGTAGTTCATACAAACGGCGGACCTTGAGAACGATTTAAAAATACCAAAAATTGGCGATGTGATTAATCGTCAGGCCAAGAAGTATATGAAGTGGTTGAAAAATCACCGCAACTTACTAGCCAGGCGTCTCTTAAAGCGACGCAGAATGGGAGGAGTCAGAACGGCGCGACGGTTGAGAAGATCTCATCCTGTCGACCTCTCTACTAGATTCTATTAATTAATTAATTCTTCTATCCCACTTACTATTGTGTTAAAGTTATATTTTAAATATTAAAAGTTAAAATATTTATTGATTAAAAAAAAAAAAAAATCTTTTAATCCTTTGCACTTCATAGAAATATTCATATGACCTACCAGCAAACCGCATCACATTTGCATTGAGCAATTTACATTATTTATTTATTTGAAATGGCATTGACAAAGTAACTGTCAGCTTAAAAACAAAAATAAGTGTAACAATTAACACTTAAAAATAAGACAAAAATATAAATTGAAGTGAACTTAAACTAAAATATATTAATTACAAAAAAAAAAAAAAAATAGAGAAACAACCAATAAATAGGAAAAAAACATGAAAATAAATAAATAAATACAACATGAAATATCAACCTCTGACCCGATGGGGGAAATTTATTTGCAAATAGTAGCGAACTATGCCCCTACTCACAGCTATGTGTGGTCAGAGACATATGAATTAATAAACTACAATAATGCAGATGGTAAAGGTGACCCAAATCAGCGACATCCAGTTCATCCAGCCTGCAGTGTGATCAGGAGTCCCGTAGGCAGCGAATGACGATGGTATTAATCGATTATGGCGATATCTCGGGTGAGAGAACGTGATAGAATTTATTATATGACGTGCATAAAACTCGGAATGGATCGTGTAGGGCATAGTTAGTAGTGCATCTATTCAATGCTAAAGGGACAAAATTTCTGGTAGGACGACTAGGGACACAAAAGTTTAACTGATTCAATAGCTCAGGAGAATCAATTTCCCCAACTACTTTTCACATTCTCTTCATAATTGTACACATGTTTCATCAACATAATTTAAAAATTCGTAATTTTAAAAATATAATAAGATTACTCATATAAATAAAAAAAAAAAAAAACAAACTAAAATTCGTCTTAAAACTAAATAGTTCAATATTTCAGTTAAATTTCAACATATATGAATAGAAATGTACAGCAAAATCAAGCAAGAAAGGAAAGTATGGTTAGTCAAGTATTGATTAGAGGTAAAGATAAAGCAAACATACTGCAAGTATATATTATTAAATATTTAAAGGGGGTAAGAATTGGTCCAGTCATTGAAGCATAGTGAAGCATAGTGCAAGTGAACATTGGAAGGATAGTGCGAGTATTTGTATTAAAAAGCTTTAACTATGAAAACATAAGGCAAATGGAAATTAATACAAAACCCTACTGAATGTTATTTGTTACAAAAACCAAAAAAGTAAAGCATATCCTTGTGAGTTACCGTGTCCCAACACGATACACTTGTTGTTGCATCCAACGCATACAACGAAGCTTGTTCTTCTCTCATAAAACTCTATCCTTGTACGAAATATCCAAAGCGTTTGGATATTTCCTACAGAAAAGTACTTATATGAGACGTATGTGTGCGTACATTTATTACATATTGAAACCGTACAAACGTACAAACATACAAACATAATGCAAGTCAACATTTGGATGAAAATGTACTGTGATTTGCTATGCTTGCTGTGCATTGCTGTTTGCCTATGATTTAACTGAAATAATGAACTAAAACACTAAAATATCTGAATGATGTGCTGCCGCTGTGCAGTAGTAAAGTTTGCAGCACTGCACAGCAGCACAGCACAGCAAAATCAAAATCAAAATCAAAATCAATATGTCTTAATGATGTCGTATGTGTAAGTAAGAAAAATAAATATATTGTTTATTATATTATATGTTTATGTACCCATATATTTCAAATATTGTATGTGGATGTAATTTATACTTAGATAAAATTTATTTATTTATGTAGAATTTTATTATTGTAAGATTTTTAGTAGAGCCTGCAAAAATTGTTTGACCAATTTCGAAAAAACAACTATTTTTGGCAATTTTTAAGATTCTCGATGAAGATTTAAAAATGTTTCGTCATTTTAACCAAAATCGTTTTTTTTTTTCCATTATTCAAAAATGTATGAAAGCTTATCTACTTAATGCCAAAAACTATGAAATTATATAGACTGAATATGAATAAATCGCTCGCTCACAAAGAGAGAGATCTTCTTCTTATTATAGGTTTTTTTTTATACGAGTATGATTTCATGTTCTTGACTGAATTCATTACGAAATTGGGAAAAACAAGGAATAATCGTATGAGAGCAATAGAAACTCTTGTTATCAGTCAAAAGCAAATTATTGGGATCTGAACTAGAGTAAAGCTAAATGATGTTTTATTAAAAAATCCGGATGTATGCTTCTTTGAAGAATTACCAGTGGATCAAAATAATATATTTCACTATGCACCAATGACATCCAATAGACGTCAATCGCTTACACAATCAAATTTAGCGATGCTTAATGTCATTCAATACATCAATTTTGTAAACGATGATACAGATAATGAGAATTAATGTTTATATTTTGCATCATTATGTGTTTTCTCGCTTTTCAAATAAATTGATTAAACAATTTTAATAACAATTTTTGGGTGTTTTTTTTAACAATTTCGCAACAATTTTGCCCATTTTATTAAACAATTTTTACAAGCTCTAATTATTACATTTACATTTTAATTATTATATTTAGATTTGTTTATTATATTTCATTTATTCTGTTACTAATATGCTGCCAGTTTTCCAAATAATGGTTCAGAGTTTGAATTAATTTTATTTTTATTAAGAAAAGAGAAACTGCACTAGATGCACCGGTGAAATTCATCTTTATACTCTTCATGCTGTGAACAATACTAAAAGTTTGTCATGAAGTTTTAATTTGGACACTTTAAGTGTTCTACTCATATCCACCAATTGTGTAAATTTTAAGACCTTCAATAATGAGAATATATAAAAGGTACGTAAAGAATATTACAACTTCGGCATAGCGAAAGTTAATCTTCGTTTTACTTGTTGTAGTTCAGTCACCAAATCCATCTGTTTTGAAATGTTTTCATTTTCAACAATATTAAATGAATCAATCTACTCGTAAGTTAATTTATTTGGTTCACTACTCGTAAATATTTATTTTCGTACAATTGAGATGCATAATTCATTGCACTCCTAGCAAATTTCAATATGACCTTCCAGCAACCCGCATCACATTTGCCTCTCATATTCTCATCATAATTAACACATGTTTCATCAATTCAATACAATTTAAAAAATTATCATAGAAAAGAAAAAAAAAAAAAAACAAATTGCATTAAAGATTTAGCAATTGACGACACCAAGCTACCAAATTATTTATGTTCGTAATTTCACAAATATCATGATATCATTCATATAGACCAGAGATTCCCAAAATTTTTTGTCTCGGAAACCACTTGGCATGTTTTTCAGTTTTGGATAAACCCCCTGCTTACCAAAAATTGTATTTTGTAAATTCATCAACTTCAAATATGTTTTTCACTGATTTCTAATTGTACTGAAGTGTGGAGTGAAATAGCAATAAAAAAAAAACAAAAGTTAAGTTTTATAATCTATTATGTATTTATTTATTATTTTATTTAACCCATGAATCTGTATTTTAGTATGCATACAGTTTACAAATTTATAGGGTTCTAGCTATGATAATAACTTTACTACTAAGAAAAAACAGATTATAAATTACAATGGTTTTACAAACATATTTTACGATTATAAGGAAAATGGCGGAAAAACCTTACATTTGATAATTTTTTATAAAAAATAAAAAAAAAATAACTTAACAAAATAACTATTATGAATTAGCTCGAATAGCACGATTCAACACTGGAACGATGCATCATTCGATTTCCTATATTAAAATTATTCTTAGATTGAGAGATTTTTACTAACAAAAGTTTATTTTTTATAGAGAGATGTGACTTCCTGACTTCCTGTTTATGAAAGGATATAATATTCTAATTGTTCTGTTGACTTTATCTATTGTCTTGCTAAAATGCAAGCTCTATGTTAGTCTATTGTTATCTATATATAATCCGAGATAATTGTTACTATTTCCCCATACTATAGATTGGGTACCAAACTGCAAATTCGAGTTTGGCAAATAGCAGGATTTTCTTCTTCGGGTGAAGTAAATTGCATTTGTTTTGTGCGCAGTAAGTCTTATCTTCTACTTATGAAAGTATATTGCGAAAGTATGTAAAGATTCTTCGAGGATCATTTTGACCTCGCAATAGTCTTTGCCAGAACAATAAAGGGCAGTGTCATCAGCAAATATTAAAGTATTGCAGTGATCAAAGATGGGGACATCATAGGTATAAATATTATAGAGAATAGTATCTAAAATTGATCCCTGAGGAACAGCAGCGCTTATCAGCTTTTTATTTGATTTGACTCCATCCAAAATCACGTGAAAATATCTGTCAGATAAAAAGCTGCTCATGGTTTAGACAAGGTACCTGGGGACAACAATGTTAATAAGTTTGTAAATAAGTCCTTTGTGCCACACAATGCCAAAGGTCGCTTGCACATCTAAGGCAACCATACCGACAGAGTTTCTCAAGTGTAGTTTATTATTAAAAAAATAGTTTAAGCTTGCTGAGAGGGAGCACGCAGCTATAGTTAGCTCGAAAGCCATATTGAACTGATGGGAGAATATTATTTCCATCGATGTGCGAATTTAATCTTGATTTTAAAATTCGCTCAAAGATTTTAGAGAAGCCGCACAAGAGGCTGATTGGTCGAAAGTTTTCTGGACAGTCAGCTGGTTTTCCAGGCTTGGGGATCGCTACAATATTAGCTTCTTTCCATCTGAGTGGAAAATAGCCTGTGGTTAATCATTTATTGAAAATAAAGGCCAAAAAATTGAAGTGCATGTTTAGGTAAATGCTTTAGGCAAATGTTTGGTATGTTATCTGGATCTGGACACTTGTTAGTTTTAAGGGATCGAATCACTTGTTTAGCAATTAGCAACTGTGACAGGCAGCTCTACTAATGTTATATAATTGTCAAGCATGTTGTAAGAGTTATTTACTAGATCAGTGGAATGTGCATCTGAGAGCAATTTAGTTAAATGATGCTTTTCTTCCCTAGTAGAAACTCGGTTATTATAGCGGTTAGTTAGTTAGCTTAAGAATACTGTAGAGTTTGCTTACATGAAGTGTTTATGGTGGATCTAATTTTACTTATAATAGGTAGATGATCGGATGAAAGGTCATTATGAACTATTGGTTCGAAGAGGAGATGAGGAGTGCTTGTTATAATAGATCAAGGGTAAAAGGTTTAACTTTATAATATAATGAAATATAAGTGGGATCCATAGGGTGTATTATACAAAATTTACCTTGCATAAAGAGCTCATTTAAAGTGTTGCCCCAGAAATTAGCTGTAATGCAATTCCATTGTCGGCTACGGCAGTGTAGATCACCACCAACTAAATAACTACCTATGATGCGGTGTAACTTTAGTAAATCTGATCTAAACAACTCTTTTTTGTGCTTAGTGTCATTTAGGCAACAAGAATTCGTCAAACATTTCGCGGAAGAACCCGGCGAAAATTTTAAGAGACTGATCTGCATTTATCTTGATCTGAATACCGACAATTCAATTCAATTAAATGAGTACTAATTTCTGTGATCATTTTAATATCACTTCTAATTATGATAGCTATTCCACCCCCCCCATAGAGTTACACCGGTCTTTCCTATATATGGAAAAGCCAGGAAGAGCGAATCTGTCATTTGGGGATTGCCAGGTCTCACATAAGAGGTAGATATCTTCTTGTTTTGTTATTAAGAAATGCGAAAGTTCTAATCTTTTCTTTAGTACGGCACGCGAATTTGTCAGAGTAAACATATTTAATAGCTAACTGAGTAATAGTATTGAACTGCTCTCTTTTGTTTGTACAGCAGCTTAGCTTCTATAGTAATTCATTTAAGAATGAGTTGATTTCGTCTATCGAAAACAGTTCAGGTGATGTTGATGTTGCGTCGTACGGTAGTTGTTGATGCCGTTTACAGCAAAAATAGACTGCTTATGCTGCTGGTTAACAATGGGAGAGGAATTGCTATGAATGCCGTTGGTTCTTTTACTGATGTCATTAACATTATCATTGTTTTGGATGCTACGTTTGACTTTTTGATTTTCTCCTTTTTAGCATCGACAGGTAAGAAGCACGACAGGGGCATGCTGAATCAGTGGAGGGGTGATCACCTTTACATTTGGCACAGCGAAAAGAGTCCTTACTTGTGCATAGCGAAGACTTGTGCGGACCAGCACAGTAAGAGCATCATGTTTTAAAACTGCAATTGCTAGATCTATTTCCAAAGAGCTGACAGTTATAGCATTGTGTGGTTTGGTTTTTGGATTTTGATTTAAACTCCCAACGAACTTTCGTATTGTTGATGCAAGAATGTTATTTTCACATCACTGCAGTTAAGCCCGCGAGCTGTAAGCAACTCTTTAATTTCAACGTTGAACATTGTATCTAGCCCAGAGAGAACAGCCTTGTAGGATCTTGTTTGCCGTGTTTCGTGGCTGTAAAATTCTAAATTATTTTTATTCAGGGCTTGGCTTAATACAATATTTTGATATCAAAGCTGCCTTCACTCAGTCACGAACAGCCTTTGAGGTGATTGGTGGCGGCGATATTGCCCTTGTTGAAGCAGGATGGTCAACATCGCTTGCAGCATCAGTATTACTGTCTTCATCCTTGTCGAAGGTTTGGAGGGGTCGGAAGTAATTAAGATACTGGGGCTTACCAACATCGACATTGGTTTTGTGCAAACGTGGCATCTTTTGTCTGTCTAGTGCGCCAGGAGCGTCAGACTTATAGGTAGAAAGATTTATGCGTCGCTTAATTTCTGCTGCTTATTCGGCCTCAGATAGAATACTAGTGAGGGTAATGTGGCTTTGAAACTTAAAGTCGATTGATAACTCGCAATTTACTAGAAACGACAAGTGTAGCAGTTTTGTTTATACAACAACCGCACACTTCGAGACGTTGCGATGTACTGTATTATGTATTTCATAAAAACACAAAGCAAAAAATAACCGATTTTTAGTGGGAGGGATGAAGTTGGTGCTTTGATAATATATTTTCAATATTTGGCATCAATTTAATTAGATTTAAGGTTTAAGATTATTAAATCTCCTCGGTTAGCGATATCCAGAATTATTTATTTTTTTTTTTTTTTTCTTTGTTAGAGTTATAATTGGCAACCACACCAGATATGAGGGCGGAAGAGCAATTGAAAACTCTCACGCGATATTCCATAAATGGGATAAGTAACAGAAAAGAAAATCGTAAGTGATTATTCCGATGAATTCCTCTTGCAATATGATCTACGTTTCTTCAATGTCACCATTTGGAATGATTATCCATTGCGGTATTACCATAGTCAAAAGATCCTCACACCTAGTTTCAAAATCTGAATAGAGGGTATTTAATTGAATTGAACTGAGTTGAAGTTGAAGTTGAAGTGTCATCTTCCTGGCAGTTTGTCTGTGACCAATTTGGAAACTGGAAAAATTCGCCCCGTCCAATGTTTAATTCTAGCAAGAAACGCAGAAATTTTGAACTTTGTATTGAGCAAATTTAAGCTCACTTTGTAACTGCAAGTTAACCCTATTAAATTTACTGAAAATATCTGCTAAATAAGCAATGTCTGGTTTCTACTTTATTAAATTTTGTTTTAAAATTGGATCTTTAGCATCCAAAAACTCTAAAACATTCTCAAAAAGAGAAAAAAATCTTATTAAACATGAGCCTTTCGACAGCCAGCATACTTCAATGTGAAGGAGCAATTGAGGAAAGTTCTCGTCATTTTCTTCAGACAACTGCACAAATAACTGCGTAACCAATGCGTTGCTTCTGCTTGTGATTCGGTTCACTGCATTAATGACTAATTGAAGAGATAAATGCAATCTATCAGTCAGAATTTTATCAACTAAATGTTGTCGATGGATAATGCAATACACTGCTAACACCCCTGATACAATTTATTTCAAATGACTAGCAGGTGCTCTATCTGATATTATATTTGATAAAAGGATTGCTTTTCCTATGAAGTAATCTTTCAAAACATTAAATATTGATTCGCCTTAAGTATCAGTTGTCAAAGTTCTCACGAAGAACAGTTCTTCGCGGATTTCTTGATCCATTGCCTCAATAGTTGACTGGTTTTCATGTTTATACCCATACTGGTATAATTTCTTAGGCTGATGTCAGAGTGCACGCTACAAGAAATGCTATAAAATTAAGCGACAATGTGCTATTAAGATCTGCTTGTTTATTTATATGTAAAACATTGAGAGCGAGACGAGTTGAAGTTACAAAGCGAGAGCGAAGCGAATATTTTTGAAATGGTTTGTTGCTTGATACCGCTTTGCAAGTACAAGCAGTTCAGATAGTGCAGTTCAGGTAATACAGTTCATTATTTCAGTTAAATAAGGCAAACAAATATTCAGCAAGCAATTCAAAGTCACAATACAACTTTCGGTCTAATGTTCTCTTGCAGAATGTTTATAAGTATGTTTGTATGATTTCAATATGTACAAAATGTTTAAGTGTGCGTCTGATATACGTTGCTGTATGGAATATCCAAACGCTTTGGATATTTCGCATAACGAGAGAGTTTTATGGGAGAAGAAGAAGCTTCGCTGTATGCGTTGCATGCAACAACAAGTGTATCGGTTACTATGAAAACTTATGGCAAATGGATATTGAAACAAAAGCTTACTAAATGTTATTTGTGACAAAAACCTAAAAAATAATGTTTATCCTTGTGAGTTAACGTATCCCGACACGATACACTTGTTGCATACAACGATGTCCAAACGCTTTGGATATTCCATACAGAAGCAACGTATATGAGACACACACATAAACATTTATTATACATCGACAAATCTGCACACTGCAAGTGAACATTTGAACAAAAGTGTACTGTGATTTGCTTTGATTGCTGTGCATTTCTGTTTGACTAGTACTTAACCGAAGTATTGAACTGTACATCTGAACTGTTTGTCCAGAGTATGTCGATAACAAAATTATTACAGTATAAAAACATAGAATTGATTTTTATTATTTTATTTTTATCAACAAAAGAGAAAGTGCACTTGCATTAATCTACTAGAAATGATGGCACCGGTGAAATGCAGTTTTAAACTCTTCATGCAGTTAATAGTAGTTGTCATGAAGTTTGTAACACACAAAAGGAGACATCGTAGACCCCATAAAGTATATCTGTGGCAATATATTAAGGTAGCTTTTGTCGAAAATCTATGTTTTGAGATATTTCCCATTTTGTGTAAAGTGATTTCTGTTAAGTTTTATTTCATATTTTTGAGTTATTACACCAAAAAAATTATAATAAATGAAATGGATGATAAATAAATTTTGTAAAATGTTTTTATAAAAGTAGATTTCACAGCCTTTCCAACAAGTACAAATCTGATTCAGTTTATTTATTCCAATAAATGTTTAAAAGAGTTTGAAATTTGATTTGTGAAAAAATTGTGTCATCTTAATATTATTGCCGACTGGCATTTTAGCAACATATATTTTAGAATAGAATAGAATTTTCTGTTTTTCATACTTTACTTGTACTTTATATGAATGTGGTACTTATAATTTACATTAGTAGGGTGAGTCTATGTACATACATAACTTATGTGCTTATTGTCATTTACTGAGAATTGGCTCAACATCAGTCACCAAATCTATCTGATGTGAGATTACGTCTACCCTTCTCTAGACAACGCAGCTCTAAATGAATTGCTGTTACAGGCTCGCAAATCAGATTCCAGTTGGCAGCAGATGCTATCATGCACTCCAACGAATTGTCGGGTTCATGTGGGTGGTCTACTGAAACAGGAAACACCGTGGGCACCTTAGTGGGTTGTCGTGACTAAACCTGTACTACCTGTACCTATGTATAACCGCCACCCCACAGATAAGAACTGGGTTAACTGGAAATTTGTAAATTTGTTTTTTCTGCCCAACCAGTTTGGAATGTCCGGATGATCTTATAGTCCATCTTCCGTTTTCATCGTTTAGCCATCTCTATTGCCAAACGATGTTGAGTTTTTCCGCTCTCATATTCTTGCTTCTTTGTCTGGCCGCTCTTATTATGTCTCGTAATGTCTTTGCATTTCGTCAGCCAATATTTCATTGGGAATCATTTCCACTAATACTAATGCAGCATCATCTGAGGTTGTTCGAAAGCACGATATAGTTCTCAGCGCTGAGTAAGTCTTATCCTTCAGAGATTTGGTCCAAATGGGAGTAGCGTATAGCATAGTGAAAGTTATAACTCTTGATAATATTCGGCGCTTGTCTGCCTTAGCGCCTCCGACGTATGAAAGCATCCATGATAAAGTATTCTTCACTTTATACTTCTATGTATGTTTAAATTTGTTAAATAAAAGTATTGAATGAAACAATCATTCATAACACTGGCCGACAGCAATTTTGGTGCTTGAAAGAAAGTAGTGGTTTTTACTAATTCGAGGTGGCTGAATTCGGATATGCCCTTACTTTTTTCTATGTCCTCTAGTTTTTGAGATATAGCTAATTTGTTATCTTTTACATTTACATAGAGTTTGTATACATAATTACACTACTACTAATGTTGTTTATGTTATTGATAATCTGAAAGAACAAATTCATATTAAGAAATATCAACAAATTCATAATAATTTAGTTTAATAATCAAAAAGTGTGTTATACTCATAATATTTCAGTTTAAAAACAAAAAGAAAAACACCAATTTGATGGAGGTTGATAAGAAAATAAAAATAAAATATAACGGTAATCGATTTTGTTTTCCTTTTTTTTCTAAAAATATCTTAATGAACGGTTCTTTAAAGATCAAAAGAGAAAGATATGATAAAAGTAAAAAAAGATTTGCAAGAACAACATGAATCTAGTATAGTGGCAAAATTGGCGAAAAATAAATAATCACATAACCCTTTCAAATAGCGTTGCCCCTTTATCAGACCTCATGTACGAACTTAAGGCGCAGCTTTCTCCATTTAAGTTTCATTTTTTTTTTATTAAAAGAGCCCAACAAAAATATTTTGAGGCGAGCAAAAAATTTTTAAAGCCTTTTGAGTTAGCTATTCAAATCGATTTCGCCGAGAATTACCAGACAAAATGAGGTGCAGAGTGCACATTTCAGTTACCGGCAGGTAACTATTTTCACTTGAGGGACTTGATTTTTGGGAGAAGCAAAGTCATTCCCCATCATCAGTGATAACCTAAGCCACAGTAAAGACGATGTTTTTTGTTTTTTGATGAAGTTTTTAGCGGAGTTGCAAGGTCTTTAAAGTAGCCTATTCAAACTTTTTATATTTTCTTATGGAAGTAGCTAGCAGTTTAAAAACAAATTCATGGTATCGAGCCTACCAGGTTTTATGAAAAAATTAGAATTTGATTTTATCCAATGGAATTTCTTTGCAACTTCGCACGGAAGGGGCGCTGTTGATGGAGTGGGTGCGGTTATAAAATAAAGCTTTGGCAAATAACAAAGTGTAATAATGTGGTTTTATCAGACACTCAATCATTTTTTGAATGTGCAAAAAATAACATAAACGGCATACAATTATATTACATCTTCTTCACAGCAAATTGAAAATGGGTCCTTAAAATTAAATGAAAAATGGAAAGATGTAAAAAGCATGACATCATTTATACCTCCGTTGTGCATCAGGGTCTGGGCGGACATCGATTTTGAACGTTAATATAATATATTTACAATTACGATAGCGAGTTGAGGTTCCAGGTACCCTGCTAAAATTTTATTGGCTATCGATCTATACAAAATAATTCAAAAAAGTCTTTCGAAGGAACTGAAATAAGGACGTTTTGAAACCTATACGCCCGTTGTGATCAGACCCCTATACATTTTGTACGGAAACATACGAAATATGGTACATTTTGAGCATTCTATCTAGCATTTTATGATTTTTTTTTGTATTTATATGTTTCGCCTGCTTTTTTTTCAAATGACACACACGCACATATGTGTTTACATACACAAACATGCATTTTTCGAGCAGCCTTGCCCTATAATCGTTTTCGTTCATTATCGCGATATACATATACGGTTTCATAATGGTCATACTCGTGAATTTCGTCAAAGAACCGATAAAGCTGATCCTATTTGGGATATTTGGGATTTTATGAATGCAAATCACGCAAAAAACTTTGAACCATACGTAAACGTCACTATAGATGAGCAATCATTTCCATATCGTGGAAGGACAAAATTTACTCAATACATTCCGTCAAAGCCAGCAAAATATGGAATAAAAATTTGGTGGGCATGTGATTCAAAAACAAAATATTAATTGCATGGAAAACTATACACCGGAAGAAAAGAAGAACGTGAGGTAAACATAGGTGAAAATGTATTGATACTCGTAAGCAAATACAGTAACACTGGCCGAACAATTGTTGCTGATAATTTGTTCACAACATTGGAAGGAACAAAGTGACTGCCTAAAATGGAACTTGCATTTGTTGGTAATATTCGATCCGATAAAAGTTGTCTTCCTGAACAAATGAAAAAGGATCCTGCTCGTCCTGTATGTTCAACTCTTTTTGATTTCCATGAAAACATGAAGCTACGTGCCAAAAAAAATAGAAATTATAAAACCGTCAATTTACTTTCCACCCTTCATTATACAAAATGTTGTAAAGGCGAAGCAAGGAAACCAGAAGCAATTTAGTATTATAATGCAAAAAAAGCCGGTGTCGATTGCATGGACCAAATGGTTACAAATTTTCCAACAAAACGACCGACTGAACGATGGACATATGCATTGTTTTGCAATATTTTCGATGTGATGGCTTTAGCTTCTTTTATAATCTATAAACAAACCGATCGACTCAATGGAAGTGATGCCAGACGCACTTTCTTGAATGCATTGGCGAAGTCATTAGTTCTGCCCAATATTGAAAATCGCTTGAACAACCCAAATATCGACTCTCATTTTTCAACTCGTTTGGCCATTGAATCATTATTCGGAAGAGCAATAAATATTGACACAAATACTAGCGATACCGATGCACTCAAACAAAAGAGATATTGTAAACTTTGCTTACAAGGAGGGGACAAATTACTTCGTAAAACTCGCTTTTATTGCTCGAAGTGCTCATATCCAGTATGACATTTCATTAAATTCAAAATATTATATAAAAATCAGCCAAGTGTGAGTCGGACTCGCACACGGAGGGTTCCGTACCATCGTACAAGATTTTTTACTTAAAATATTAAATTATGTTCATATTTAACAGCCTAAAAGTATACTACAATCAACACCTTAAAAGTATACTACAAAAAACAAAAAAATGTTAAATAAAAGGTCAAATTAAAGAACAATGTGAAAATTTCAACTCTCTACCTATTACGGTTCATGAGATAGAGCAGGAGACGGACGGACGGACAGTGTAAGCTTGGTAATAGTGTCCCGTTAGCTCCCTATGGGTACGGAATCCTAAAAATCAAACGAACAATAAACATGTTTTATTTACAAACCAAATATTGCATTGGTACTTTTTTTTCGTAGAGGTAGTTCAACATGTCCCAAAACAAGTGAGAAAGGTAAGAAATAGAAAAAGAATACCAGTTTGCATATATGAACGCTTTAATGTGCCTCATATTTACTTACAAATGAATGTAAATATATAGGGGCCTGCCCATCCCCTGCCGCACAAGGGAAGGTTTTAAAATTGGTGCACAAAAAGTAAAATAAAATCAAATTCGTTCTAAAAACTGAACAGATCAATATTTCAGTTAAATTAAAACAAATACGAATAGAAATGTACAGCAAAAGCAAGCCAGAAAGAAAAGGATGGTTCGTCAAGTATTGAATAGAGGTAAGGATAATGCAAACATACTGTCAATACATATTATTAAATATAGAAAGGGGGTAAAAATTGGTCCAGCCATTGAAGCATAGTGCAAGTGAACATTAGAATGAATGTTCACTGAATATTAAAACGAAAACTTACTAAATGTTATTTGTGAGAATAACCAAAAAAGTAAAGCATAACCTTGTGGGTTATCGTCTCTCGACACGATACACTTGTTGTTGCATACAACGCATACAACGAAGCTTCTTCTTCTCTAAGAAAAATTATACAAACATATAAACATACTGCAAGAGAACATTTGAACGAATGTTGTATTGTGACTTTGAATTGCTTGCTGTATATTTGATTGCCTATTATTTAACTGAAATAATGAACTGTATTACCTGAACTGCCTGTACTCGCAAAGCGGTATCAAGCAACAAACCATTTCAAAAATACTCAAAATACCCATTTTCAATTTGCTGTGAAGAGATGTAATATAATTGTATGCCGTTTATGTTATTTTTTGCACATTCAAAAAATGATTGAGTGTCTGATAAAACCACATTGTTACACTTTGTTATTTGCCAAAGCTTTATTTTATAACCGCACCCACTCCATCAACAGCGCCCCTTCCGTGCGAAGTTGCAAAGAAATTCCATTGGATAAAATCAAATTCTAATTTTTTCATAAAACCTGGTAGGCTCGATACCATGAATTTGTTTTTAAACTGCTAGCTACTTCCATAAGAAAATATAAAAAGTTTGAATAGGCTACCTTAGAGAACTTGCAACTCCGCTAAAAACTTCATCAAAAAACAAAAAACATCGTCTTTGCTGTGGCTTAGGTTATCACTGATGATGGGGAATGACTTTGCTTCTCCCAAAAATCAAGTCCCTCAAGTGAAAATAGTTACCTGCCGGTAACTGAAATGTGCACTCTGCACCTCATTTTGTCTGGTAATTCTCGGCGAAATCGATTTGAATAACTAACTCAAAAGGCTTTAAAAATTTTTTGCTCGCCTCAAAATATTTTTGTTGGGCTCTTTTAATAAAAAAAAAATGAAACTTAAATGGAGAAAGCTGCGCCTTAAGTTCGTACATGAGGTCTGATAAAGGGGCAACGCTATTTGAAAGGGTTATGTGATTATTTATTTTTCGCCAATTTTGCCACTAGACTAGATTCATGTTGTTCTTGCAAATCTTTTTTTACTTTTATCATATCTTTCTCTTTTGATCTTTAAAGAACCGTTCATTAAGATATTTTTAGAAAAAAAAGGAAAACAAAATCGATTACCGTTATATTTTATTTTTATTTTCTTATCAACCTCCATCAAATTGGTGTTTTTCTTTTTGTTTTTAAACTGAAATATTATGAGTATAACACACTTTTTGATTATTAAACTAAATTATTATGAATTTGTTGATATTTCTTAATATGAATTTGTTCTTTCAGATTATCAATAACATAAACAACATTAGTAGTAGTGTAATTATGTATACAAACTCTATGTAAATGTAAAAGACAACAAATTAGCTATATCTCAAAAACTAGAGGACATAGAAAAAAGTAAGGGCATATCCGAATTCAGCCACCTCGAATTAGTAAAAACCACTACTTTCTTTCAAGCACCAAAATTGCTGTCGGCCAGTGTTATGAATGATTGTTTCATTCAATACTTTTATTTAACAAATTTAAACATACATAGAAGTATAAAGTGAAGAATACTTTATCATGGATGCTTTCATACGTCGGAGGCGCTAAGGCAGACAAGCGCCGATTATTATCAAGAGTTATAACTTTCACTATGCTATACGCTACTCCCATTTGGACCAAATCTCTGAAAGATAAGACTTACTCAGCGCTGAGAACTATATCGTGCTTTCGAACAACCTCAGATGATGCTGCATTAGTATTAGTGGAAATGATTCCCAATGAAATATTGGCTGACGAAATGCAAAGACATTACGAGACATAATAAGAGCGGCCAGACAAAGAAGCAAGAATATGAGAGCGGAAAAACTCAACATCGTTTGGCAATAGAGATGGCTAAATGATGAAAACGGAAGATGAACTATAAGATCATCCGGACATTCCAAACTGGTTGGGCAGAAAAAACAAATTTACAAATTTCCAGTTAACCCAGTTCTTATCTGTGGGGTGGCGGTTATACATAGGTACAGGTAGTACAGGTTTAGTCACGACAACCCACTAAGGTGCCCACGGTGTTTCCTGTTTCAGTAGACCACCCACATGAACACGACAATTCGTTGGAGTGCATGATAGCATCTGCTGCCAACTGGAATCTGATTTGCGAGCCTGTAACAGCAATTCATTTAGAGCTGCGTTGTCTAGAGAAGGGTAGACGTAATCTCACATCAGATAGATTTGGTGACTGATGTTGAGCCAATTCTCAGTAAATGACAATAAGCACATAAGTTATGTATGTACATAGACTCACCCTACTAATGTAAATTATAAGTACCACATTCATATAAAGTACAAGTAAAGTATGAAAAACAGAAAATTCTATTCTATTCTAAAATATATGTTGCTAAAATGCCAGTCGGCAATAATATTAAGATGACACAATTTTTTCACAAATCAAATTTCAAACTCTTTTAAACATTTATTGGAATAAATAAACTGAATCAGATTTATACTTGTTGGAAAGGCTGTGAAATCTACTTTTATAAAAACATTTTACAAAATTTATTTATCATCCATTTCATTTATTATAATTTTTTTGGTGTAATAACTCAAAAATATTAAATAAAACTAAACAGAAATCACTTTACACAAAATGGGAAATATCTCAAAACATAGATTTTCGACAAAAGCTACCTTAATATATTGCCACAGATATACTTTATGGGGTCTACGATGTCTCATTTTGTGTTTTACAAACTTCATGACAACTACTATTAACTGCATGAAGAGTTTAAAACTGCATTTCACCGGTGCCATCATTTCTAGTAGATTAATGCAAGTGCACTTTCTCTTTTGTTAATAAAAATAAAATAATAAAAATCAATTCTAAGTTTTTATACTGTAATAATTTTGTTATCGACATACTCTGGACAAACAGTTCAGATGTACAGTTCAATACTTCGGTTAAGTACTAGTCAAACAGAAATGCACAGCAATCAAAGCAAATCACAGTACACTTTTGTTCAAATGTTCACTTGCAGTGTGCAGATTTGTCGATGTATAATAAATGTTTATGTGTGTGTCTCATATACGTTGCTTCTGTATGGAATATCCAAAGCGTTTGGACATCGTTGTATGCAACAAGTGTATCGTGTCGGGATACGTTAACTCACAAGGATAAACATTATTTTTTAGGTTTTTGTCACAAATAACATTTAGTAAGCTTTTGTTTCAATATCCATTTGCCATAAGTTTTCATAGTAACCGATACACTTGTTGTTGCATGCAACGCATACAGCGAAGCTTCTTCTTCTCCCATAAAACTCTCTCGTTATGCGAAATATCCAAAGCGTTTGGATATTCCATACAGCAACGTATATCAGACGCACACTTAAACATTTTGTACATATTCAAAACATACAAACATACTTATAAACATTCTGTAAGAGAACATTAGACCGAAAGTTGTATTGTGACTTTGAATTGCTTGCTGAATATTTGATTGCCTTATTTAACTGAAATAATGAACTGTATTACCTGAACTGCACTATCTGAACTGCTTGTACTTGCAAAGCGATATCAAGCAACAAACAATTTCAAAAATACTCGCTTCGCTCTCGCTTCGCTCTCGCTTTGTAACTTCAACTCGTCTCGCTCTCACTGTTTTACATATAAATAAACAAGCAGATCTTAATAGCACATTGTCGCTTAATATTATAGGATTCCTTGAAGCGTGCACTCTGCCATCAGCCTAAGAAATTATACCAGTATGGGTATAAACATGAAAACCAGTCAACTATTGAGGCAATGGATCAAGAAATCCGCGAAGAACTGTTCTTCGTGAGAACTTTGACAACTGATACTTAAGGCGAATCAATATTTAATGTTTTGAAAGATTACTTCATAGGAAAAGCAATCCTTTTATCAAATATAATATCAGATAGAGCACCTGCTAGTCATTTGAAATAAATTGTATCAGGGGTGTTAGCAGTGTATTGCATTATCCATCGACAACATTTAGTTGATAAAATTCTGACTGATAGATTGCATTTATCTCTTCAATTAGTCATTAATGCAGTGAACCGAATCACAAGCAGAAGCAACGCATTGGTTACGCAGTTATTTGTGCAGTTGTCTGAAGAAAATGACGAGAACTTTCCTCAATTGCTCCTTCACATTGAAGTATGCTGGCTGTCGAAAGGCTCATGTTTAATAAGATTTTTTTCTCTTTTTGAGAATGTTTTAGAGTTTTTGGATGCTAAAGATCCAATTTTAAAACAAAATTTAATAAAGTAGAAACCAGACATTGCTTATTTAGCAGATATTTTCAGTAAATTTAATAGGGTTAACTTGCAGTTACAAAGTGAGCTTAAATTTGCTCAATACAAAGTTCAAAATTTCTGCGTTTCTTGCTAGAATTAAACATTGGACGGGGCGAATTTTTCCAGTTTCCAAATTGGTCACAGACAAACTGCCAGGAAGATGACACTTCAACTTCAACTTCAACTCAGTTCAATTCAATTAAATACCCTCTATTCAGATTTTGAAACTAGGTGTGAGGATCTTTTGACTATGGTAATACCGCAATGGATAATCATTCCAAATGGTGACATTGAAGAAACGTAGATCATATTGCAAGAGGAATTCATCGGAATAATCACTTACGATTTTCTTTTCTGTTACTTATCCCATTTATGGAATATCGCGTGAGAGTTTTCAATTGCTCTTCCGCCCTCATATCTGGTGTGGTTGCCAATTATAACTCTAACAAAGAAAAAAAAAAAAAAAATAAATAATTCTGGATATCGCTAACCGAGGAGATTTAATAATCTTAAACCTTAAATCTAATTAAATTGATGCCAAATATTGAAAATATATTATCAAAGCACCAACTTCATCCCTCCCACTAAAAATCGGTTATTTTTTGCTTTGTGTTTTTATGAAATACATAATACAGTACATCGCAACGTCTCGAAGTGTGCGGTTGTTGTATAAACAAAACTGCTACACTTGTCGTTTCTAGTAAATTGCGAGTTATCAATCGACTTTAAGTTTCAAAGCCACATTACCCTCACTAGTATTCTATCTGAGGCCGAATAAGCAGCAGAAATTAAGCGACGCATAAATCTTTCTACCTATAAGTCTGACGCTCCTGGCGCACTAGACAGACAAAAGATGCCACGTTTGCACAAAACCAATGTCGATGTTGGTAAGCCCCAGTATCTTAATTACTTCCGACCCCTCCAAACCTTCGACAAGGATGAAGACAGTAATACTGATGCTGCAAGCGATGTTGACCATCCTGCTTCAACAAGGGCAATATCGCCGCCACCAATCACCTCAAAGGCTGTTCGTGACTGAGTGAAGGCAGCTTTGATATCAAAATATTGTATTAAGCCAAGCCCTGAATAAAAATAATTTAGAATTTTACAGCCACGAAACACGGCAAACAAGATCCTACAAGGCTGTTCTCTCTGGGCTAGATACAATGTTCAACGTTGAAATTAAAGAGTTGCTTACAGCTCGCGGGCTTAACTGCAGTGATGTGAAAATAACATTCTTGCATCAACAATACGAAAGTTCGTTGGGAGTTTAAATCAAAATCCAAAAACCAAACCACACAATGCTATAACTGTCAGCTCTTTGGAAATAGATCTAGCAATTGCAGTTTTAAAACATGATGCTCTTACTGTGCTGGTCCGCACAAGTCTTCGCTATGCACAAGTAAGGACTCTTTTCGCTGTGCCAAATGTAAAGGTGATCACCCCTCCACTGATTCAGCATGCCCCTGTCGTGCTTCTTACCTGTCGATGCTAAAAAGGAGAAAATCAAAAAGTCAAACGTAGCATCCAAAACAATGATAATGTTAATGACATCAGTAAAAGAACCAACGGCATTCATAGCAATTCCTCTCCCATTGTTAACCAGCAGCATAAGCAGTCTATTTTTGCTGTAAACGGCATCAACAACTACCGTACGACGCAACATCAACATCACCTGAACTGTTTTCGATAGACGAAATCAACTCATTCTTAAATGAATTACTATAGAAGCTAAGCTGCTGTACAAACAAAAGAGAGCAGTTCAATACTATTACTCAGTTAGCTATTAAATATGTTTACTCTGACAAATTCGCGTGCCGTACTAAAGAAAAGATTAGAACTTTCGCATTTCTTAATAACAAAACAAGAAGATATCTACCTCTTATGTGAGACCTGGCAATCCCCAAATGACAGATTCGCTCTTCCTGGCTTTTCCATATATAGGAAAGACCGGTGTAACTCTATGGGGGGGGTGGAATAGCTATCATAATTAGAAGTGATATTAAAATGATCACAGAAATTAGTACTCATTTAATTGAATTGAATTGTCGGTATTCAGATCAAGATAAATGCAGATCAGTCTCTTAAAATTTTCGCCGGGTTCTTCCGCGAAATGTTTGACGAATTCTTGTTGCCTAAATGACACTAAGCACAAAAAAGAGTTGTTTAGATCAGATTTACTAAAGTTACACCGCATCATAGGTAGTTATTTAGTTGGTGGTGATCTACACTGCCGTAGCCGACAATGGAATTGCATTACAGCTAATTTCTGGGGCAACACTTTAAATGAGCTCTTTATGCAAGGTAAATTTTGTATAATACACCCTATGGATCCCACTTATATTTCATTATATTATAAAGTTAAACCTTTTACCCTTGATCTATTATAACAAGCACTCCTCATCTCCTCTTCGAACCAATAGTTCATAATGACCTTTCATCCGATCATCTACCTATTATAAGTAAAATTAGATCCACCATAAACACTTCATGTAAGCAAACTCTACAGTATTCTTAAGCTAACTAACTAACCGCTATAATAACCGAGTTTCTACTAGGGA